>SMDT01003331.1:0-237379 GCA_005392925.1 Aquilaria sinensis | reverse complement strand
ATATTGTTGGTGACGTCAAAGCCAAACTTGATAGCCTTCATCACTTCTAGGCCTTCGGGACCCCTAATGATCACGCCAGCTCCCTGGTGTTCGGACCCCAAGGCTCCGTCGACATGCAAAGTCCATTCGGGATTGCCTTCGCCAGGATCCGGATGGCTGTCTTCGGTGGTGGGTACTTCGGCGATGAAGTCTGCCAGTGCTTGAGCTTTTATGGCTTTCCGAGGTTCATAAGCGATGTCGTGTTCACCAAGCTCTATACACCACTTGGACAGCCTTCCGGAATGATCAACCTTCCTCATGACATCTCGAAGTGGTAGACTACTCCGGACGATGATAGGGTGAGCCTGAAAGTATGGTCGTAGCCTTCTCCCTGCCAGCACCAAGGCATATATAGCTTTTTGCAACAAAGGATACCTGACTTCGGCGCCATGCAGGGATTTGCTTACATAATAGACCGGCCATTGCTTCGGCCCCTCTTCTTTCACAAGGACCGAGCTCACAGCCTTTTCTGTGACGGCGAGGTATAGCACAAGGGGCTCTCCCACGCGAGGTTGTCGCAGAGTGGGTAGGCTGGCTAAGTAGATTTTGAGTTCTTCCCAGGCCTTTTGGCAGTCTTCATTCCAAGGATGATCATTATTTCCGAGGTTGTTTTCCTCTTTTGTTGCCTTAGTGAGGACCTTGAAGAACGGTCGACACCTGTCTCCATACCTGGAAATAAACCTGCTAAGAGAGGTTATCCTTCCGGTAAGTCTCTGCACATCCTTTATTATGGCAGGAGTTCGAAACTCGAGCAGAGCCTTGATTTTTTCTGGGTTAGCATCAATGCCTCTTTCTGATACCATGTACCCAAGGAATTTTTTCGAGGTCACTCCGAAGATGCACTTTTCGGGATTGAGACGGATCCTGAAGGCTCTGAGCTGGTGGAAAGTTTCTTTTAGATCTGCAACGTGGTCGTCAGGCAGCTTGCTTTTGACTATCATATCGTCGACATACACTTCCATGTTTCTCCCTATTTGGTCGTTAAAGACCTTGCTCATCAACCTCTGGTAGGTGGCTCCTGCGTTTTTAAGCCCGAAGGGCATTCTGACGTAGCAGTATGTTCCTCCCTCGGTGATGAAGGTGGTTTTTTCCTCGTCTTCGGGGTCCATCCTTATTTGATGATACCCACTGAAGGCGTCTAAGAAACTTAGGAGCCCATATTCGGCAGTTGAGTCTACCAATTGGTCTATCGGTGGGAGGGGGTATGAGTCTTTTGGGCAAGCATCGTTCAAGTTTCTGAAGTCGATGCACATCCGGAGCTTACTGCTTCCTTCTTTTGTGGCAATAACCACGTTGCTCAACCATTTGGGGTATTTGACCTCCCTGATGACACCAGCGTCTAACAAGCGCTGCACTTCGGTTTTGACAAAGTTACTTTTATGGACCGAGATGCTCCGTTTCTTTTGCCGGACAGGTTTTGCCTCGGGATTAACTTTAAGGCTATGTTGTATTACGCTAGGGTTTTTCCCTGGCATGTCTTTCGGTGAGTAGGCAAATAGATCTTTATTTTCCAGTAGAAAAGATACAAGTTTTTTCTTGTCACCTTCGGCCAAGCTCTTCCCTATTCGGGTAGATTGACCTAGGACAAGTTCTACTGTTTCCATTTCCGCTTTCGCGGGATCTCCTTCCTTGCCTTTCTCTGGTGCCTTTGCCTCCATCGTTTGTGCGGAGTTGTTTGCCGGAGCTTTTCGTGCCTTTACGAACACCTTTCTTACTTCGCCTTGATCTATGAAGATCTCTGCATCTCCATCCTTGGTGGCGAAAGTGACAGTCAAGTATTTCACATCAGGGCGAATGTGTAGATTTCCCTGTGTCTGTCTCCCAAGGATGGCGTTGTACGATGAAGGGACATCCATGACAATAAACTTCGCCATTGTGGAGGCGTAAAGTTCAGCGGTCCCTTCTACCGAAGTTCCTTTCATCATCAAGGGGAGATCGATCCATCCGAGGACAGGCAGTTCGGACGGTCCTACCCCGAAAGTAGGCGAGGTGACGGGTTTGAGGTCGCTGCTAGATATGCCCAAGTTCGGCAGTAAGTGTGAGAACAGGACGTCAGCGTTCGATCCGTCGTCGAGCAGCACTCTTTTGACGTCCCAGTTCCCTATCCTCGCCATGATCAGCAGCGGATCGTCATGGGGAAAGATGACGGTGGATCCATCCCTGCGGGCCAGTTTCTTTGTCGGATTCTGATATTCCATGACTGCTATTTCTCTGGCCTTCCTCTTTCTTTCCGAGGATGGGAGCCCCGTCGTGATTGTTTGTATTACTCCTGCCGGAGGTGGAGGGCGCCTCTTCGGACTTCGGTTTCTTCGCCTGTCAGAGTCATAGTCCTCATCTTCGGCCTTTTCTTCCTCATCTTTTCTTCCCTTCGGGGAAGGCATCCGCAGATATCGTCGAAGTTGGCCCAGTTTTATTAGCGACTCTATGTACTTCTTCAGTTGGAAGCAATCTTCGGTGTCATGGCCGTGGTCGCGGTGAAACTGGCAGAACTTCTTTATGTTTTTCTTGTTATCAGCGGTCATGGCCCTTGGCCGCCGAATCTGCGTCCCCTGCCTTTCCATCGTCATGAGGATGTTTGTCCGTGTAGTGTTCAGGGGTGTGAAAGCTGGGAGTTTCCTTCCCCGCATTCTCCGAGGTCGGCCCGCCTGTTCGGTTGGATGCCGAGTTTGCTGGTTGGACCCTTCGGCGCGGGCGTGATCGGACTTCGGCCCACCCATTCTCAGCTCCTCGGCGGTCATGTGCTGTTCGGCCCTTCGGTAAAATTCACCGAGGGTGTCCGGGGGGTCCTTAGAGAACTCATAAAACAACTGCGAGTCCCTCCGAAGGCCCCGTGTCATGGCGAGAATGCGTATTTCGGGCCGAAAATCCGGGACGCTCAAAGCTTCCCTGTTAAACCTTTCGACATAGTCACGGATGGTTTCTCCATTTCTTTGCTCTATGTCGAACATCTGTACAGGCATTTTCGCCGTTGGCCGACTTCCAATAAATTGCTGTGTGAAGGCCGTGGATAACTCCTGGAACCCCGTGATGGTTCCTGGAGCCAATGAGTTATACCACGCAGTTGCTGGTCCTGTGAGGGTGACCTCAAAACATTTGCACAAGGTAGCATCATCGGCTCCGTGCATTATCATGCTGCGTCTGTACTTTGTCAGATGGGCCTGTGGGTCAGTGCGGCCATCATAGATCTCCAGCCGAGGTACCCTGAAGTCGCCTGGCATGGCTGCCTCAACTACAGTTTGGGTGAACGGGGACTCATCCTCGCAGAAGGTTCCCGACAGCCTAGCCCAGACGGGTTTGCGGGCTACCTGTTTCTCCACCCTGTCTAGTCTCGCTAGTATCCTCTCCATAAGGATCGTGGCGTTAGGCTCTTCCTCTGGGAAGGGAGATTGCCGGCGCCTCTTCGGGGAGCGAGCTCGGCGTCGAGGGGACAGGGACCTTGCCTCAGGCGACGAACTCCTTCGCTGTGAGACTTTGGGTCGCTTGGACCTTGTTTGTCCCGCAGGCCGTTTCCCGAGGGGTATGTTTTCCGTAGAGGACTCTTCACGTGGGTCCCCGCTTCCCGAACTATGATGGGTCGATTTGGGGCTTTTCTCCCGAGGGCGTCCTGGTGAGGGAGGCCTTTGGGCCTGAGCTTGTTGTGGCCACCTTCGGTCTATCTGCTGTGTCATCTCAGCCACGACAGAACGCTGAAAGTCCCGTAGAAAGCTCATAGTAATGACTAGAGGGCGGTCTTCCTCGGGCGCAGAAGTCCCTGGGAATGTTTGCTCAGTGGCCGGTTGATCCTCAGGCGCGGACGGGGACCTCGGGAGTCCCTTGTCCTTAGAACGCCGAGTTTCAACGACGGCGACCTCAGAGCGGGTTCCCACAGACGGCGCCAAATGATGCCGGTCAGCATCTTCGTGGAGTGACATTGAGACTTGTAGAGGGACTTCTTGAGAGGGAGACCGCCTGGAGTCCCGAACTGCCCAGGGGAGCGTGCCTGAAAAGCTCAGAAGAGGGGGTCAGAAGGTCCCCGGGGTGTGTTTCCGGGGAGGAGCCTCCGACGCCCAAGTCAGTGTCCTGAAAGAAAATAAGGGAGGAGCCCTGAAAAGTAGAAAGGCCTTGCCTGTTTGTGTTTTCTCAAGGAGAGGAGTCTGCTCAAGGATCGATCCCCTGCCCAGGTTTATTTTCCTGGTATTTATAGGAGTATCCAGCCCGTTCAGATCATGACACGTGTTCGGTCAGATCTTTCCTGAATTTCTGGGCGTAGGGGACAAGTAGCCGGTGGCAGGTTTCTTGAGCCTTGAACCGAGACAGGTCGTGACGGGACCTGGATGGCGTCGGTGTGTCAGACCGCCGTTTGGGGCGGCCTGTAACATCTGTGGGCGACATGTCAGAGGCTCCTTAAATGCTCATGCCGTACTCCCAAAGTCCCTGGACGAGGTCGTCGTCTAGCCCGGATGAAGCCCCTTCGGGAAATATGCCCGTAGTTCGGGGAGTTCCCTGATTCAGGGTTCCGCCTTCGGGGAGATTCTCTTCGGCTGCAATAGCTGATTCTTCATCTCCGAAGGCGATCTGTTTAGTACCGGGGGGGCTAATAATATCCTCGAGTTTCCTGACGCTCCGAGTTCGGGTCAGATAGAGGCGATAGCCCTTCGGCTATCAACATTACCTTAAAAGTATAAGTGTTCTCCTTAAAACTTACTCCCCTCAAATCTGCCCATTTCATGTCTAGCAAAAATATCATATTCAAATTGACCTTTGTAATTTGTGTTTTGATCTGAAATTTCAAGTACTTGAACTTCCATGTATCTAGTTGTGATTTGAAAATTTTAGTGATTTTAGGAGCACATTTGGTATTTTTGTGATGGTGCTTACTGTACTATGCAGCACCTGTCCAGCACCCTGTTTTTGGAGTGCATTATGTCTAAAGCTCTCCTGTAACTTGGGTCCATGTTTTAGCTAAGTTAAGGCCAGTATGTAGTGCATGGATGCATGTACATATAAGTCATGTAAGGTTGAAACAAGTATATGAACATTTAAGGACTGTTTTGCTATGTATGTGAATGTGGGGCACAAGCTGTCTAAGTGTAAATGATAGGCTGCTTGTTTGTAAATTTTGTTTTAGCCACATAAAGTTGCTAGATGCAAGAGCATGTAATTCCCATGCATATTGGACATTTATGGGATAACCTTGGAGGGCTTACCCCTTATGAATGAGGTGTTTGCACACTCATGAAATTTTGTATGGGCATAATGGTTATAAAGTGGATAAAATTTCTACCATGCACTCAAAGTTCTATATCTCCCTATGTCGAATGAATCTTGGTATGAAATTTTGACCACACCTAGAACACATCTAGAGGTTTAACTGGGCTTTTATAATTTCTACACTTGGAGCCCTATAGCCAAAGTTATGACATTGCAAAGTTGGCTAACAACTGTTCATTTGGTCAGAATTTTGTAACCAAATCCAAAAACCTATAACTTGGCCCATAGGTGGGCTATCAATGTAATACCAAATTCCCTGGTTTGGTTTAAGTCTCTACTTGATAATGAAGCAAAGAAAACAAGGGGTATATGACTAGATTAATACATTTTTTTCAGAGGAAGTTTCAGGTGCAGTGGCCGATTACTTAAACTTAACAAGATTGCCTAATATGTAGTAGCCAAGATTAAGACTTGTGCTAGTGTTTTCCTTCCTTGCTACCATGGTATGCGTAAAATGTGAATATGTCTGTAATGGTTGGACCACTATGCAAGCATTTACATAATGCCCAAGAGGGCCACTTGGGTATACACACTAAGCGTATTGTTCTGATGGCCTACAAAACATACCAACCTTGGGAGTTTTAAATGCACAATTTTGGCACCATAACTAGACTACCCCAGAGTAGGTAACAGATGTTGGTATCAGAGCATGGTTAGAACATGGTTTATACACGTACATATAGTTGGATTTTCATGCTAGCTGTATACATGAACTCAGTTTGGTCAGCTGCTAGTGTCAAGTACCATTAAAATAGCTATGATCTTTATATGTGCTCTATGATGAATCATGAATAGGAAGTAAACATGGTTGCCACAAAGAGAGGGGAACTACCCCTAAGGCCTCATACTTAACCTAGGCAACAAGAAAATGGATAGGAAAGGGGGAATCAGGGCCAATAGGGGAGCACTAACCCTTGAAATGCCTCAAGTTTGGTTAGGGCTTTACAGAAACTTAGCTCTAATCAATGAAAACTTAGTAAGATTGATTCAAAACAACATTAAGGAACCCAAGTAGCACCAGTTGAAGCAGTTCAGAATGTACAACAGCAACCAGATGAGGAGGCTAGGAACACATCTAAACATGTTCCCTTTGGAAGATTAGGAAACAAAAATGATGAAGTTGATGAAGTGGAAGATAAGGATCGAGCAAATCTAATAGGAAGAAGAGTGAGATCTAAGATTGGTTAGGTATATAGGACCAATCCCTTAGTCTATGACCATTCCTTTACTAGGAATGAGATTTAGGAAGATCTTGAGAGACGAGGTAGGAGAATATATAGAGACCATGGAGAGCATGGTTCTCATAGATCCAGAAGACATAGAGCTGATGATCTAGAGGGCCTACATGAGGTTAAACCGCTAGAGAGGTTCCAAGTGATGGGTTTCAGGAGCCAGAAAGCGCAGTGGAAATTAACCAAAACCCTCTAGGATCCAAATGAAACAGGGTAAACCGGGTGTTCGAAAATTTTCATACCTAATTTTTGATTGAGATCTCTCACTCAACTGTAGAGTCGAATCACAAAACCTGAACAGTTGACATGTTCAAGCTCTCTATGGTATCCACACGAGCCTCTCGAGATCACCACGCTTCCACCACGTCCCGGTAGATGCGTTTCTTTTGCACTCGTAGTGCTAGCTTGCGTCCTCCAATGAATTGCAAGAGAA
This sequence comes from Aquilaria sinensis, assembly GCA_005392925.1. Lineage (NCBI taxonomy): Eukaryota > Viridiplantae > Streptophyta > Magnoliopsida > Malvales > Thymelaeaceae > Aquilaria > Aquilaria sinensis. Next base: position 230,425 of record SMDT01003331.1, on the reverse strand, counting down.
GAGTGTGGCTGTCCTTTTTGGAGGCTAGGGCAAGGAGACCTGCGAATTTCTCACTTAAAAGTTGTATTTATAGTGAGACTCAACTTCCAGGCCTAATGGGTTTCAAAGCCCTAATCCAATTAGGATTTAATTTCGGGCTTAATAATGGCTCAACTATTGGGCCCATTATTAATACGAAATTAAAGTGAAACCATAACCCAAATAATTAGCCCATGCACTCTATTGATCCAAATAGCTCTATGTGTGCGACCCAATAGGCTCTTGCCCTGTTGGCAATGATCATAAATCACATTTATGATCATAAGCAATGAGCGGTGTCTAGCAACACATCATTGATACCCAAGTGACAAGATTGTCGGTGAATCGACTAAACCTTTATGATCATCACCGATATATGCCATTGTCCCTTTGTCTAAGATATCAAGACTAAGCACGAGACATGGAATGTGTCACTCTCGTATACCCCAATCTTTGGTTTCTTGATTACCGAGTAGACCAACTTAAACTGATGACATTGATATCATATATCAACTCATCTGAGCATGGTCATGCATTTTCTAAGTCTCACTCTATCAATGGCCCTGAAGATATCACTCCTGTTATATAGGAGGGACAAATCCCATCTTGATCATACAAATCCCTCCGCATGATATGTGACCTACCTAATGACCTCCTTCAAGTTCACTCAGTTACGAGCAACAAAGGAAAGTATCAAAGTATGTGACTCACATGTAGGGAACCTTGATGATCTTAGGTCGAAGGACTACATATACCATGATCACTATGAGAATCACTTATGACACTCATATAACGATCCATGTAGTGTTCTCATGGTGGGTCGGTCCAGTACACAAGTTCTCCAACTTTTACCCATATGTAGAGTACATATCTTATATTAGTCTCCACATATGCTAGTCGTTATATATTATTGCAACCCACTCCACAATAATACTATACCAGGGACGTTTAAGAATATCATTATTCTAAGGTTACGATTATGTTTGTTAAGTTACGTAGAAATAAAACAACAACATAATTGTTGGATTAATGCCTTAATAAAATATCATGACTCAATGTGGAAAAATACAATCATCTCATGATTGGCTTTTGGGCACAACACTAACACCAAGGACTTAGGCATCCACAGTTTGATTGAAGAGCTGGGCCTGAAAGAGCTGAGGAGTGGTTAATCTTCATTGAGAAGATATTTGAAAGGATGCCACTCAGCTCCACCAAGAAGGTATCACTGGTTACTTACAACTTTGTAGATAGTCCAGAGATGTGGTGGAGAAACACTAGAGATAGATATGCTGTCCAGAAGGGCAGAAGCCCAGGAAGAGATATTGAGATGAGCTGGCTAGAGTTCACTCATCTTTTTAGGAGCAGTACATCAGTGATGCCATCAAGGATATAAAGCAAGCTGAATTTGATGCTCTAAGATTAGACAACCTCAGTGTACTAGAGTATGAGTAGAAATTCAATCAATCAGTGAGGTATGATCCTCAGTATCATGGACTGGAAGAGTTAAAGGCCAAAAGATTTGTCAGAAGCCTAAGGTCAGACATTAGAAAGGCTATAAGACCTTTTGGAGCAGTCACATACTATGAAGCAGTGTAGAAAGCTTTATTAGTAAAGTAAGAGGAGTATGAGACTATGTACTTTCCCAATGGACTAGGGGAAAGTAGCCAGGTAGGAGGTAAGTAGAAAAAGCCACCACATGGCAAGAGAATTGCCAAGAGTTCCCATCTTGGTGGTGAGGGCAATGTTAAAGGGAAGTCCCCTGGCCTAAGGTGCCCTAAATGCAAGAAGTTTCATGGAAAGAAACCTTGCTATTTTGATACTCAAGCATGCCTAAGGTGTGGTGCGATGGACTATTGGATCAAAGATTGCCCACATGTACAGGGAAAAGGGTCAGAAGACCAAGGTAAAATGAGGTCTACTAGAGTATGACACAGAGAGGCAGCACCTAAAGAGGGACATCAAAGACTAGTTCCTCCAGTACAAAGAGCTGGCAGAGTATTGCAAGTGGAAAGGCTAGAGACATCATAATAGGGAGAAGCATTAAGAGGTAACATTTATCTTAATTGTATGCCTGGTAGTGTTATATTTGATACTAATGCATCCGTGTCTATAGTGGCGAGGAAATTTGTTGATGCCATGAATTTTCCTAGTAAAATCATGCCTAGGATATCCTTAGTGAAAATAGCAGGTAGTCAATGTTTTTTCATTAATCACCTAGCTAAGGATTGTGAGCTAATAGTAGGAAAAACTAAGGTTATGACTAATCTGCTAGTGTTGGACATTCCTAAGGCTTTGGAACTTTTGCACTTGGAGCCCTATAGCCAAAGTTATGACGTTGCAAAGTTAGCTAACTTACTGTTCATTTGGTCAGAATTTTGTAACCAACTTAAAAAATCTATAACTTGGTCCATAGGTAGGCTATTGATGTAAAACCAAATTCCCTAGTTTGGTTTAAGTCTCTACTTGATAATGAAGCAAAGAAAATAGGGGGTATATGGCTAGATTAATACAATTTTTTGGAGGAAGTTTCAGGTGTAATGGCTCGTTACTTAAACTTAACAACATTACCTAATGTGTGGTAGCCAAGATTAAGACTTGTGCGAGTATTTTCCTTCCTTACTGCCATGGTGTGCATAAAATGTGAATATGTGTGTAATGGTTGGACCACTATGCATGCATTTACATAGTGGCCAAGAGGACTACTTGAGTATGCACACTAAGGGTATTGTTCTGATGGCTTACAAAATATACCAACCCTGGGAGTTTTAAATGCACAATTTTGGCACCATAACTGGACTACCCCGGAGCAGTTAACAGAAATAAATCCATTTTCCCTCATCAATTTATTTCTTTGATTGCTAAGTTTCATTAACGTGATCTTTCATTTTTTCTTTTTCCTCTCCGCTGTCGAGAAGCTAGTGGTTATGATGTGGATAGTCCTAATCAGATAAGAGAAGCAATTTTGTTCCATGTCATTGGTTACCATACTGGCGTATCTTACCGCTAACTAGCTTTTAGTGAACTCAAAAACTCCTTATGGCATTCTAACTACATGGACTATAGTCACTCGAGGTGTAGACATCAATTGTCATCTTGGATTTTTCGTTGAGAAATATTTTTGTAGATCTACTCACCTGCTTTATTCCCCCACCAGCCCGTTCGAGGGGTTTGTTCATATGGGTATTTGAGAGCCATTCATTCACTTGGTGGCAAACACCTAGTTTGCTTGAATACTATTGTCATTCCAAATAGCTACTCCCGGGATAAAAGTGAGAAATCTTGTGTTCAAAAGGTTGAGGCCTTTGTAAGCATACATACATGCTTCACTGGAGGTCCAATTGTCCGCAAAGGAACTCACAAGGGAGTGATGTTTCACGTGCATGCCCCTAAGTTGTCAACCAAAAAAAGAAATCTCATTTTACCAAAGGAACATTTCAGCTGGTGTCCTATCTAGACAAAGGTGGTTGGACCCAGATGATGATGTTCCTATCATGTAGTTCCTGCATCATCAAAGGACGGGAAGTCACCTGAAGCTTCTTTAGTCATGATCAATGTTAACTCGTAGCTAGAAAGTGTCATGCTTGTAAATGGAATAGGCCATGGGCTGTATATAAAGTGAACATAAATTCATGAAAATCAGAGAAAAAGGTTAGTAAAGACAATGCAAAGTGAAATGATTTAACCATGTCTAAATAAAGTGACACTATAAGTGTTAGTGTGTACAAATGTATGTTTATGTGTACATAAAAAGGGTTTCAGGTGATAGTGCCTTAAGGGAAATATATGAGGCTTGAATGCCTAAGCTAGAGTGAGGCTTAAGGGCTATAAAAGTGAATGGAAATGGTTAAGAAAGTGAAAGGATATGAAAGTGCACAACCGGGTGTAGTAAGGCGCCTAAAAGGGCCTAACTGAGGTTTGTGTGTTTAAGTGAATATATGAGGTTTGTGTTTGTGTGTTTAGGTGAATATATGAGGCCTTAATTGGCTGAATATTTTGGCAAAGTGGGTGCTTAATTTAACACATAAATCAAGTTGCCTATGTTGACTAAAAGGTCAAGTAAAAAAAAGATCAATAATAAGTTAAAGCCAAGACCAAGTCATGTCTTAAGTCACCAAGTCCAACCTGTTTTATCCTTCCACCTTTTGCACTAATGACCAACTTTAAACTAATGAACACTTTTAGACTTAAGACCAAGAATTAAGGCAGCTTCTAGGCAACTTCTTAAGGCAATTAAAACCTAGAAATATATGCTAGATGACCAGCTAAGATGTTCTAATAAAACAATGGGTGAAAGCTAAGCAAGAAAGCTTTGTGGTGTAAAGTTTTGTCTTGGCCAAACCTAGGAGGGCAACCAACTACTAATTTAACTTGGCAAGGGTTTTTAACTATATTCTTTCTCCTGAATTCCAGTTTTTGTTCTGAGATTTCATAAAAAGAAGCCGCCCTAGGAGATGGCGTAAAGCTAAGTGAACCTAGTTGCTATGTAAGGGTTATGTGTGCCAAGAGCTCTATGGTTGTCTAGCTAAACTATGTTAAGGCAAGCATTAGGATCTTGTTTCAAGTTATGGATAGGCTTGATCAAGGTATGGAGCTCTTTGTTTTTTCATTAAAATGGCCGAATTAAATGCATAGAAATGCTATGAATGCTTGCTATGTCCTAGGTTATATAACTGAGTATGGTGGTGTGTGTGTTTGCATGCTTTGGTGATTGTTTGTATGTGCTAACCCATATTTGTTTTTAGGATATTATTTTGATATTATGTTGTGTTTTCTTGTCTTTGGTTGCAGGTTTTTAGCTTAAGGATGTGCTTATTATGCTAATACAATGCTCAAAGCATTGTGGGCACTATGTGCTATATGCTAGTCCTTTACTAAGTACTACTTACTCATGCCTTATTTATTATGTTTCAGTGAAGAATTTGGATGCCTAAAAGTGTGGCTAACATTTCTTATTAGTGCATGACTAATCGGGTATGACATCATAATCCATTATGCTCCATATATAACCTAAGTGGTTATGGTTGTAGGTTCTAATGACTGCTAGGTTTAGTTGATTATGGTTCCATTTTGATGTAAAAAAGGTTAAGAGATATGTGCAATTTTGTTTGCCAAGTTTGAGTGTGACCTTTGAAGTTAGGTTGAGCATGAGTCTAAATAGTAACTAATTGTCACTTATGAAAGTGAACCAAGTTAATATGGGCAATATGTGTGGAGGGCTTCAAGTTTTTGTGCAGTTATTGCAATAACTCATGTTTGAGTTCCCACAGATGGTGTCATTTGATGTTCGTTATCCTCTACAGTCCATATTGTAAATGTCCTTGCACTACTACAGTGGTTGTATAGACAGAGCCTAAAATGTTAAAATAAAGGGCTATAGAGGCCCCTAAAAATTTTTTTAGGATGGAATCTCCGACACTCAAGTTAGATGGGATTTTTTAGGAAAAAAACTAGATAGAATAAACTATGAGCAGGAAAGAGTTATGTGTTACCTTGTGAATTAGGGTCATATCCCTTTTTATAGGCATAGGGATGGATATCTACTATCACGTCTTTGAGATATAGTCAGACATGTTTCCAACTGACTCCTTATTTTAAGGGGCCATACATAGGTATTATCCTAGTTGGAACCTCGGACACATGCCACTTAGTCGCCCAGTCTGGTGATTATTTTTGTACCTTGAGAGGACTTCTAAGGTTGCCTACCAAGGTACTAAATTGTAGTAACTTTGAGTAATGCTAGGGGTACCTCAACTGTAACATCTGCGGTTCTCTATCCAAGATATCCTTTTTTTATCAAGGTACCTCAGTTACCTGGTTGGTCCTTGATATGCTCATATTTAGTTATGTTTTTAATATGTTTTTCCTTTGTATTTGCTTATCTTTTGATGTGTTTTTGCTAGAATATGGTACTTAATTGATTCATAGTTTGTTTTTAAGTCATATGTGAGTTTGGAAGGATTTTGGTAAAGTTTTACAGCTAAATTACAAGTTTTGGCAAAGTTTTGGAGCTTACATGCCCTTGTACATGTCCATGTAGTGCATTACATGCCCATGTTCCAAATTGTGTTGAAATAAGTGAGATTTTAAGTTCTAAAGGGGAAACACAACCTATTAAACAGCCCTGTATCAAACTGTTTTTACCTAATTTTTATGGTTTCTCGGGTTAAATAAAAAAAACAAGGAGAAAAGAAAATAGGCATAGTTTTAAAAAGAAAAAAAAAAAGAGTTTTTCATGGACGAAGGCTACCAGAGGCAATTATGATAGTCAACACCATTTTATGAATGTTGAATCAAAAATTTCTTAGAGAAGAAGAAATTTAGCCATGGATCATTCTTTTCTTAATTTTCTTTTGATTCTTTTGTGTTTATTTTACGGCACTATGAACAAAACTTTTCCTACTCATGCTTAGAGTATATGAACCCTAAAATGATTTTGTGATAGTGATTATTTCTGGTTTAAAATGAGTATATGTTTTTCTTGCAATTTATCTAATGTATTTTGTTGCGTTCATTAATAGTTGCTAGCCTATTAATTCAATGTGGGATTTTTGTGAATTTTTAAACCCTAATCCGCAAGCGCACGGGATGTGTGTAGATAAGGTGAATAAGATATCGTTCCCATGAGGATTGATTTGTATTTTTTACTAATTACCACTACCTTGAGACTCACTTTAACTAAACAAGCAATAACTGATGATTTACCACTATGAAAATAACTAAGTTTGCACCTCTACTTAAATTACTACTAAACAAGACAACAAACACAATGCAAATTAGGGGTTTTCTAGTGAATTAACAAAACACACATCTTATGGTTTTCATTATTTGATTTGGTTAGCTAGTGAATTAAGGCTAATAGTTTGCTTTTTCTACTTGTTGGTGAAGTTAACTAATTGGGCCCTTACTCTCCCAAATGAAAAGGTCACTCTCCCAAACTTATACTATAATGGACTCCCATCCGAGTTGCTAGTTCAAGAAGGGCATTACAAGTTCAATTTACTTTCACCTAATGTCCTAGACTAGTCTCCCAACAAGCCCATGGCCGCTACACTCTTCTCCTAATTCTAATTCTTTTTAATCTTTTCCAAGAGTTTAAAAGAAATCTAAGGTGCAATTGACTAGGACCCTTAATCAATCAACACAACTATAAGCTCAAGGAGAAGAGTAAACAAGCAATGAAGGAAAACCAAAGTCAAATAGCCACTAATCCAACCAACATAACCAATTCAAGTAGCTACAGCCATAGAAAGTGTAGAGAAAACTACTTCATAATTAAACTATACATAAACATGAAAATACATAAAAGAGCATCCATGTCTAAATACAAGATAAAAGAAGGAAAGAAGGAACTTAATGGACTCTAGATGCTTGATTCCTCAAGGCTCCTACAAGCCTTCAAGCCCTCTAAGCCTTCTCCAAGCAAGAATCTACAAGTGCCCCCAAGGAAGATGAAGAAATGCAAGAAATGGTAATGAAAAACCTAAGTCTAAGATGAGACGATGAAGATGAAGAATGAGTTTTGTTGCCAAGTTCCAGGTTTTTCTTCTCTTAGAGATGTCCTTTTCACCTCACCAACCTATTTGGATAGAAACCCTTGGCCAATAGCAAGCTTGAGTTCAAATTTGAGGTAGGAGACCACTTTCCCCGGTGCCTAGCGCCTAGGCCTCCAAGAGAGGGTGTTCTAGCGCCTAGACCTCCAAGCTTGTTGGTGCCTGGAGCCTAGGCCTTCAGAGTGCATATTTCAGGCAACTACCTTTTGAACTGTGGTGCCTAGGCTTCACTCCTAGAGCCTAGGCCTCACAGTTATAAATCGGCTTTGACTTTCACATGCCCGTTTTCGTTCCGCTCGTCCCAATGTCATTCCAATGCTACGGTCTACTTCTCAAACCTACAAAATGAAGGATCAAAGCAAGAATCAACCAAAAATGTTGAGTGGTGAGGTAGAAAATAGTGGTCAAAGTTGACAAAAAGTCAACATGTTTGACCACAAAATTAACTTTTATTAGGGATGATGATATGCGTTAAGTAGTATATGATATATTTGTTGCGGATCATCATTAAATAAAAAAGATATTATCATAACAAAAAATAATAAGTGCGATATAATACCTCTAGACTAAGGTGAAATTTAGTAGTAGGTCGTAGGACTTTTAATGCATTCTTAGGAAGTGGTAAGCCTAGACACTCTATCAGTGACTTAAGAATAAGGTTAGTGTAATGGGAATAATAAGGAGCTAATCTACATTTGGTAGTACTCCACAGTCCAAGTAAACCACAGTCCTGTTAAACCAAAGTAAAAGCAACACAATGGAAGTTCTAAGAGGATTCGATTCTAAGTATGAGGCTTTTAATAATTGATTATTTTAATTGTTTTTCGCTACTTGCCAATAGTTAGTAGCTTATGTTACGACATTAATTTAGTTTAGTTTAGTTAATTCATAGTAGTTATTTAAACAATTCATCGTTAATTGCCAATTAAATAATAGGGAGATATTGAGTACGGTAGACAACCTCCATTCCTAGGAAAAAAAAATGATCTTGATACTTTCCACTGCTATACTTTGATGATAGGTGCACTTGTCTGTGAGTTCACATATTTATTTGGGCATAAAGAGATTTGATGCATTTACACTATCTACTAGTGTAGTGGAAAAGGTTTGTTGTGAACTACGAACACATCGGTCCTTGTTTACCTTAGGTACCTTTTGGAGACGCATTCTTGCTATGACCAAATTTGCCTTAGGAGATTATGTTCTGAGGCCACTTTTAACAAGTCTAAGACCTGGGGCACACCAGTACCTTCTATTAGGGCCCAAGGTACCTTAGTATCCTTGACCATCACTACAAAAATTGTTTTAATGCCTAGTAGGCTTAGGAAGTAAATTCTATATTGCACTCTAAAATGTCGATGCTAATTTGTTTCTTTCTCAAACAAGATTTTGTTATTTTGTTTATCAAATGTATATAAGATAGGTAGTTTAAGGTAGGACACATGATGCCCAGTAGGATATGAAGCCAGTCAAAGCTCCTAGGTCAAATGGTTTTCTTCCTTTCTTCTTTTAAAAAGGTATTAGTCTACTATTAAAGACTTCCTGGTTACAGATATTGTTGCCTTTTTTTTTCTCTAAGACCTTTCTTGCTGACTAGGACAAGTGCTTAGTGGATCTTATACCTAAAAATAGAAAATCCAGAAACTATTATGAAGTTAGACCTATAAGTTTGTGTAATACCAAATATAAAATCTTATAAAAAAATTTTATTGGTAGACTAATAAGAGATTTACCAAACTAATTGGACCTTAGCAGACTGCTTTTATTCCTGGAAGAAAAATAACTAAGAATGTTGTTATTGTTCAAGAAGTTTTCACTCCTTCTGACACAAACATTAAAAAATTCTTGCATGCTCATTAACCCAGATATTGGCAAATCTTAGGATAAATTAGGACGGCACTTCATAAAACAAACCTTGGACTTTATTAATTTTCCCTCTGATTCTATTAAACTTATAATGTCTTAAATAACCTCTTATCCTATGTCCTTCGTGAATCATCCTAAGAAATCACTTCTTTAAGAGAGATCAAACGAAGGGATCCCTTATCTCCCTAAATCTTTATCCTTTGCCTTAAGTTCCTTGTGTGAGAACCCTTAATTTATTAGGTAATTAATTTATTTTATATACATAATCCTTGATTAAATTACACTTGCCAGCTAGATTTAAGTCAAGTCAATGAGCCAAATAGCCTTTAGAGTTCGTAGACTTAAAAATCTAAGGTAAATTGACCACAAGGCCAACTAGGGGCAATTTGGTAATTTGGCTATTCAAAGGTCAAAATGTGACCAAGAGAGATATAATTGAGCTTCTAGAGGCAAAATGAGCTTCTCAATAAAATTTGAACTCAATTTGACCAAAATTGGCTTTTTCTTGCTAAGAAAGCAAGGAATGGAAAAATGGTATTTTTTAGGTCAAATATGGTCAAAATGGGTTTGGAAAGGTGAAAAATGGTGTTTGAAACCATTTTATGAAATTTGGTGAAGTTCGAAGTTAAAATGACCAAGTTGAGACTTTTCTTACAAGAGAAGCTGAGAAGGGCATTTTAGTATTTTTTGTTGGTCAAAATTGGTGAAACTTAAGTCAAACCAAGTAAACCAGAGTCAACCATAGTCAAGGGTATGAAAATACATGGTTGGAAGTGGAGGAAAGAAAATCTAAGAGTTAAACTTCATTTGGAGACATAGTTGAGAAATTTATGGAGATGGCATCCTTTTATCCAATGATTTAAGCTTCTTTTCACCCATCCAACCTTTGTGCACTTGTGGGAGGGAAGCAACCTACTAATGGGGTAGAAAATCATCTTAAAAATATGGGTGAGATCCATTTTCCCTTGGTTAAGTAGCCTAAACCCCTACTAACCATACAAAAGCCTTAGCCCTTTACCACTCTAACCTCTTCACCAGTTTCCTTTCTTATTCATCCCCAAATCCACAAAATCACTTTCTTCTCTTCCTATGCTCATTCATCACGTCCTAAACCCTTAAAAAAAATAGAAAATCACAAAGGAAATGAAATAAAAAGAAGAGAATAAGAGCTTATAACTGAGAAATCAAAGGGAAAGTGTCCGTGCTATAAGGGAGGGCTTACGAGTTTGTTTTCTCCAAAAGGTGGCTATGGTTTTGGTATGTTCTTGAGGTGAGAATGCATTTTGGTTTAATCTTAGTTCATCCTTATTTAGATTGGCCTTTGTGCTCATAAAAAACCCATGATTTTGTGTGAGGTTAAGCTTGGGGAAAACAAGGAAAAGTAATGAGCTTCTAGTGTTTGTTTTCTTAAGGTAAGGAGTGTATCATTTTTTGTTCTGGTTCTTGAATAATGATATTGCCCTAGGCTCAATAATATGTTAGTAATATGGTTAATTTACTATGGTTAAATAAGAAACTCCAAAGTACTAGGACCAGACTTGTAGGAGGTGGATCTTTGAGCTTGCAAGTGTAAAATCTACACAAGGTAAGGTGTTCTAGCCCTTCTCTCTTTGAGAAGCTCTATCCATGTTTAGGGATGGCAATTGAGTGGGTCAGGTTTTGTTTGGATCAGATCATTAAGATTCGGGTTTAGTTGGGTTAGCAGTAATTCGGGTTCAAGTTTGGTTATTTGGGTTCGGGTTGGTTTCATGTTAAGTAGATTTCAAGTTCTAGTTGGGTTCAGGTTAGACTTATTCGAGTTCAGGTTTAATTTATGGTGGATCAATTTAGTCTCGGGTAACTTTAGGTCAGGTTATTTGGGTTTCAAGTCATATTCGGGTTGATATTCAGATCTAATCGGGTTATTAGTGCATTATTTGGGTTCAGATTGATTTTGGGTTAAGTAGATTTCAAGTTCGGGTTGAGTTCAAGGCAGACTTATTCTAGTTCGAGTTTAATTCAGGACGCATCAATTTTAGTCTCGGCTAACTTCAGGTCGGGTTATTTGGGTGTTAGGTCATATTCGAGTTGATATTCAGGTCTAATCGGGTTATTGATGCATAAGGTAGAATAACTGGATCAATTCAATTTTTTATTTAGATTTTGCTAAAATTTAAATTAAAGAATTTGATTTTTGATGCAAATATTTGAAAAGTTTAGAGACTCATGCTGCAATTTTTATGAGTCAATTAAATGAAATTTTCAAAATTTAGGCAGCTTATAACTAAAAAATTACTAAGCATAAAAAATAATCTAAAAAAGTTAATTTAACTAGATATAAATATATTAATATACAATTATTTTAATAAGAATACCTAATTCAAAACTTTGCAAATTCAATTCATGAAATTATAAACTTAGTCATTTTAGAACTTAAGAAGTTGGAAGGATCAGATGCATTTAAATTATATTGCCACTTTGAGTTATAATTTATTAGCAATTTAAAATCATTATTTAGGGTCAAAATATGAACTAATTTAATTTAGTTACTAATTTGAAGCCTATAGGTCATTTAAAGTCAATGTAGGTGAAATAAAAGAGTTTGGGTGTGAATTGAAGGTTTTTAGAAAGTTATAGGAAAAATTAAAAATTTTGGGGCAAATCTGTCAACTCTCAAGAGTTTGAGGTAAATCTGGCAATTTTATGAGGCAAAATTTGATGAACTCATAAAATCATGGGCTAATTCAATAAATCCTAGAAATCGGGTCTTATTAGGTTTAGATTCGGGTCTTTTTGGATTTACGTCAGGTCAATCTCGGGTTTGGGTTATTTCAGGTTTGGGCTATTTCAGGTTCAGGTCAATTCGAGTTCAGTCCAATTTGGGTTTAGGTATTTCGAGTTTAGGTCATTCAGGTTTTAGGTTTTTTTGTGTTTCATTTTAATCAGGTTTCGGTTCGGGTGGGCTTGTCCAAGTTTTTTTGTCAGGTCAAATTTTGCCACCCCTAGCCATGTTTTAGCTTGGTGAAAGTTAGGGTAACTGGTAGGGCAAAAGGGCATAGGGTGACCAGTAGAGCTAAAAAGGGCTCAACTAGCACTAAGGCCAGACCTAGCTCTTACTTTGGGTAATAGTTGGTGTCCTTGGTGCATGAGCTATAAAATGGTGTGTGAACCAAGCCTTAGATGCTTGGTAGATGAGTGTGGTTGAACCTTCAAGGTTGGCAAGCATAAGAGAAATGCGTCTTTGTTTGGGTGTGCATGTGTTGTAACCGAGTTCAATGGCTTGGTATGTGTATGTACATTGTGACATAGGCTCTTAGGTGCATGAATATTTTTAGGATGCCTAGGAGCATGGTGAGTTTGATGTGTTGAGGTGCAAACGAGTATGCCCAAGTGGGCATGCAACCATGTTTGCCCAAAGGGCGCTCAAGGGTATGCATTCGCATATGCCTGCGGGCTCATGATCGTGCTTACCTGGGGGCTGCATGAGCACATCTCGGGGGCCTTGGTTTCTTATGGGCCTTAAGTTGCACTTTGGGCATGACCCACAAGGGGGAGCCCAAGGTAAAGCCCTAAGGCCTAAATGACACTTAGGCCTAATAAATGACTTGGGCCATAAGTAAGCATACACATGGGCCTATTAGGCCAAAGGGCACTAGAAGGCACAAGACACATCCATGACCACTATGACCCACACAAAATAAGTCAAACCCTACTATATACAATAAGGGAGTTTTTGAGCTAGTGAAAGCTGGCAAACTCAATGGCAAATGCAAGGATGTATGCTTAAAGGCAAAAATGGACTAATGGGTGTTTTGTTTGTTTTTTTGCTTGTGTGTGAAGTATAGGGAGTCATGTACCAAAAAGGGCATGATATGATGATCATTATATAATACCTCATGCCATAAGAGCTCATGGCACGCTCATATAGTTTATGGGCAAGGTTCATGCATGCATGACGATGTATGCTTATGATCCATTATATGTGATGTTGTTATGTCTTGTTTGTTTTAGAATGTCTTATTAAGTATTTTATATACTTACCCTCATTGCTAATGTGCACATAACATTGTGTAGGAGCTAAATAATCCGTAGTGATTATTTGATACTTGTTTATTAGTTTCTCATAGGCATATTTTGCATACACTACATGTTAATTTTTCATATGTTGCATGCACTTATGGTTAGAGTCAGTCTAACTCTAAATTTATTTGCCCTGTACAGCAAGGTAGTTAGACAAGGACTTCTTGGGTTGTTTCTCACTTAGGTTTCTCTCTCTTGGGCAAAAGTGGGCCTACGGACCATTTGAGTCATGATTATTTTGTAGCACGGAAGTAGTAGCTAATAGGAGATCTACTCATATTGACTTTGACTTAGTGTAACTATGGGATGTATTATTATTAATTTGGGTCACGCTCATCAACTCATGACATTACTTGCTTAGGTTGATAAGCAAAACACTTAGATATTGAGTTGCTATAGTATTTACTTGTTATGAGTGTAGTTTTCATCCATGGTTTGACATGATATATTACTTGTGCATGCATGAGTGTTAAAATGTTTTCTTACGCGGCCACACATATTTTATTCATATTTTCTTTAAATCCCGCCAAACCACTATCTTAGTTTAATAAACTTAAGTGTTTTATTGGAACTAAGTAAATATTTTTATTAACTCTCAAGTAAATACTAAACGCTAGGCAAGTGGCTAGGATTTACATAGTAAATCTTGGCAAAAGATCTTGGAAATGAGGAATGATTCTGGCCTAATTAAAAGTTTGGATTAGGCAACAAAATCCTTGGCGACTGCCTTCAAGGATGCCTCCTGAGTAAGCACGCCCCTCGCCATTTGGGGAGCCATTTCCTGACAATCCTCGGAGAACAGATTCATGTCCTCCGTGAAAGACCAGAATGGCTCCCTTGGGACTTTGTCCTTCGGGACATGAGAATCCCGAAGATCCTTCCTTCGGGCGTGCTTAATCTTCCAAGCCAGGGGCGCCGGATCCTTTGTAAAAAAAAACATGCATCTTATCAGGTAAAAATTCCTTGATTATAAAAAATGTAAGTTGATTGCAGGGAAAAAGAGACAAACCTAGCGCGACCTCGGCACAGTCATCATCAGAGTCACCGACCTCCTCTACATCGGCAGGAATATGTTTGCCCTTGGCCCTTCGGCGTTTTTCTAAATCTTCAACGGGAGGATCCTCCAAAGAGCCTAACAAATCCGCCGACGTGGCGGGACTCAGAAGGGCAGGAACGGCCACCTTGACAAGAACCCCCCCGGCAGTTTCAGGCTTGGAAAAAGTTGCAACCTCTGTAGAAGTTGCAATGACATCGCTAACCTTGGTGGAAGTAGCAATAACATCACCGACTTCCGAAACGTCCTCCGGAGGGGGAAGAGGGGTGTCCTTCTTGGCCTTCTTGGCCGAAGATGATCCGCTCCCAGAAGCCTTGCGCCTCTTCTTTTGTTCTCCCTTCTCGGCCTGACCAAGGAAGAGAGACTTGTAGTAGCCGGTATAATCGTCGCCCATCTCTGAAAAAGAGGGAAGAAATCAGTGTAAGTGCACAGGCACTTATGCTGAAAAAACTTTGAAAGAAACTTGCTTTCAAAAAAGGCTTCGTAAGTGAGCTCGCTCCGAAGGAGCTTCACCAGCCAAGAGTTCTTCCCCTCGGTAGCAGGAGCTGGCATGCCGAGATCCGTCTTATGCTCTGTAACCACCCCCAGCTCCCGAAGGACATCCTCGGTCATGAGTTTCCACATGATCGGGAAAGGGTAGAGAGAGCGTGAAGGGACCTCGGCATCCCAGTCGGCGACAGCACGGATTCGTCTGTCAAAGTCCCTAAACCTCGCTGCCAACTCGGGAGTTAGCAGCTTCCTGGGATCCATGACATCCGCCTTCAGCTTTGCCCAAGCCCACTTAGTCGGGACATGCGACCAGGCCTCCGCCACCTTTAGGAAGAAGAACTTCCTTTGCCACCCTCACCAGCTATCCTTGGTAGCGAAGGTGAACATAAATTTCTTGCTCCCAAATCCTCGAGGCAACATGAAATAAAAGCCACCCTTCGGAACCGGATAGAGCTTATAATACTGCATGAACAGGATGAAATGGGGTTCTACCCCGAAGATCCTGCGCATGTAGAGAAAGGCGTTGAAATAGCAAAATGAGTTGGGAGGAAGCTGATTCACGGCTATGCCATAAAACTGGCAAAAGTCGCAAATCATCTTCGCAAGAGGAAACCGAAGTCCGGCCTTCAGTTGGGCTCAGAAAATGGTAACCTCATCACCCCGATTCATAAAGCTAAACTGGCCAAGGTGAGGTAACCTTGCGATAGCATACGAGGGAAGGAAAAATTTGGTCTTCCACTTTTCTAATTTTTCAGGAGTGGTGCAACAAGGGTGAGACAAAAGAGGTTGCCAGCTCTCGGGAATAGGCATGGTTGACTGAAAAATGACTTCGAAAAAAAGGAAAAATGACTTCGGAAAGTGAAAAGAAAAGCAAACACCGAAGGAACTCTAGAAGTCAGAACCCACCAAAAGTCTTGCCGAAGTCGGGGTTTGAGGACGCCGTCGTGAAAGGTTGCCGGAAATCGCTCCGCCGCTAAGACCGCAGCAAAAAAGGAAGAAAAAGTGAGAGCAAAGAAACACAAGTGAAGAGTATGACAGGAGGAAGGCTTATATAGATCGAGGAAGGACAGCTAAAAGGGTGTCATAAATGCTGCACGAAGGCGAAGCGACGCCAAGATTACCCTTCGCACGTGAAAAGGCGTGCCCATCCCAGTTGATGACTGCCACGTGTCGCCCGTCACAAAAAACTAGGACACGTTTTCTGACATCCAGAAAACCAGGGCACATTGCTCGAGACTGACACGCCTAGTTTCAAGACGCGTCGATCCACTAACCTATGGCAGGAAAAATGAACAAGTTGGGAATCTCGAGAACACCGAAAGGCGGGCAGACGACACCTGTCTGAACAAGGCTTATCACCTAGGTGGCGAAGTGCCTTGCCGGCCGACATCATACTCCGAGTGTAAATCCATAAGGTCCAGGGTTCGAAGGCTCTATGCCTCCTTGTTTGACCGAAAATGGACATACTACTACGTGGGCCTCAGGGAGTCCACGAGGTCGTCCTGTCAAAAACTGCCAATTGAGCGATGACAGACGCCGGAAAAGCTATTTGCCGAAGTCTTCACTTCGACTTTCCAAGGGGGGCATGTGATAGCCGAAGTGCTATCGCCCTGTTTACCCACCGACCACGAAAAAGAGAGAGCCAGACACCTGAGGCACACGACCTCGGTAGCTCGCCAATTCCAACTTCGGGAGCCAATGCAACGCCTTCTTCGGGAAAGGCGACCGAACCAGCTTCGGGGGAGAAGGACCAATCACCCTTTGAGGGAGAAAAGCCCCCGAAGATGGAGACGCTGAAGTTCCAGCCTGACTCCGAAAAAAGGCTCCTCACCCCGAAGTGAGACATCAACCAAAGGGACCTCGGTTGTACGGCAAGAGCTATCAAGGAGTCTCTGACACTCCGCTCACATACATCTCCGACACGCCACCTTCAGACACACTCTGACACGCTATCGCAGGCTAATGTCCTATCACGAAGGGCTACAACTCACGGCCCGAGGAGCCTGCAGGTGGCTAGGGGCCCCAACGCCTAGAAGTACGAACACCATCCAACCATACACAAGCCGTACACGTGTCATCATTTGAAGGGGTCACCCTCTTTCTTTTATAGCAGAGAAATGGTCACAAATGGGGAGCCTTCTGGCGAGAGGACAGAGAGAGAGGCCGGAAAACAGAGGACGCTCTACTCCCTCCGCCTGAAAACTCTCCCTTCGCCTGAATACTCTCCCTTCGGCCCTCAGAAAGACATGCCAGGCAAGAGTCCCTTGTGCTTATTACTAAGTATCTCTCTTTCTCCAAGCACTGACTTGGGCGTCGGAGGTTGCCCCCCGGAAAACCACCTCGGGGGCCTCCTAACCCCTGTTTTCTGAGTGTTTCAGCCAGGTCTCCCTGAAGAATCACTGTTCCGGGCTCTCTCCCACACCGGAGGTACCTCCCGTCATTGCCCTGCTTGCGGGACCAAGAAGCTACCGGCCATCACTTAGGGTGATTCGCCACCGGACACCTTTCTTCTAGACTAACCCTCGCCTCCAGGACCCCCTGCTGTCATCACCACTGTACACAGTGAAGATGCTGGCTCCGCACCACCGGACCGCATCAAGTGGTTAAAATGAAGTTTTACAACCTAACTTTTAACTTTAACCCAAACTTGATGAAATAAACAAGAATTAATCAAGAATACCTAAGGTTACCAAAAGATGTGTACCTAAGTATATCATATCTAATACTTTGATGGCTTAGATTAAAAATAGTGTTCTAAGAGGGTAAAGTGAAAGGTGGCTGCATTAACCCTAGTTCATCCTCTCCACCCTTATTTTTCCACCCAATTAAGTATGAAATCAAAGTTTCTCGATGAAAAGAAAAGCCATCATAAGTATATAGGCCATTGGGAGCTCATTTCAAGCATAAAACCATGGTTTTGGAGCTTGGAAGCATGTTTTCTGCCATCCCTTGTTTTTAGTACGAGGTAAACAATGTGTTCTTGATTGATTTCAGGTTTATTGGTTAGTTAGGAGCTTGGGTTTTGGTTAGAAAGCAGGAATTTGATGTTTGGTGCCTATGTTCTATTTGGAACTTTGGTGGTTTTTTAGTGAGCTTAGTGAATTGGAAGAGTGCTTGATTCTTGCTTGTTACTTGGAGTTGAGGCAAGGGAGTTGTGTTTTCAAGTTCCATTAATGCTATTGGAATGAGTTTGCTTGAAGAATTTGAGTAATTCTAGCAATATTATTAGTTAGTGGCCAAGGTTGAATTATGGTGGACTATGAGGTTTGTGATGATTGGAATGATGTTATAATACATCATAGATTGGCTTGTGATAGTTGGTTGTCATCTATGCAACATCTTTTACATGTATGTGAAGTTTGGAGGCTATCCAAGCATGTTTCATATGTTTGGTAAGTGTCCAAAGTTCATAGCAGCAAAATTTGTGAAAATTCTGCATATTCGTAGATTGGCAATGCGTCGCCAGATTTGTACCATTGCCCGTGACACGTCGCCAATGTTGGAAAGTTGGCAGAATATTATCAATTGTGGTGACATGTCGCCAGAAGTATGTTAGCTGAATTTTCCAAGTTTTGCTAGGAAGGTTAAGGGGAGACCTAAAGGGGTTCTTAGGGTACCTTAGGGTCTAAGCATTCCGGGAATACTCCTAGACTTTCAAAATTCCTTCAAGACCTAGGGGTTTTCTTGAGTTTTATAGATTTTTATGGTGACTTGTACCATAAGCATGAAAATTAGTTTACAAAGGATCACAACTAAGTACCACCAGCTTGGGTGAGAGGTTTAGAACCCTTGGCAACCTAGCGGTGCTCTTAGCTACGAGGTTACAAGGTAAAACCTTAGTGCACCTAGTCTACAAGGTCTTTATGGCCTAGTCTACAATAGTCCAACCATAATGCCCCTGTATAACATAAACGGGTGAGGTTCAATTGGTGATTTATCACTAATTAGGCTGGCAGGTTAAGCTTGCTAGAGGACAAGACAATGCCTTATAATTCAAGGACCAGGATGAGGAGAGGTCTAAAAGGACCTAGGTATATGCATATATTAGATCCTTAAGCTATATGAGCTCATAGCAGGTTACATATGTTATCATATGTGGATTCCTTAGTAATTTTCTTGCACGTACAGTGAAGACCCTTATTGAGAATTTTTGAATTCTCACTCCCTAGTTATATTGTGCAGATTCTAAAATTGTTGGGCCAGGTAATCATGAGGGTTATCACGGTAATAGCTTTTGTGCAGGTATTGTACTTGAGAATCTCTATGATTCTAGCCTACATAGGTAACTTGTTGGTCAAGTAACAGTACTAACTAGAGTCTTCCTTTGGCTGCAGAGCCTAGTACCACATTGACAAAGACTTTTGTGACTCGCCACTAGGACTTGCATCCAAGTTGGGAGTTAGTTCAAGAAGATCTTAGTTGAGGCTTGTATATATAGTACTCTTAGTTGCATCCATTATTTATGTTTTGAGGAGTCTTAGACTCCAGGGTTGCTCTTGGGTGAGGATATTAGTTGATAGCCGAGGTGCCCATCAACGGTCGAGCTCCCAAACTTGGCGGAGTACTGACTTCGGCGAGGGAAACTACCAGCTGAGGTCAGAAGGACACACGATCCCTCTGGCCTAGTATAAGGAATCCGCTCCTTCAGGCAATGACAGAACTAACCTCGGAAGAAAGGAAGAACCCTCTTCGGAAACTGAAGTACCCCTCGGGTGAACCATCCTCGGAAAACATATGCCCTGAGATGTTAGAGTAACCTTGGAAGGTACAAACGAAGCATTTAAGGAGCCTCTGACACCTCCCCGTAAAGTCATCTCCCAAATACATTTTGACACGCTATCACTGGGACACGCCATCAGAGGGACGCCTCGATATGACGCCCTCGGAATGACTAGGCTGTCAGACCAGTGACTTTTGCTGAGACACACGTCCCTTCGCTCTCGAAAAAGCAGGGATTGCAGCCCGCCGTACACGTGTCATAATCTGGGACGGCCTCTAGAGGGAAATGGCTTCTGCACGCCTCCTGTATAAAATATCCAGAGAGCATTCTAAAAAGGGTAAGATGAAAAGTTCTCTTTGAATACGCAAAAGAGCAAATAACCTAGCTACTGGAAAATACTGACTTGGGCGTCGGAGGTTCCTCCCCGGGAATTTACACCGGGGACCTCCTAACCTGTGTTTTTCTAAAAAAGCGTTTCAGGTATCCTCCACTGGGGAATTTCCTCTCAAAGTATTCTCCTCCATCAGAAGCACTCCCTGCTCTTACAATGACACACGATGAGGCCGCCGTAGGCCATCATTTGGCGCCGTCTGTGGGAACCTTGTCCCATGTCGCCGTCGTGGAGACTCGACGATCGAAGGATAAAGGGATTCCAAAATCCCCCCTCGCGCCTGAGACTCAACAGGCGACCCCTTTACCTGTGGCAGAAACTTCCATGATGGAGGACGACCGTCCAGTAACGGTAACGATGAGCTTCCTACGGGATTTCCAGCGTTCTATCGTTGCCGAAATCACTCAGCAACTTGATCAAAGGTTGCCCCAACCTTCACCCACTCAGAGAGCCTCACCCTCGACCATCCGTCGGGAAAGGAGCTCGCGATCCACTCACCGGAGTTCAGGGAGTGGAGACTCCCTTGACGCATATTCGACAGATGGTGAGCCCGTTGAGACGCGCCCCGCCAGAGGGGGAGCCACAAAAGAGACCAGGTCTTCCTGTCGACGGAGCGCATCCCCTTACCAGAGGTCCCCTTCTCCTCCTCGCCGGAGTCGTTCCCCAAGGCGAAGAAGAACTTCGCCACCACCAGCAAACACACGACGACAGGGAGGAACTAGCACTGCCCCCCTCATGGAAAGGATCCTGGGAAGGCTGGAAAAGGTGGAGAAACAGATCTCCCAAAAACCAGTCTGGTCTCGGTTGTCCAACTGCTACACCGGAGAGGAGTTGCCCTTCGTACGCGAAGTAGTAGAGGCGCCTATGCCCAGTGATTTCAGGGTTCCTCGTCTGGAAATGTATGATGGGCGGAGTGACCCCCAGGCGCACCTGACAAAATACAAGAGAAGCATGGTGCTCCATGGCGCGGACGACGCCACGCTCTGTAAATGCTTTGAGGTGACACTCTCAGGACCAGCAACAGCATGGTATGGGTCTTTGCCCCAGGGAAGTTTGTTGAGCTTCCAAGAACTATCTACTGCTTTCACCCAACAGTTTATTGGCAGTAGGCCAACTGCCAAAATGCCAGTGCAAATGTTTGACATAGCGCAAAAATGAGGGGAGACCATCCGCGATTATGTTGAAAGGTTCAACCGAGAAGCACTGAGCGTACCAGACTTTCGACCAGAAATTCGCATCCTGGCAATGGTCAGAGGACTGCGAAGGGACTCCCAGCTGTTCTATGAATTCTCCAAAGATCCCCCAGAAACTCTTGGGGAATTTTACAGAAGAGCCGAACAACACATGACGGCTGAAGAACTCAGGATGGGGGGACCTAAGGCAGAACACCTTCGCACCGAAGGGCCCGGCCACCAGCCGCGCCATCAGAGCGAGGGAGAACGGTCCCGCAGGCAAAGAGGAAAAAGGCCTGCAACATTCACGCCCCTGAACGCCACAAGAGCTAGCATTCTGATGACCCTGGAAAGGCAAGGAACAGCAATCCCAAGGCCAAAGGCCATGGCCCCGAAAAATAAAAGGAATATGAAGAAATTCTGCCAATTTCATCGAGAACACGGCCACGACACTGAAGCCTGTTACCAGTTGAAAAAGTACATCGAGTCCCTGATCAAACAGGGGCAACTTCGGCGATATTTGCGGATACCCTCTCCGAAGGGGAGAAAAGAAGAGCAAAGGGGAGCAGATGATGAAGAGTATGACTCAGACAGAAGACGGGACCGAAGTCCCCGCAAAAGTCTGCCACCCTCGGCGGGGATCATCCAAACCATCACTACGGGGATGCCCTCGGCCGAGAGAAAAAGGAAGATGAGAGAAGTCTCCATCATGGAGTACGGGAGCACCTCCCAAAGGCTCACCCGCAGGGACGGGTCTGTCATAAAATTCCCTCATGACGACCCCCTCCTTGTCATGGCAAGAATAGGGAGCTGCGACGTCAAAAGAGTACTCCTCGATGACGGCTCGAACGCCAACGTCATTTTTTCTCATCTGCTGGAAAAGTTAGATATTTCAAAAAGCGACCTCAGCCCAGTCAGTTCCCCCACCTACGGTGTCGGACCATCTGAACTTCCAGTCCTTGGGTACATTGACTTGCCCGTGATGATGAAAGGGGTCTCCTCCAAAAGCAAAGAAGACTTAATCGCCTCTGGCAGAACAAGATTTATAGTCATTGATGTACCATCAGCATACAACGCCATTCTAGGAAGGCAGACTCAGGGTAATTTTCACATTCGGCCAGATGTAAGATAGTTAACGGTCACCTTCGCCACCGAAAATGAAGATGCTGAAATCTTCATTGATCAAGCCAAGGTTAGAAAAGTCTTCACGAGGGCCAGGCAAAGCCCGACCAAGCCCGACCAAGATCCAGGTGCACACTTCGACAGAAGGAAAAAATGTCCTGATGGACGAAAGGGCAACAACAGAAGAAAAGGAAAGCCTCGAAAAAATAGAAACAGAAGATGTAGAATTAGTCCCCGGCCGAAATACCCGAGTTGGAAAGAAACTGGCCGAAGGGGACAAAAAGAGGCTTGTATCCTTTTTATGCATGAACAAAGATCTATTTGCTTATTCACCGAAGGATATGCCTGGGGTTGACCCCAGCATAATCCATCACAATCTCAAAGTGCAGCCGCACGTCAGACCAGTTCGGCAAAAAAAACGGAATCTATCTGCTCACAAAAGGTCCTTCGTCAAAACCGAAGTTAATCGCCTCATCGAGGTCGGGGTAATAAGGGAAGTGAAATACCCCGAATGGCTCAGCAATGTGGTTATAGCCACAAAGGAGGGCAATGAAAAACTCCGAATGTGCATCGACTTCTGAAACCTAAATGATGCATGTCCGAAAGACTCCTATCCATTACCGGCCATAGATCAGCTAGTAGACGCAACTGCCGAGTACGGACTACTTAGCTTCCTCGACGCTTTTAGCGGGTATCATCAGATCCGAATGAATCCCGAGGATGAGGAAAAAACAGCATTCATCACAGAGATAGGTACTTACTGCTATGTCAGAATGCCTTTCGGGCTCAAAAACGCAGGAGCTACCTACCAAATGCTGATGAACAAGGTATTTGACGCACAGATCGGTAGGAACATGGAAGTATACGTCGACGATATGATAGTCAAGAGCAGAGTGCTTGATAATCATATCACCGACTTAACCGAGACCTTCCAGCGACTTCGGGAGTTCGGAATTCGCCTTAATCCCGAAAAATGTGTGTTCGGAGTAAACGCGGGAAAGTTTCTCGGGTTTATGGTGTCGGAAAGGGGAATAGACGCTAACCCTGAGAAAGTAAAAGCCCTGCTAAATTTTCGGACACCTACGTCTATCAAGGACATACAGAGGCTTACCGGGAGGATCACCTCCCTAAGCAGATTCATCTCCAGGTATGGTGACCGATGTCGCCCGTTCTTCAAAGTACTCACCAAAGTCTCCAAGGAAGGTGGTACCTCCGGAAACCAGGAACACCCATGGAATGAAGAATGCCAGAAAGCCTGGGGAGAGCTCAAGAATTATCTAACTCGCCTCCCAACTCTTCGACAACCTCAGGAGGGGGAACCTTTCATCCTTTACCTTGCAGTCACTGAAAAAATGGTAAGTTCCGTCTTGGTGAAAGAAGAAGCAGGGAAACAATGGCCGGTGTATTACGTAAGCAAGTCCCTGCATGGTGCTGAGACAAAGTATCCCTTGCTCCAAAAAGCCATCTACGCGTTAGTACTGGCAGGTAGGAGATTACGACCCTACTTCCATGGGCACGCCATCACTGTGCGAAGTAATTTGCCACTGCGAGATGTGATGAAAAAAGTGGAGCATTCGGGAAGACTCTCAAAATGGTGCATCGAGCTCGGTGAGTATGATATTACTTACGAGCCTAGAAAGGCAATAAAGGCCCAGGCACTTGCAGACTTTATTGCCGAGATTCCCGAGATTGAAAAGATCGAACCACTCACGGGAGGTGAAACAGAAACTGATCCAGAATGGAACCTCTTCGTCGATGGAGCGTCAGGCGCAGAGCATCAAGGAGCTGGAATAGTCCTTCAGGGTCCCGAAGGAATGGAAGCTTCTAAAGCAGTCAAATTTGGTTTTAATGTTACCAATAACATTGCCGAGTATGAAGCCCTCATAGCCGGACTGAAAATGGCCAGAAAAGTAGGCGTGAAGAACCTTGTGGCCCACAGTGATTCACAAATAGTGGTCCGACAGACAAGGGGAGAATATGCGGCAAAGGACCCAATTTTGGCTAAGTATCACAATCTCGTTCGAAAACTCATTGAGGATTTCGACTTGGTGCACATAAAGAACGTGCCCCGGAAGGATAATACCCAAGCAGATACCTTGGCCAAAGCAAAAGAACCCACCGAAGTGCTAGAACACCCCAGCACGGAGTTAATGTGCATAAAAACCTCGAGGGAGGGATGGCAAAGCTCCCTCAAGAAATATTTGGCAACTTCAGAGCTTCCCGAGGATCCTAAAGAAGCCGCAAAGGTCCGAAAGTGTGCAGGGAGGTATTTCCTCATTGGAGAAGAACTATACAGGCAAGGATACGCAACTCCTCTGCAAAGATGTATAGGCGAGGATGACGCCAGAAATGTACTTGGAGAAGTACATGAATGAGTGTGTGGCTCCCATATAGGGACAGACGCCCTCGCAGGAGTAATACTCCGTCAAGGTTACTTCTGGCCTACCCTAAGGAAGGACGTAAGGCAATTCGTCTGAAGATGCGACAACTGCCAAAGGCACGCCAATATCCAAAAGCTACCCTTGGAAAGAATAAATGCGGCAGACTACCCCTGCCCCTTTGCCGTGTGGGACATTGATCTCATCGGACCTCTCCCAACCGCCCCCGGCGGAGTAAAATTTTGCATCGTTGCAGTGGATTATTTCACCAAGTGGATAGAGGCAGAACCACTAGCATCGATCTCGGCGAAGGACGCCCAAAGATTTGTATGGAAGAACATCATATGCCGATTTGGCATTCCGAGGGTTATAGTGGCCGATAACGGGACCCAGTTCACTGACAAGGGGTTCCAGGAATTCATGGAGGACCTTGACGTCAAGATACATTTTGCCCCAGTAGCTCACCCTCAGAGCAATGGGCAGGTAGAGGTATCTAACAGAACAATAAAAGATGGTCTAAAGAAACGGCTAAAGGAGGCAAAAGGAAAATGGCCAGGAGAGCTTCTAAGTGTGTTATGGAGCTACCGAACGACTCCCCGAAGAGCCACGGGAGAGACTCCCTTCTCACTCGTATACGGGACTGAGGCCATTATCCCCATTGAAGTCACGCAGCGCTCGGTAAGAGTACAGGTGTTCGATGAAAGAGGAAATGAGCTTGGACTGAGAGCAAAATTGGACCTCTTCGAAGAGCATCATGAAATGGCCGAGTTAAGGAGGAAGGCATTCCAGCAGCGGATAGCACGCACCGCCAATTTACATGTAAGGAAAAAGGAGATAAAAAAAGGAGACCTTGTTCTCCGGAAGACCGAATTCGAACAAAGAAGGCCATCAAAAGGTGTACTTCGGGCAAATTGGAGTGGACCATATTTGTTCCTTGATGAAGGTCGCCCAGGGGTCTTTAAGTTGTATAACGTTGAGGGAGTAGAGTTGAAGAATACCTGGCATTCAAGTTCTCTGAAAAAATTCTATACTTAGACATTTTTTTTCAAAGAAAGCCTGAAAGACACTCCTCTTCGAAGTCATCAGAAAAAGTAAATGATGAATATGCCCTCGTTATCGAAAAAAGCATGTCTGACGATTCTTCCTTACGAAATTCCTCACTTGGCTTAAAAACTCGTCCGAGCAAGAAAGCAGTCCAGTAAGATTCTTACTGAAAAAATAAAGTCTTTCTTAGAATCGTACCAGCTTCTGAGAATGCGTATTCGGAAGAAGATACAAGAAGAGGAAAAAATTCTTCATTAAGAATGAAGAAAGCCTATGACTAAGAAGGGGTATCCGGCGTTTCTTCCCCAGAGGACTCAGTCAAAGGTGCAGGCCGAGCAGGAGGAAGATTAAGGAACTCGGCCTTGGACCACGAAGATCTAGGCTCTTCGGGAAAATCCAAGGCAGATAAGTGAGAAAGGTCAAGCCCAGGGTACCGAGCGAGGACCTGATGACGAGCCAAGCAAAAGCCATCTTGGTAGGACGTCTTCGACATTTGATCGCTACGGTCCTTCTCGGTACCAAGAGCCTTCAGGTCAGCTTTCAGCTCAACAATCTTCTCCTCCAGCTTCTTCTTCCTCTTGCTCTTCGTCCCCTTCTTCCTCAGCAACTCAATCTCAGCAAGAGCCTTCGCAAGATCCTCGCTGTCTTGAGCAGTCTTCTTCCGAAGGGCCTCGTTCTCTAAAGAAAGAGTCGCGCACTTTGAACCGAGGTCTTCAACCTTGGCTGAGAAATCAGTGAGAAGCTCCTGCCTGCTGGACACAACCTCGGCCCGAAGACTCCCAAGGTCTTCCTTCGCAAGTTTGTTCAACTCGCCATATTTTAGGGCATACTGGGCGAGAGACTCCTTCGTCTGGCGCAAGGAATCTTCGGACCGAGAGCGGGTCTCCGTCTGTTTTGCTGACCAGGCACGGAAGTACCCACTGTATGCCAAAAGCTGCAGAAAAACAGAAGCGTCAATGAAGTATCGGAAGGAAGTGATAGCTTAGAAAGAACAATTTCCTGGAAAAGAAGGATCACCTGAGCAGCGTGTTCAGACATCCTCGCCGCGAGGATCTCTTCATTGGGACATTCGGTGGAAAGGGACTGAAAAGTGGCATGAGTCAGCACCCCTGTCGCCATTTGCGGAGCCATTAGCTGGCTATCCTCAGAGAACAAATCCATGTCCTCTGTGAACGTCCAGAAAGGCTCCCGTGGCACCCTGCCCTGCGGAATCCGTCGGTCCCGAAGAGCCCTGCGACGGTCATGAGTCTCCTTCCAGGAAGCATTAGGAGCATGCTCTGCAAGGTCACGCCGAAGTTCCATCAAAACGTCATCCCTTAGCCATTCATCCAAAAAATCGTAGATACGAAAAATACTGAGATTTGTAGCAGAATGGCTAAGGAACCAACCTGGTGGAACTTCGGGGACGCCCTCCTCAGAACCAACCTCCCGAACATCCTCAGGAATGTTCTTTCCCTTCCTTCTTCGGCCCTCTTCAAACTCCTGGGCAGACGTTTGCTCTGCGGGAATCTGGGTAGCAGGCGCAGGACTATGCATCTCCCCGAGGATGTCGGGTTCCGAATGAGGATTATCGGACGTCGGTAGTTGAGCTGAGGACTGATCTTCCACCTCAACTACGTCCTCGGGGGAAGGAGGAGCAGGAGTGGTAGCTTTGGTAGCTTTGGCCTTCTTAGACTTAGAAGGGCCGGCAGTCGACTTCTTCCTCTTACCGGAAGTCTTCTTGCGAACTTGCTCTCCCCGCTTAGCCTGACTGTCGAAGAGCGATTTATAAAACTCGGCAGACTGATCGCCCATCTCTGAAAAAATGTAAAATATCAGTGTAAGTCCAAAAGGAAAGCCAGAAGACTAAACCCTGGAGGATGACTCACTCTCGGAAAAAGCCTGATAAGAAATTTGACGCCGAATGAGCATGACTATCCAAGCTTTCTTCCCCGGAAGAACAGGCACGGGCATGCCCCGGTCACTGTTGTGGGCAGTTATCACTCCCAGTTCCCGAAGAACCTCCTCGGACATAAGATCCCACTTAATAGGAAAGAGGTAGAGCGAACGGGAAGGGGCCCCGGTGTCCCAATCCGACACTGACCGAACACGTTTGTCGAAATTGTTAAAATCGGCAAGTGTTACCGGAGTAAGAAGCTTCCTAGCATCAACGACGTCGGCCACTAATGCTCCGGAAGCCCATCCAATAGGCACGGGACCCCAAGACTCGGGAACCCTAAAAAAGAAAAACTGCTTCTGCCACCCCCGCCAGCTATCTTTATTATCGAAGGTAAACATGAACTTCTTGCTCCCGGACCCTCGGGGAAGGAGGTAGTAAAAACCACCCTTCGGGACCAGATGGAGTTTATAGTATTGCATGAAGAAGGTGAAGTGGTGCTTTATGCCGAACACCCCGCACATGCAGAGGAAGACATTGAAGTAAAAGTAGGAATTTGGGGTGAGTTGGTTCACGGCAATGCCATGAAAATCACAGAATCCACATATCATGTGATGAGGGGGATACCGAAGACCGGCTTTCAGTTGAGCTCGGTAAACGATAACCTCGCCCGGAGAAGCTGCGTGATATAAGAAGAGAGGTAGTACTTGGCCACCCACTTTTTCATCTTTTCCGGGGTAGTGGAGCAAGGATAAGCTTCAAGGGAAGCAAGGTTTGCAGAAAGAGGGCGCACAGTCATCAAAGGGATCGGATTCAACGGAGTCGGATTCGACATTTTTCAAAAATAAGAAAAGAGAGCCGACTCCAAAAAAGAGGGGGGAACAATAACAAAACCACAAACAGGAGCAGCCACCAAAGCCTGGGCTGAGAAACGCCGCTGCAAGGAATCGCCGGAGGTCACGCTGCCGCAAGAATCACCGTCGGAAAAAGGGAAAGAAGCAAGAAAAGGCTCTAGAACAGACAAGAGCCAAAGTAAAAGAACGAGGCAAAGTAGAACGAAAGAAACTTATATAGACCGAAGGAGGATAAGCGAAGCGTCATCATAATCATCCTTTCAAAAAAGAAACCGCCTCATTATTGCTCCTAGAAGGCGAAGGGGTGCAGCTGACGTAACCAGCGTAACTGCCCCACCATCCAGCGGCATACACGTGTCACACAGCGCGAGGAATCAGGGCACGTCCCCCTAGCATCGTGAAAACCCAGGCACAGTCACTAATGACTAACACGTCTGACCAAAGGACGCGACGATTCACAGATCCGTGGCAGAAAAGGCAAAAAGAAAAAAGTAACAAACAATCCGAGGATGCCCAGAAAACTAGGGAGGGTACCTCAGCTCCGAGTAAGCAACTTTTGAAGCGAGGCCAATTCCCAAGAAAGGATTTAGCTGCCAGATCGGCAAAGAGACCTTCTGGAAAACATAGCCGAAGCCCCTGCTCCGGCTTTCCGGTAGGGGGCATGTGAAAGCCGAGGTTCCCATCAACGGTCGAGCTCCCAAACTTGGCGGAGTACTGACTTCGGCGAGGGAAACTACCAGCCGAGGTCAGAAGGACACACGATCCCTCTGGCCTAGTATACGGAATCCGCTCCTTCAAGCAATGACAGAACCAACCTCGGAAGAAAGGAAGAACCCTCTTCGGAAACTGAAGTACCTCTCGGGTGAACCATCCTCGGAAAACATATGCCCCGAGACGTTAGAGTAACCTCGGAAGGTATGAACGAAGCATTTAAGGAGCCTCTGACACCTCCCCGTAAAGTCATCTCCCAAATACATTTTGACACGCTATCACTGGGACACGTCATCAGAGGGACACCTCGATATGACGCCCTCGGAATGACTAGGCTGTTAGACCAGCGACTTTCGCTGAGACACACGTCCCTTCGCTCCCGAAAAAGCAGGGATCGTAGCCCGCCGTACACGTGTCATAATCTGGGATGGCCTCTAAAGGGAAATGGCTTCTGCACGCCTCCTGTATAAAATATCCAGAGAGCGTTCTAAAAAGGGTAAGATGAAAAGTTCTCTTTGAATACGCAAAAGAGCAAATAACCTAGCCACTGGAAAATACTGACTTGGGCGTCGGAGGTTCCTCCCCGGGAATTTACACTGGGGACCTCCTAACCTGTGTTTTTCTAAAAAAGCGTTTCAGGTATCTTCCACTGGGGAATTTCCTCTCAAAGTATTCTCCTCCATCAGAAGCACTCCCTGCTCTTACAATGACACACAATGAGGCCGCCGTAGGCCATCATTAGTCTACATTATGTATGAATGCTCCCACACAGTTGTTATGTGTAGTAAACTCACATAAATGTTGATCTTGTATGCTTTGGTATTTAAACTTATTTTCTATGGAAATCTCTTGGCTCAGTCAATGTTTTATAGTTTTGTTAATCCAAGTCAAAGCATGAAGAGCATGCATCTTGGATATTCTAGGTTAATCAACTAGTATCATAGGATTTTAATCTGCGCACATATACAGCTAGCCAATTGCAACCACCGTGAGACTAGCTCTCACAAGTCTCCTGGACAGGGGCCAAGGATGGCCATGTCACAAGGTCCTATCTGGTAGTTAAATTGGACGTCGACTAATTCAAATTGAGTAGCAATAGATCCATTAAGGGAAAACATCATTTACTGCACAAAAAAAAAATTGTAATCCTGCACATATTTGTTAAATTATTGAATACTTGGATTGGTTATTTGGGTTTTAAATTTAAAGTTTGTTATACAAACTTCAATTGGTAAATAAAATATTTATTGAATATAGTTAATCATTTTAAATCTGGGTATTTGAAATTTGATTTAATTAATATGGTTCTCTTCTTTATTTAAAATTTGATTCAATTAATTTCAAATGTTTATAATTAGGATATTTTTTTCATCTAGTCAAATTAAATTTTTAATAGTTTTTTTCTTTCACTAGTATTAATATTCTTGCCCTATCTCGTATTACGAATATTCTTGTTTTGTGTTAACACGTAATTGACACACTAGATGTCATCTGGTAGTTAAATTAGATGTCAACGAATTTAGATTGCGTAGTAGTAGATTCATTTAGGGAAAATATCATTTGCAACATAATTTTTTTTTTTGTAATGCTACACAAATTTGTTACATTATTGAATCCTTGGGTTGGTTATTTAGGTTTCAAATTTAAAGTTTACCACACAAACTTCAATTGGTAAATACAGTTAATTGTTTTAAATCAAGGTATTTGAAATTGGCCAAACTATACAATTGGCCCTTGAACTTTGACAAATCGAGCGAGTCAGTCTAAAACTCAGAACTCATTAAAATTTAGCCCCTAAACTTTGTTGAATTTAGCGACTTGGTCCATTTATACTGTGTTTGATTAAAGGTGTAAGGTGAGGTGGCTGGGTTTAGCTTATGTGGCAATGGCTAATCCAAGCTGGATTGAGTAAATGAACAAGACGAC
This sequence comes from Aquilaria sinensis, assembly GCA_005392925.1. NCBI lineage: Eukaryota > Viridiplantae > Streptophyta > Magnoliopsida > Malvales > Thymelaeaceae > Aquilaria > Aquilaria sinensis. Next base: position 199,192 of record SMDT01003331.1, on the reverse strand, counting down.
CCGACAACAACAACGCTTGTCCTCCATCATGGCGGAGCTCGTCCTCAGTGATCTCGTCCTCCGTCTTGGCAAGAAGAACAATGGATGACTTGACTGGAGCAACGTTGCCTTTTTTAACCATGATAACGGTGAGGATGCTTTGTGAATGCTTTCATCATCCTTATCGGCCTTATCGTACTCGACAACAACGATGCTCGTCGCCCTTTGATTTAATCTAAGACACAATTTCGCCCTCCATCATAGTAGAGCTGAGGGCGGCATGAAAATGTTGCGAATCTTGGGGCGGACGAGCATTGTTTTTGGGCGGTAGTCGGAGGAGGTGAAAATCATTTAGATTGGTGAAATCATTCAGATTTTGAGTCTCTGATCTATCATTTCTCATGGTCGTCCATGCTAGGCATAGGTGCTGGGAGCATGAACAACATCGACACACTCCTCTAGAATGGCTGGCGGCCATTGAACAACGCCGGTAATGGCGAGCTGGAAGTGCGCAGTGGAGGGTGGCAAGGAAGAAAAGTTAAGGTGTTGGGTGTAAGAGTAAGGAAACAAAAGGGACTGAGAAAAGGCATTTTAGCCTTGGTTATCATAAATTTCAATCATTTCTAACTCTTTAAAGATTTATCACATTAACCCAAATACATTTCAGAATGCCAAGTCCCTCATTTCTACATTTTTTTCTTTTTTTTTTCCTCTCTGTTTCCTCTCTCTCGACATCAGCAATCTCCAACCACTTCATCCTAAAGACAAACACTATCAGTCAACTACAGTGACAATTGGACTAAGTCGCTAACTTTTACAAAGTTTAAGAGCTAACATTTAATGAGTTCCGAGTTGTGGACTAACTCTCTCGAGTTTGAAAGTTTAGGGGCCAATTGTATAGTTTGACCTTTGAAATTTGATTTAATTAATATGGTTATCTTCTTTATTTAAGATTTGATTCAATTAATTTCAAATGTTTATAATTAGGGTATTTTTTTGTCTAGTCAAATTAAATTTTTAATAGTTTTTTTCTTTCACTTGTATTAATATTCTTGCCCTATCTCGTATTACTAATATTCTTGTCTTGTATTAGTAGGAATGATAAATAGAAAATTAGTCTTTAAAATTATTTATCTTTGAATTTGAATTCAATTTACCCTAAACCCTAAACCCTAAACCTAAAACCACTAAACACTTACTCTAAACTAAATCATAAGCCCTCAATCCTAATTGTAAACATTATACTTAAACCTAAACCCTAAACCTTAAATTCTAAACCTTAATCCTAATTGAAACTTTAACATTTACCATAAACCTAAACTGTAACTTTAACAATAAGCCCTCAATGTTAGCCCTAAACTCTAATCTTAAAATCTTAAATCCTAAACCTTAACACGTAATCTTATTTCTAACCTTTATCCTAAACCTTAATAATTAATTCTAACCTTTACACTAAACGTTAACTTCTCTTTTTTATTATCTTCCATATTCAATAATTTTTATATTTGGGGGCTTCTATATTTAATAATTTCCCCTTTTTTTAGGAACAACCATATTTTCTAAGTTTCTTATTCAAAGACCTTTATATTTAATACGTTTCATTTTTAGGTTTTTTTAAAATAAGTAACTCCCATGTGTAGTAAGTTTGATGATCTTGGTAGACAATTCTCAAATTACAATATTGGTCCATGAACTTTTAAGTATAGTGTAATAAGGTACATAAATTTTAAAAATTACTCCCTCTGTCCAACATTGACCGCACCATTTGACTTTGCATGGTTTTTTAGGTGAGTAATACTTTGCATGTTTTGGACAACTTTGCCCTCTTACAACACCAAACAATTTGCCGCCCCATACCCTGATGGCCAGCCACTGTTCGTTTGTTGTCACGTCAATTTTAGTCCCTCAATGTGTCAACTATTATCACCATAGTGTCAATTTTGACCCCGACGCGCCGATTCCTGTCATTGATCTCCTCGCTTGCTTCTGTCCTCATCGCCTCTTGGCTTCTATCATCAGCGCTACCGCCTACAGATCCTCTATTGTGACAATCGTCGACTTCATCTGCTTCCTGTTGGGTTTCGGGAGCCAAACAGCGCAGCGGAATTTAACCGAAACCCTCCAGGATCCAAATGAAACTGGGTAAACCGGGTGTTCGAAAATTTTCATACCTAATTTTCGGTTGAGATCTCTCACTCAACTGTAGAGTCGAATCACAAAACCTGAACAGTTGACGTGTTCAAGCTCTCTATGGTATCCACACGAGCCTCTCAGGATCACTACGCTTCCACCACGTCCCGGCAGATGCGTTTCTCTTGCGCTCGCAGTGCTAGCTTGCGTCCTCCAAGGAATTGCAAGAGAAGAGTGCGACTGTCCTTTTTTGGAGGCTAGGGCAAGGAGACCTACGAATTTCTCACTTAAAAGTTGTATTTATAGTGAGACTCAACTTCCAGGCCTAATAGGTTTCAAAGCCCTAATCCAATTAGGATTTAATTTCGGGCTTAATAATGGCTCAACTTTTGGGCCCATTATTAATACGATGGGAATCACTTATGACACTCATATAACGATCCATGTAGTGTTCTCATGGTGGGTCGGTCCAGTACACAAGTTCTCCAACTTGTACCCATATGTAGACTACATATCTCATATTAGTCTCCACATATGCTAGTCGTTATGTATTGTTGCAACCCGCTTCACAATAATACTAGACCAGGGACTTTTAAGAATATCATTATTCTAGGGTTACAATTATGTTTGTTAAGTTACGCAGGAACAATACAACAAACATAATTGCTGGATTAATGCCTTAATAAAATATCATGACTCAATGTGCAAAAATACAATCATCTCATGATTGGCTTTTGGGCACAACACTAACACTTCCTAGTCGCATCAATCTCGGCCTCTTACTTCGATTATGTCGTGCTCCGATCTTGCCTCTCGCCCTAATCTTGCCTCCGATGGGTCTTCGACCTCCTGGCTTCTGTCCTCATCACCTTGTTGTCGAAGTACTAATCTCTAATTGTCGCGACTTCTACCTCCTAGCTTTTGCCTTCACCTTATTCAAATCAATCATTGTCGATCACTATTCTTAGCCTAAACCCATTTGAACTTCTCTTCATCTCGTTGATTCGGGCTCCTTGATATCTTCACCCCTATCGCCCCGTCATCTTATCGCCTTTTGCTTCTAATGTACCCCGTCGTTCAACGCCCTAGTCTCCTCGCCCTACCACCTGCTGCCTTGATTGGCCATGACCATGCTGATGGTGGCCAACAAGGGGACCGGAGAAACGAAGCATGTTCAAAACAAACAATAGAAGAGTAGATGATAAGGGGGTATAATTGTAAAGTTGTTTAGGAAAACTTACTAAAAAAGGAAATGATGCAAAGAATTTGGGACAACCCAAAAAGGAATATGGTGTAAAGAATATGGGGTAAATTTCATGAATGATCCCTAACCTTTAGTCATTGTTTTCATTTAGTCCCTGACCTATTGAATGTTCTGTTTTAGTCCTAAACCTATTAAAACATTTTATTTTAGTCCTAAATTTATTAACAGTGTTTCATTTTGGTCCCAATTTAATAAAATTTGTTAACTCAAAGTATTTATCTAATAACAATGTTTTATATCATAATTTAAACTATCCGGTAACTGTCTTATAATAAATTTAATCTGTAAAATAATTTTTTATAATTAATAAAAATTTTAAGTAACCTTTTTTTCCTCTCTGTAAATTGAACTTATTTCATTCATGAAGAAAAAAACTATTAATTTAAATTGTCTATTTACTGTTAAAAAATATTAAATTGTTTAAATTTACTAGAAGACAGTTACCGAATATTTAAATTAGGATTTCAAAAGTTTCTATCAGACAATTATTCTGTGTTAATGAATTTCATCTAGTAAGGGACCAAAATGAAATAATTTTAATAGATTTAGGACCAAAACAAAACATTCGATAGGTTAGGGACTAAAAGAAAACAATGACAAAAGGTCAAGGACCATTTGTGCAATTTACTCAAAGAATATGGGATGGAGTAAGTATCATTCTAGTCACCATAATAATTAATAACATGGGTCCATAAACTTTTCAAATATTTGCATTTTCATGCAAATTTTTTAAAATTTTGCAGTTTAGTTGCTAATAGACTAATGGTGAACTAGAGTTATATTTCATAGTAATTTTATTGCAAAAGTTGGATATCATAGCAAATTTGTTATAACATAATTAAGAAAAATTTTTTGAATTTTTTAATTTAACATATTAAGAAAAAATTGACATAAATTAATTGTACCAAAAATCAAATTATTTAATTTAAATTTAAAAACAGAACAAAAAATTGAATTGATTAAGTGATTTCAGCACATACACTAGTAACCGAAACAAACCTGATTTGGTCAACCTAAGTTTAGATTAAACCCGACTTAAAATTACTGGAGACTGAAATTGACCTGACTTATATTGAACCCAAACCCAAATAGACCCAAAGTAATTCGAAAAGCAACCCAAACCCAAATGACCCGTCCTAGACCCGAATTTATATGAGCCCAATTAAACCCAAACCTGAATTGCTTGACCCAAACCTAATTTGACCCGCCCAATTGTCATATCTATTTAGAGTCCAAACAAGAAACTATTTTGCAGTCAAAGGAGATTATGTCCTTAAAGAAGTCTGAGTAGTGACCAAAATATATAAGGGAAGAACACATGGTAGCTTCAAGCTTGGCAATGCTATCCGCCGCTCAGTTGGTTTTCTTAGGCCGATGACTAAAACAAATTGAATTGATTAAGTAATTTTAGTATATACACTAGTAACCCAAACAAACTCGATCGGTCAACCTGAGTTTGGACTGAAATCTAACCTAAAATTATCAAGACTAAAATTAACCCAACCTATATTGAATCTAAAGCCAAATAAACTTGACCCAACCCAACCTGGACCCGAAATTCACTTAACTTGAAAAATCAACCTGAACCCAAATGACCTGACCTAAACCCCTACTTAGACCAAAATTCATGCAAACCCAATAAAACCTGAACCTAAATGGCCTGACCCAAATCTAACCTAACTACCCAATTGCCATCCTTAATTAAAGTCTAAACAGGAAACTATTTTGCAGTCAAAAGAAACTATGTCCTTAAGGAAGTCTAAGTAGTGACCAAAATACATAGGGGAAGAACACATGGTAGCTCCAATCTTTGGCAAGGCTATCTGCTGCTCGGCTGGTTTTCATGGGCCGATTATTAAGACTCTTGATTTGCATCCTCCATGAGTGACCTACAATCCAAAATAAAAGCATGTGCAAAATAAGTTTCATGATTAAAAGAAAAAAGATCATAAAGCTGCTGGCAATTAGAATCAATTTCAAGCATAATATTGCCTATGTGGTTGAGAATTTTAAGGCATTTAAATAAGCTTTACAATTCAAGTGCTAAGGGGTTGTGGTGCCAAGATGTTTAGTAAAAGCTATCACAAAATGCCCTATGTGGTATAGAGTGAGACCACTAGCACCTGCTAGTGCCCCAATGGGTTTTGCAGCACCATCAGTATTTAATTTAAACACATCATGGGGAGAGGCCTCCCATTGAATGGAGGGGGGGGAGTCACCTTCTCTTGAGGAGTGGCCATAGTTAAAGTATAGAACTCAGAACCTTGTTCCTTAATTCTTCTAACAATAACATAAGGGTTAAAGTGAATACCTTCAAAGATGAACCTGTCTCTATGCTTCTAGAGGTTCTTTAGGGTAAAAGGCAAAAAAAAAAAAACCAATGGTAACTCCTTTAGTGTTATCTACTCCCTTTATAAAAACATAATAAATGCGAGTGTGCTTAATGGCTTTAGGGGCAAATAGGCATCTTGGACACATATCAAAATGGATACCCAGATGAGACAAGAAATGAGCTAGTAGGCAATCTTTCATGCATATATTTCCATATAAGGCATTTAATTTTTGGATAGGTTTTCATTTTCCATACCCAATCCTAGTTGTTGACAAGGTTAGAGAAGCAGTCAAGAGATATTCTAATTAAATAAGCTATAATGAGACTAAACTTCCTATTAGAAACAAGCTTACACAATTGTCTATCCTTGATTGAATCATGTTGGCTGACACAGGCACCATTAATTCTCCTTAGAACATAAGGAGGTACACATGAAGGAGGCAGAAGCTCCAGACCAGAAAAACTTACCATGGTTAAGCTTTATTCATTATACCTTTAGGGGCCAAAAACAAGGGACCTTATATGAGCCTCCCCAAACAAAACATTATCCTATAAGTTAATACTTTAGCCATTTCCCACCTCCCAAAATGTGTGTTTTGAAATTAGGTCCTAAATCTTTCTAGTAACTTTCCAAAATAGGGAGGCATATTTGGAGTAAGGTTTATCACCGTATTTACCTATAAGGGCCTTAGTCCAAGGCTAGTGGCTATTGAACAATAGGTGCCATGACATTTTGGCTAAATTTTCTTTATGTAACTCCTTGGCAGAGGTGATTCCTAGGCCTCTTAGGACTTAGGTTTTGTTAAGACCCCTTGTTCACAAAATGGAGTTTCTTATTCTCAGGATAGGAGCCCCAAGTGAAGTCCCTATTAATTTTATCAATATGATTAGTAATAGAGGTTAGGAAAGAATTTATTTGTATAAAATAGTTAGGAATAGTAGATAGAGCAGACTTACCCAACTCTACCCTGTTAGAATGGATAAATGGTCCGACTTCCATCCATTCAACCTTTCATGCATATTATTGATAATAAAAGAGCATTCTTCTCAAGATCATTTGCCATGGTGCATGAGGAAGCCAAGATACTTCTTTCAATTTGAAGTTTGCTAGAAACATATAGCATTATAAATGTTGATCTTAGTGGTAGTGCTGCCATTTTTAGGAAAAAAAGGATTTTTTTACTTTTTATTACTAAAAATTTGACTAGAGGTCATAGAAATCTTTCAACACATTGGAGATAGTATGATCAAATCTAATAAAAGCATTATACATGGGTATAATATCGTCAACAAAGATTAAGTGGGATAGCACGACTCTCTTCCTGCTAATCTTAAAAGTGTCTCAATTATCATTCTCACACTCCATATAGATTTTAAAGGCAAGGTGTGAGGAACCATCTGCCGAGGAGTGTGCCTCCGAGGATGCCTTTGCTGTAAAAGTCTCCCAGCATGCTGCTCAGGTAACTCTTCAAGCTCTTCACTTTTCCTTCCCACTTTTTGCCTAAGTGTTTTTGGCTTTCCTAGTGCAAATTTCGCTAAGTACCTTCTCTTTTTTGCAGCTTCTGGGGTATGGTGGGTACCTCCGAGCTTGGGCAGAAAGCAGTCTTCGGTCCGAGCTTGGGCTGAAGACAAATTGGAGAAGGCCAAAGTCTTTTGTGCCAACTCGGTGCTGACGAACACCAAGTTAAGCCAAATATGCAAGGAGAAGATTGCCAGTCTTCGGGAGGAATTCTTAAAGGGCCAAGAAGAGCTCTTGAAGGATTTTTCCGAGAAGATGTCCGACCTTGGTGGCAAACTGTCAGCCTGACTTCGGCCAACGAGACCTTTCAAAAGGAAAAAGAAGGGGAGTCTGCCCTCTTGGCAAAGGCAACGGCTGAAAATGCTAAACTCCAGGCCAAGGTCGACTTGCTGAAGGAGGGTTCGAAGAAGAAGAAAAAAATCGAGCTGGAGAAGGAGATTTCTGACCTTCAGCAGGAGGTTTCAGATCTTCAACATGAGGCGGACGAGTTGGACGTTTAAAGAGACAAAGCCGTCCAGACGTCCAAGGTTGCTTTTCAGGACGGCTTCTGCCTAGCTCGTCATCAGTTTCTGAAGAAGTATCCGGACCTCGATCCTTCCTTTCTGGCTGCCCTAGATATTCCCGAGGGGCCTCGGTGGATGTGGTCAAGAGTCGAGTTCCTCAACCTGTCGTTTCCTCCTTCTGCACCAAATGTGGCGGCGAAAGATTTAGGAGCCGAAGCTTTCCATGACGCCGGGGTCCCTTAGATAATTTAGGACCTTTGCCTTCTTCTTCTTCTTTGTACTTTTCTTCTTGTAATTTTGTCCTTGTATCAAGGCCTTCTTCAATGGATTTTCTTTCATGATTTTGGCTAAGTCTTTTTGAGCAATTTTTGTTTCCCACTTGTCCCGACCACTTTCGGTCAAGGGACTTCGGTACTTTCTTTGCTCGTTTTCGTCGATCATTCTTCGGGAGGTCTTTCGCAGTTGGCGAAGTTCCCTTAGGCAAAGTTTAGCCTACCCCTTGCTGGGCGTGTTCGGTAGACTTGCCTTCTTTTGGGCATATATAACCCAACTAACTTCGGAAGGAACAGGAGACTTTCGGGAGTCCACGCTTTAGCTTTGTTCGTCAAACATTCTCAGACAGGGGAAGACTTTTTGTTACTTAGACAAATTTCTGGCTTTCACCATTTCTTGTCTGAAAAATTCTAAGTGTAGAATTTTTTTAAGGCGCCCGATTGCCTTGTATTTTTCAGTTTTCCTTCTTCGGTGTTGCCAAGCTTGTATGCTCTTATTCGGACCTTGTTTAGGACCCAATAAGGCCCTTTCCCATTTGGCCGAAGTATCCCATAAGACGGTTTTCGGGGTTCTAATTCAGCATTTCGGGGGCGAGGTCTCTTTTTCCTTGTTCCCTTTGGCCTATCATGCAGATTTGCACTTATGGCCACCTTTTGCCGAAAAGGCCTCCTTTCGAGCTTTGCCGTTTCTCAGTGTTTGACAACTAGGTCGAGCTTAGTTCTCAACCCGAGGTCACTTCCTCTTTCGTCAAACATCTGTACGATGCCCAAACTTCTTCAAATGGATAATAGCTTTCTATACTGAGGATAAGCCAGAAAAGTGTCTCCTCCTCGGTCCCTCGGGGAGTTGTCTGATACCTCCTTGGTACAGTAGGAAGTTCTCCTGGCCATTTTCCCTTTGCATTTCTCACAGTCCCTCTTTTATAGCTCTTTTGGCAACTCTGCTTATTTGTTGCTCGGGGGCTAAGCTAGTGGGCCGAAGTGCCTTTTTATTCCGACGTCGGTGACGAATTCTTGAAATCCCTTGTTCATAGACTGCAAATCATTACTGGCCAGTGTCACTGTCAGTATGCCAAATTAGCATATTATTGATGGGTTTCGGGAGCCAAATAGCGCAGCAGAATTTAACCGAAACCCTCCAGGATCCAAGTGAAATGGGGTAAGCTGGGTGTTCGAAAATTTTCATACCTAATTTTCGGTTGAGATGTCTCACTCAACTGTAGAGTCGAATCACAAAACCTGAACAGTTGACGTGTTCAGGCTCTTTATGGTATCCACACTAGCCTCTCGGGATCACCACGCTTCCACCACGTCCCGGCAGATGCGTTTCTCTTGCGCTCGCAGTGCTAGCTTGCATCCTCCAAGGAATTGCAAGAGAAAAGTGTGGCTGCCCTTTTTGGAGGCTAGGGCAAGGAGACCTACGAATTTCTCACTTAAAAGTTGTATTTATAGTGAGACTCAACTTCTAGGCCTAATAGGTTTCAAAGCCCTAATCCAATTAGGATTTAATTTTGGGCTTAATAATGGCTCAACTCTTGGGCCCATTATTAATACGAAATTAAAGTAAAACCATAACCCAAATAATTAGCCCATGCACTCTAATGATCCAAATAGCTCTATGTGTGCGACCCAATAGGCTCTTGCCATGTTGGCAATGATCATAAATCACATTTATGATCATAAGCAATGAGCGGTGTCTAGCAACACATCATTGCTACCCAAGTGACAAGATTGTCGGTGAATCGACTAAACCTTTATGATCATCACCGATATATGCCATTGTCCCTTTGTCCAAGATATCAAGACTAAGCACGAGACATGGAATGTGTCACTCTCGTATAGCCCAATCTTTGGTTTCTTGATTACCGAGTAGACCAACTTAAACTGATGACATTGATATCGTATATCAACTCATCCGAGCATGGCCATGCATTTTCTAAGTCTCACTCTATCAAGGGGCCCGAAGATATCACTCCCGTTACATAGGAGGGACAAATCCCATCTTGATCATACAAATCCCTCCGCATGATATGTGACATACCCAATGACCTCCTTCAAGTTCACTCAGTTACGAGCAACAAAGGAAAGTATCAAAGTATGTGACTCACATGTAGGGAACCTTGATGATCTTAGGTCGAAGGACTACATATACCATGATCACTATGAGAATCACTTATGACACTCATATAACGATCCATGTAGTGTTCTCATGGTGGGTCGGTCCAGTACACAAGTTCTCCAACTTGTACCCATATGTAGACTACATATCTCATATTAGTCTCCACATATGCTAGTCATTATGTATTATTGCAACCCGCTCCACAATAATACTAGACCAGGGACGTTTAAGAATATCATTATTCTAGGGTTACAATTATGTTTGTTAAGTTACGCAGAAACAAAACAACAAACATAATTGCTGGATTAATGCCTTAATAAAATATCATGACTCAATGTGCAAAAATACAATCATCTCATGATTGGCTTTTGGGCACAACACTAACAATCTCCCACTTGCACTAAAGCCAATCATCCATGTATCTAATACCGATGGACCTAGAATGGCTATCATGCTTTTGCTGCGCAAGGGGCTTTGTCAGCGGATCAGCAATGTTGCTATCTGTCGAAGTCCTGCATATCCTTACATCACCCCTCTCGATGATCTCCCTGATGAGATGATAGCGTCGAAGTATGTGTTTGGATCGCTGGTGAGATCGAGGTTCCTTAGCCTGTGCGATTGCTCCATTGTTGTCACAATAGAGCTCTATCGGGTCGGCAATGCTTGGAACCACTCCAAGTTCAGTGATGAACTTCTTGATCCAAACTGCCTCCTTCGCAGCATCAGAGGCGGCAATGTACTCAGATTCTGTTGTAGAGTCAGCTACTGTCTCTTGCTTTGAACTCTTCCAGCTCACAGCACCACCACCAATACAAAACACATAACTAGATTGCGATCTAAAATCATCCTTATCGGATTGGAAGCTTGCATCGGTGTAACCCCTTACAACGAGCTCATCTTCACCTCCAAAGACCAAGAATGCATCCTTAGTCCTTCGTAAGTACTTAAGGATGTTCTTAACAGCTGTCCAGTGACTCTCACCAGGGTTCGATTGGTACCTACTCGTCATGCTCAAAGCATATGAGACATCGGGACGAGTACATATCATGGCATACATGATAGATCCAATTGCTGAGGCATATGGAATCTTACTCATGCGCTCTCTCTCCTCGGGTGTACTCGGACACTGAGATCTAGAAAGAGTGATACCATGTGACATGGGCAAGAATCCTTTCTTGGAATCTTGCATGCTAAACCTCTTTAGCACCTTGTCAATATATGTACTTTGACTTAGGCCAAGAAGCTTTCTAGATCTATCTCTATAGATCCTGATGCCTAACACATAGGCTGCTTCACCCAAGTCCTTCATAGAGAAACATTTCCCTAGCCAAGTCTTCACAGACTGTAGCTCAGGAATGTCATTCCCGATGAGTAGTATGTCATCTACATACAACACCAAGAAGACAATAGCGCTCCCACTAACCTTCTTGTAGACACAAGGTTCATCTTCATTTTTGATAAAACCAAACTCTTTGATTGCATCATCAAAATGAAGATTCCAACTTCGAGAAGCTTGCTTCAGTCCATAAATGGACCTTTGCAACTTGCACACTTTATTGGCATTCTCAGGAGTGACAAAACCCTCAGGTTGTGTCATGTACACATCCTCAAGTAGCTTTCCATTTAGGAATGCAGTTTTGACATCCATTTGCCATATCTCATAATCATAGTGTGCAGCAATAGCAAACAAAATTCGGATGGATTTAAGCATAGCAACTGGTGAAAAAGTTTCATCATAGTCAATACCATAAATTTTGCTTGAAACCTTTTGCAACCAATCGTCCCTTAAAGGTAATCACATTACCATCCATGTCAGTTTTCTTCTTGAAAACCCATTTGCACCCTATGGGTTTTACCCCTTCAGGTGGGTCAACCAAAGTCCATACTTGGTTTTCATACATGGATTCCATCTCGGATTTCATGGCCACTAGCCACTTCTCAGAGTCAGGCCCCGACATAGCTTGTTGGTAGGTTGTGGGCTCATCCTGATCCATGAGCATCACATCACCAGTGTGAGTCACGAGAAATCCATATCTCTCAGGCTCACGCCGAATCCTACCAGACCTACGTGGGCTCTGTGCTACAGGAACAGACTCTTGAACCACAACATCTTGCGGTGTCTGTTCAGGTTCCATTTCAGGTTCGATGTCTCCTTGTTGTTCTTGAATTTCTTCAAGTTCTACTTTCCTCCCACTAGTTCCTTTAGAGGTAAACTCTTTCTCCAAAAAGACACCAGTTCGAGCAACAAACACTTTTTGCTCAGAAGGATTGTAGAAATAGTAACCCTTTGTTTCTTTGGGATACCCAACAAAAAGGCATTTTTGAGATTTGGGCCCTAGTTTGTCAGAGGATTGACGTTTCACATAAGCGTCACAGCCCCAAATCTTCATAAAAGACAAATTGGGACGCCTCCCACTCCATATCTCATATGGTGTCTTTTGAACCGATTTAGATGGAACTCGGTTTAGTGTAAAAGCGGCTGTCTCTAGAGCATGTCCCCAAAAGGAGTTTAGAAGGTTAGCTTGACTCATCATAGAGCGAACCATGTCTAACAGAGTTCGATTTCTCCTTTCAGATACACCATTCCATTGAGGTGTACCTGGTGGAGTGAGTTGTGATACTATACCACACTCCTTCAGATAGTCAAGGAATTCTCGATCCAAGTACTCTCCACCTCGATCTGATTGAAGCACTTTGATACTCTTCCCGAGTTGATTCTCTACTTCATTCTTGAATTCTTTGAACTTTTCAAAGGATTCTGACTTGTGTCTCATGAGATACACATAGCCATATCTGCTAAAGTCATCAGTGAAAGTAATGAAGTATTGGAAACCTCCTCTAGCTTGTGTAGACATAGGGCCACATACATCACTATGTATGAGTCCTAGTAAGTCATTAGCCCTTTCACTTTGCCCTGTGAATGGGGCTTTGGTCATCTTGCCCAACAAACATGACTCACATGTCTCATATGATTCAAAATCAAATGAGTCCAAGAGTCCATCCTTATGGAGCTTGGATATGCGGGTCTCATTTATATGGCCCAAGCGACAGTGCCAGAGATAGGTCGGGTTTGAATCATTTAATCTGACCTTCTTGGTATTCACATTATAGATTGGATCTTCGAGGTCTAGAACATACAACCCATTGCTAAGTTGAGCACTACCATAAAAGATTTCATTCAAATAAATAGAACAACATTTGTCCTTTATTATAAATGAAAAACCTTTCTTGTCCAAACAAGAAACAGAAATCAAATTTCTACTAATAGTAGGCACAAAGTAGCAGTTGTCTAATTCTAAAACTAATCCACTAGGTAAAGTGAGAACATAAGTCCCTACGGCTAAGGCAGCAACCCTTGCTCCATTTCCAACACGTAGGTCCACTTCACCTCGGGCCAATCTTCTACTTCTACTTAGATCCTGCACATTTGCACAAATGTGAGATCCACATCCAGTATCCAATACCCAAGATGAGGAAGTAGAAAAGTTAGCCTCTATAACAAAAATACCTGAAGTGGAAGTCTTACTTCCCTTTTCCTTAGCAAGTTCTTCAAGATAGAGCTTGCAATTGCGCTTCCAGTGTCCAGGTTGCTTACAATGGAAGCACTCCCCTTCCTTTGCCACACCACCCTTTGGTTTCAGTGCAGCTGAAGAAGAATTAGCATTGGACTTTCCATTAGCTTTATCCTTCTTCTTGTTGGCTTTTCCCTTTCCCTTGCCCTTTTGAACCATCAAAATGGGCTTAGCCTTCTTAAGGTTTTGCTCAGCAGTTCTCAACATGTTGAGTAATTCAGGAAGGGACTTGTCAAGGTCGTTCATGTTATAGTTCATGACGAACTGACTGTAGCTTTCAGGCAACGATTGCAAGACTACATCAATAGCCAACTCTTTTTGAAGAGCAAATCCCAAATTCTCAAGATTCTCAATGTACCCAATCATCTTGAGCACATGAGGACCCACGGGACTTCCCTCAGACATCTTGCACTGAAACAATGCCTTAGAGGTCTCAAACCTCTCATGCCTAGCTTGCTCTTGGAAAAGCATTTTGAGATGTTCGATCATATCGAACGCCCCCATGTTCTCATGTTGCTTCTGAAGCTCAGATTCCATGGTAATAAGCATGAGGCATGCAACATCCAAAGCATCATCAGAATGCCTCTTGTGAGCATCCCTTTCAGCTCTTGGAGCAGTGGCAGCAGGCTCATTCGGAATGGGCTGCTCTAGGACATAAGCCTTTCTCTCTTGTTTGAGGACTATCCTCAAGTTTCGGTACCATTTGAGAAAGTTGGTCCCATTCAGTTTTTCCTTCTCAAGGATCGATCGCAACGAAAGTGTCGATGTGTTTTGTGCCATGGTTATCTACAACAGTAAATATGCAGTGTAAGAGTCATGTATTTTAATTCATTTAATAAGGACTTTTATTAAACGATACTCCCACTATTTTCCTCAAAATAATAACCCTCGATATTATTTCGGAACACCTCGGCGCTAAGGTATTCTAGTGGGCCAAGATCCATATTTGACCACAACCTGAGTCAGCTTTGGCTTTTCTCTCAAGTTACAGCTATTTAGGTAGGCAACTCCTTGCCAATTGCATCTTATGCAACTCTTGGATAGTTGGGTGAACAACACTTGTCCAAGCTCATCTCATGAGCTTAAGCCCAACTCTATGCCTCTAAGTCCCTAATCCTATTAGGATGACTTAGTTAAGTCAGACCCAAAGTTAGCAATTTGGATATCACTATTATCCCATCGCGCCTTACCAAGATGAACATAGGTGCTTTGCTTTGGCAAACCCACCTAATGTTGATCAAAGTCTTGACGAGTGCCAACATTTGGAAGGCATCACATTTAATGACTTAATATTTGTTTGAGGGATTTTTTTCATTTTGATCTCACCAATTTGTTATCTCCGGTTGTCTTATACATGCATCACATACAAATATAAAACATGCATCTCATGCGTACAAGAAAGTAAACGTGACATGGTTATAGCCCAAACTATGCGATATTCTCAAGCCAATGAGAATATCATAAAAGCCTAAGAAAAGAAAAGGGTCTTCACAAGCTCCTTCTCTTCCTTTCTTGGTTGCCCTTTTGTTGTCACCTCCTTGGACATACCACCTTGGATGATCCTTGGACATACCACCTTGGATGATCCCATAATGTACCATTACATCAATAATAGAAACCTCGAGTTACATTCGAGGGGAGTAAGGTGAGAAGAGAATGTACAATGAGAGTGATAAGAAAAGGCACGACTCGCAGGCCGTATTTACAAGTACAACCAATCAAGGGCTATAACCATGCACCATGCTTCAAACACCAATCAGCATATCATGTCAAATCTCATTCAACAAAGATGCATGCCAATTTTCGTGTGTTGATTAACCAGTTTTTATTTATGTGGCGCTTCGCATACGGCGCTCCCGCTGGCCGGTCAACGGACGGTGGTTCCGCTGATCGGTCAGCAGACGAGGTCAACGGGAGCTGTCCTTGCAGGGGGTGTGGGGGGCAGCGCCTCCCGGCGCAAAAAATTCTCTTACAATTGCTTAGCCCGAACTCTTCTATTTCGCGCAAGTAGGCACCCGAGACTCCTCCATTTGAGCCACCAAAAATACCTTACTTTCGGTGCCCGAACAGGTCGAATCCGAACAAAGCTAGGGTTTTTGCAACTATTGCAAGAATCCTAATCCATATAGGTATCTCATACCATTCAATTTCGGGTTAATCTCATTAACCAATTAGTGTCGTTTCTTCATATATCTCATATGTTCATTACGAGTTCCGGTTTCATGCATCATGAATCAATCTAATTAATCATGGCCGAAAAGCAACCGAACACATAGCATCATGCGATTCAACACTCAATCCCGATTTAGGGTTTCACCAGTAGCTCTGATACCACTGATGGGTTTCGGGAGCCAAACAGCGCAGCAGAATTTAACCGAAACCCTCTAGGATCCAAGTGAAACGGGGTAAACCGGGTGTTCGAAAATTTTCATACCTAATTTTCGGTTGAGATCTCTCACTCAACTGTAGAGTCGAGTCACAAAACCTGAACAGTTGACGTGTTCAAGCTCTCTATGGTATCCACACGAGCCTCTCGGGATCACCACGCTTCCACCACGTCCGACAGATGTGTTTCTCTTGCGCTCGCAGTGCTAGCTTGCGTCCTCCAAGGAATTGCAAGAGAAGAGTGTGGCTGTCCTTTTTGGAGGCTAGGGCAAGGAGACCTGCGAATTTCTCACTTAAAAGTTGTATTTATAGTGAAACTCAACTTCCAGGCCTAATGGGTTTCAAAGCCCTAATCCAATTAGGATTTAATTTCAGGCTTAATAATGGCTCAACTCTTGGGCCCATTATTAATACGAAATTAAAGTGAAACCATAACCCAAATAATTAGCCCATGCACTCTAATGATCCAAATAGCTCTATGTGTGCGACCCAATAGGCTCTTGCCATGTTGGCAATGATCATAAATCACATTTATGATCATAAGCAATGAGCGGTGTCTAGCAACACATCATTGCTACCCAAGTGACAAGATTGTCGGTGAATCGACTAAACCTTTATGATCATCACCGATATATGCCATTGTCCCTTTGTCCAAGATATCAAGACTAAGCACGAGACATGGAATGTGTCACTCTCGTATAGCCCAATCTTTGGTTTCTTGATTACCGAGTAGACCAACTTAAACTGATGACATTGATATCGTATATCAACTCATCCGAGCATGGCCATGCATTTTTCTAAGTCTCACTCTATCAAGGGGCCCGAAGATATCACTCCCGTTACATAGGAGGGACAAATCCCATCTTGATCATACAAATCCCTTCGCATGATATGTGACATACCCAATGACCTCCTTCAAGTTCACTCAGTTACGAGCAACAAAGGAAAGTATCAAAGTATGTGACTCACATGTAGGGAACCTTGATGATCTTAGGTCAAAGGACTATATATACCATGATCATTATGAGAATCACTTATGACACTCATATAACGATCCATGTAATGTTCTCATGGTGGGTCGGTCCAGTACACAAGTTCTCCAACTTGTACCCATATGTAGAGTACATATCTCATATTAGTCTCCACATATGCTAGTCGTTATGTATTATTACAACCCGCTCCACAATAATACTAAACCAGGGACGTTTAAGAATATCATTATTTTAGGGTTACAATTATGTTTGTTAAGTTACGCAAAAACAAAACAATAAACATAATTGCTGGATTAATGCCTTAATAAAATATCATGACTCAATGTGCAAAAATACAATCATCTTATGATTGGCTTTTGGGCACAACACTAACAATTATGTTCTTTCAGACGAACTTTTTGTGCACCCTTTGCCGGCATAGTTGCTAGGAGTTCTACCTTACCCCATTTAGTGAAGCAGTCCTCTGCTATCACACAGAACTTCACATCTCCGAGTGCTATTTGGAGTGGCTCGGTGCAATCTTTCCAAGGTTATCCACTCCGAAGGCAGTCTCTGGCCGTTTTCACACCTCTTGGATGAATTGTCCTGCACCCTTTTTTACCGATATATACATATATTTCTATAACGGAGTTGCGTACCTTTGCCTACATAGTTTTCCTTAGTCAGGAAATATCATCCGGAACGTCTTTGCACTTTCTGCCTCTTCATGAGGATTCTCGGGACCCTTAGGTTGCGAGATTCCTTTTCGTAGGATCTTTTCGCTTTTTGTACGAGGTTACTATACCTAGCGTTGCCATGCTCAAATGGGCCAACACTTTTGGTAATCAAATTTGATCGTTTTGGTGGCCTCCATTCTTTCGGGCCCCCGAGGGGGTATCCTAGCGCCTTGATGTTCTGCGCTTGGGGTTCCACTAACAAGGAGCTTCCACTCTGGATCTACTTTCGCTTTGTCTCCCTTGTTGGTTTCAGCCATCCTTATTTCTGGGATTTCGGCGATCTAGTCTGCCAGTACCTGGGCGCTTGCTGCCCTTCTAGGCTTACGCGCGATGTAGTACTCTTTGAGTTCGATGTACCATTTCGATAGTCCTTTCCGAATGCTCTACTCTTTTTCGCCAGGTCGTGCAGAGGCGGATCAGTTCGGACAGCGATAGCGTGTCCTTGGAAGTAGAGTCTGCGCCTTCTGCCCGCACATCAAGTCGTAGATGACCTTTCGGGGCAATGGGTTTTGACTTCGTTGCTGAGGAGATGGCGATTTTTTTCCTTGGGTGCAGAACTCTTTCGGCGGGGAGGTCTGGGTCATCCCGACCCTGCTTTTCCCGCAGGTTATACTCCGGGGGGTATGCTTCCCGCCGAGGACTCAAATCTTCGTTTGCCAAACTCTTGCAAATTGACACGGGATTCTCTTCTCGTCGAGATACCGATGGGGAGGGCCTTCAACCCGAATTTAGCTGCGGCCTTTTTTGGCTTGACTACTGCGTCATTTCGACCATGCCAAGGCGTGGGAATTTGCGCAGGAAGCCTATGGTGATAGTCAGAAGGCGTTCACCCTCGGGTAGGGAATTCCTTGCTGCCATTATTCAGTTGCCCGTTGAATCTCTGGCGCGGATGGGGACCTCGGGAGTCCCCTCTCCTTAGAACGTTGAGCTTCAACTTCGGCAACCTGGGAGTGATTTTCCACAGACGGTGCCAGATGATGCGGTCCGGTGGTGCGGAGCCAGCATCTCCACTGTGTACAGTAGTGATGACAACAGGGGGTCCTGGAGGCGAGGGGTAGTCCAGAATGAAGGTGTCCGATGGCGAATCACCGTAAGTGATAGCCGGCAGCTTCTTGGTCCCGCGAGCAGGGCAATGACGAGAGGTACCTTCGGTGTGGGAGAGAGCCCGGAATAGTGATTCTTCAGGGTGACCTAGCTGAAACACTCAGAAAACAGGGGTTAGGAGGCCCCCGGGGTGGTTTTCTGAGGAGAACCTCCAATGCCCAAGTTAGTCCTTGAAGAAAGAGAGATACTCAGTAATAAGCACAAGGGACTCTTGCCTGGTGTGTCTTTCTAAGGGCCGAAGGGAGAGTATTCAGGCGGAGGGAGTAGAGCGTCATCTGTTTTACGGCCTCTCTCTCTGTCCTCTCGCCAGAAGGCCCCCCGTTTGTGACCATTTCTCTGGTATAAAAGAAAGAGGGTGACCCCTTCAGATGATGACACGTGTACGGCACGTGTATGGTTGGATGGTGTTCGTACTTCTAGGTGTGGGGGGCCCTAGCTACCTGCAGGCTCCTCGGGCCGTGAGTTGTAGCCCTTCGTAACAGGACATTAGACTACGATGGCCTGTCAGAGTGTATCTGAAGGTGGCGTGTCGAAGACGTATGTGAGCGAAGTGTCAGAGACTCCTTGATAGCTCTTGCCGTACAACCGAGGTTCCTTTGGTTGATGTCTCACTTCGAGGTGAGGAGCCTTTTTTCGGAGTCAGGCTGGAACTTCGGCGTCTCCATCTTCAGGGGCTTTTCTCCCTCGGAGGGTGATTGGTCCTTCTCCCCCGAAGCTGGTTCGGTCGCCTTTCCCGAAGGAGGCGCTGCGCTGGCTCCCGAAGTTGGAATTGGCGAGCTATCGAGGTCGTGTGCCTCAGGTGTCTGGCTCTCTCTTTTTCATGGTCGGTGGGTAAACAGGGCGATAGCACTTTGGCTATCACCACTCGGGACCTAGCCTGGTTATTTAGGATGCAAAATTACCTTTTTACCCCTGAACCTCATTTAACATCTTAACCTTCTTGGAGCTTAGTGAACTTTGCTAAACTTTCCTATTCTTGCTATATAAACTGGAATTAAGGTTCCAAACTTAATTTAGAGTACTTTGCCTTCCTCAAGCATGCTTCCCACTAGTAGGGCTATAACATTTTCCCCTCCTTCTAGAATTTGGTCCCCCAAATTCCGCTGCAACTCGGGAAAAACACTAGGATATATTTTTAGCATATCCTACTCTATTTCCCAAGTAGATTCTTCTTCACTATGGTTAGACCAAAGGATCTTAACCATCGAAATCCACTTAGTTCGAAGTTTCTTGACTTGCTTGTCAAGTATTTGAATGGGTTTCTCTTCGTAGGTCAAGTCTTCTCGGATGGGTACCACTAAAGCATTAACTACTTATCCCGGATCCACTATGCATTTTCTGAGTAGACTAATGTGAAACACGTTATGCACTTGGGATAGGTTAGGTGGTAACGCCAACCGATAAGCAACTCTCCCTATTCGCTCCAAAACTTCATAGGGTCCAATGTACCTAGGGGCTAACTTACCCCTCTGCCCAAAACGGGTAACTTCTTTCATGGGCAACACTTTAAGAAGTACTTTGTCCCCAACTTCCAAACTTAAATCTCTTCTTCTCAAATTAGCATACTTAGTCTGCCGGTCATTGGCTGCCTTAATCCGTTTCTAGATTAACTTGATCTTAGCTGTGGTATTAGCTATGATTTGAAGACCGATAACTACCCTGTCTACAGGCTCTACCCAACAATGGGGCATCATACATTGCCTTCCATACAAAGCCTCGTATAGTGTCATACCTATAATAGTTTGATAACTGTTATTATAAGCAAACTCAATAAGTGGTAGATGTTGATCCTAATCACCTTTGAAATCAATAGCACACATAAGTAACATATCCTCCAATGTTTGGATCACTCTCTCATATTGCCCATCAGTCTGACGATGGAAAGCGATACTAAGACTAATCTTACTCCCTAATGCCTTTTGGAAAGTATTTCAAAATTGTGACACAAACCGAGGATCTCTATTAGATAAAATTTGATTTGGTATACCGTGAAGTCTCTCCTTAAGATACAACTGAGCTAACTTCTTCAATGTATAAGTAATCCTGATATGTATAAAGTGTGCCGACTTCGCCAGTCGATCAAGCACTACCCATATAGTGTCATGCTGACTCGGGGTATTTGGCAATCCCACTAGGAAATCCATAGTAATGGACCCCCATTTCCTCACTGGAAAAGGTAAACTTTGAAGTGTACTCGCTGGTTTCTAATGTTCAGCTTTAACCATTTGGCAAGTCAAACACTTCGTCACATGTCCTCCTACATCCCTTTTAAGTCCTGGCCACCAAAAATGCGCCTTTAGATTATAATACATCTTACTAATGCCAGGGTGAACATTCAAAGTGCTACTATGTGCCTTCTGTAGGACTTGCTGCCTAAGTTCTTCCACATTCAGTACATGGAGATGATCTGTATAGTGTAGTGTCCCATCTTTGTACTGGAATTCCTTCTTCACAGTACCAAGTTTCACTTTTCTTGAAATTTTCTTCAACAATGGATCTTTGATTTGAGCATCCTTAACTTTGACTAACCAAGTTGATTGCATTTCCAGAACGTAGACTAGGGATTTTTCTTGGTTTTTCCAAAACTCATGCAAATATGAGAAACAATCCCCTAATGCTCCTTCGGAGGAATTCCTAGCCTGATCCTTAGATAGGATCACTCCTGTGTACTTCCGCCTCAATTTATCTGCTACTACATTTCATTAGTCACAATAAAACTCACAATAGAAATCATGGTTGCCTAACTGCAAGGGATACCTAGTAACCACTCCATTGGTCACAATAAAACTCTTTCCTGCAGTCTTGATGAGTCTTAACTCACTGGAGATTTTTCGTTGCAATTTAAACTTATCTACCAAGGTAGATGATATCACTGAAAGAGTAGCTTATGTGTCAAAAAACATTCTAACACGACCGTTCTGAAAAATAAAATTACCTTGAACGGTGGCTGGTTCTTTGGTTACCTAACTCGCCAAGGTAAAAACCCTCGGGTCAACTGTTGCTGCAGCTACACCAAGTCGATTTCCTATGGTAAGAAGTGCAGGGGGTAGGTTCCTACGCGGACCTGGCAAAGGTCGAGCCCGTGGGCATTCCCTCGCCCAATGTCCTTTCTGACCACAGATATTACAAATATCAGATCCTAAGGTGCATGGCCTCGTGCCATGGAACCGTTTACACTTAGGATATAAACTCATTTTTTTTCTCTTGAAGGGACTTTGGCTTTCTACCATCAGTCGCTTCCTGACGCTTTTTTCTAGGTTGGCTGGTCCAACCTCCACCTTTTACTAGATGTCCTTGTATCCTCAAATTCTCTTTCTAAGGCTAATACCTTCTGAACCACTTGGCGATAACTCCTGATATCCACTGTTGCCATATACCTCCGAAGCACAGGTTTCAGACCTTGAAAGAATTTCTTGGCCTTCAACTCTTCATTACTAACTATTTAAGGAGCATACCGAATAAGTGAATTGTAACATTGCTCATACTCTCACACCGGCATCTCTCCTTGTACTAGATTCTCAAACTGAATCCTCCTTTGGTCTTGTGCAGCTTCACTAATGCATTCCTGCCGGAACTTCTTCTCGAAGTCTGACCACTTGACCACCTTTTTCTTGTGCTCTGGTCGAGTACCATTGCTTCCCCATAACATCTCCATCACATCATCCTACCATAAACTAGCCATCCCTATCAAAAAGAAATGTACTAAGGCCATCCTTTGTTCAGACTCATACCTCCATAAGTGAAAAGTCGATTCATCCTGGATAACCAATCTTCTGCTCAATCGGGATCACTTATCCCATCAAAACTCGGTGGATCAATGGTCTTAAACTTTTATAACAACCTCATTTGATGTGGGGTGTCTCCCTTCCTTGGAGTCTCCATAACCTTTAGTTCCTCTTCCTCCTCATGAACATGATTTTTCTGTCATGAGCCCTAGGCATTCGCTGCTGCACAGCATGCCTTTCCTAATCCTGGTGTGGATCATTTTCCTCTTGAACAACTTCTTTATCCTCATGATCTTGGAACAACTTAGTCATGATGGTATTCATACCCTGTGCCACTTGGGCCATAATCTAAGTTAACCCTTTTAGCACATTGTATATCTCATCCAGCCTTGCCACAACTGGGTCACTAGAACCTTCACTAGGCTCTCTAGCTCCTCTCGAAGCTCTTGACCTAGTGTCAACCATAGCAACCTGCGACCAAAGCCAGACAACATTCCCCAGATGTTGGTCAGTACTAACCAACCTAGCACATGGACTTCCAAAACTAAATCTCAGTCTTAGCCTTTAATATCTATGAAATGAGCTCTAGTTCTGATATAAAAAACTAACATGACCGTCCTTGGCCGCTGCCCAGGAGATCTGTGAGAGTTGATCTCACAGTGGTTGCAATTGGCTAGGTGTATATGTGCGTGGATTAAAATCACATGATACTAGTTGATTAACCTAGAATATGTAAGATGCATGCTCTTTATGCTTTTACTTGGATTAACAAAACTATAAAACATTGACTTGGCCAAGAGATTTCCATAGAAAATAAGTTTAAATAGCCAAAGCATACAAGATCAACATTTATGTGAGTTTACTACACATAACAACTGTGTGGGAGCATTCATACATAAAATAGACTAATGCCCTCACCCAAGAGCAACCCTAGAGTCTATGACTCCTCAAAACATAGACAATGAAGGCAACTAAGAGTACTATATATACAAGTCTCAACTGAGATATTCTTAAACTCACTCCTATCTTGGATGCAAGTTCTAGTGGCGAGTCACAAAAGTCTTTGTCCACGTGGTGCCAGGCTTTGCAGCCAAAGGAAGACTCTAGTTAGTACTGTTACTTAACCAACAAGTTACCTATGTAGGCTAGAATCATAGAGATTCTCAAGTACAATACCTGCACAAAAGCTACTACCGCGATAACCCTCAGTGGTTACCCGGCCCAACAGCTTCAGAATCTGCACAACATAACTAGGGAGTGAGAATTCAGAAATTCTCAGTAAGGGTCTTCACTGTATCTGCAAGAAAATTACTAAAGACTCCACACATGATAACATATGTAACTTGTTGTGAGCTCATACAGCTTGAGGGTCTAATATATGCATATACCTAGGTCCCTTGAGACCTCTCCTCATCCTGGTCCTTGAATTACAAGACATTGCCTTGTTTTCTAGCAAGCTTAGCCTACTAGCCTATCTAGTGATAAATCACCAGTTGAACCTCTCCCGTTTATGTTGTACAGTGGCATTATGGTAGGACTATTGTAGACTAGGCCATAAAGACCTTGTAGACTAGGTGCACTAAGGTTTTACCTTGTAGCCTTGTGGCTAATAGCACGGCTAGGTTGCCAAGGGTTCTAAACTTCTCACCCAAGCTAGTGGTACTTAGTTGTGATTCTTTGTAAACTAGTTTTCTTGCTTATGGTACAAGTCATCATAAGAACTTTATAAAACTCAAGAAAACTCTTAGGTTTCAAAGGACTTTTGAAAGTCTCAGAGTACCCCTGGAATGCTTAGACCTTAAGGTACTTTAAGAACCCCCTTAGGTCTCCCCTTGACCTTCCTAGAAAAACTTGAAAAATTCAGCTAACATACTTGTGGCGATGCGTCGCCACAGTCGCCACAGTTGGTAACGTTCTACCAACTTTCTAGCATTGGTGACGCATAATGGGCAATGGTACAAATCTGGCGACGCATTGCCAATCTGCGAATATGCAGAATTTTCACAAATTTTGCTGCTATGAACTTTGGACACTTACCAAACATATCAAACATGCTTGGATAGCCTCCAAACTTCACATACATGTAAAAGATGTTGCATAGATGACAACCAACTCTCACAAGCCAATCTATGATGCATTATAACATCATTTAAATCATCACAAGCCTCATAGTCCACCATAATTCAACCTTACCCACTAACTAATGCTATTGCTAGAATTACTCGAATTCTTCAAGCAAACTCATTCCAATAGCATTAATTGAACTCGAAAACACAACTCCCTTACCTCAACTCCAAGTAACAAGCAAGAATCAAGCACTCTTCCAATCCACTAAGCTCACTAAAACACCACCAAAGTTCCAAACAGAACATAGGCACCAAACATCAAATTCTTGCTTTCTAACCAAAACCCAAGCTCCTAACTAACCAATAAACCTGAAATCAATCAAGAACACATTGTTTACCTCGTACTAAAAACAGGGGATGGAAGAAAACATGCTTCCAAGCTCCAAAACCATGGTTTTATGCTTGAAATGAGCTCCCAATGATCTATACACTTATTATGGCTTCTCTTTTCATCAAGAAACTTTGATTCATACTTAATTGGGTGGAAAAATGAGGGTGGAGAGGATGAACTCGGGTTTATGGCAGCCACCCTTCACTTTACCCTCTTATAATACTATTTTTAATCTAAGCCATCAAAGTATTAGACACAATACACTTAGGTCCCCATCTTTTGTTAACCTTAGCTATTCTTGATTAATTCTTGTTTATTTCATCAAGCTTGGGTTAAAGTTAAAAGTGAGGTTATAAAACTTCATTTTAACCACTCGGGACCTAACCCCGGCTATTCAGGATGCAAAATTACCATTTTACCCCTAAACCTTATTTAGCGCCTTAACCTTCTTGGAACTTAGTGAATTTTGCTAAACTTTCCTATTCTTGCTATGTAAACTTGAATTAAGGTTCCAAACTTAATTTAGAGTACTTTACCTTCCTCAGGCATGCTTCCCATTAGTGGGGCCATAACACCTGGTATGTTAGTTATATGTTTCAAAAGAACGTATATGCAAGTCCTTAAATTATTAAATTCTAGACGACCATTATGTAAAACATATTATTTTAATAATTTATTCTTCAAAGGCCCCTAAATAAAAAACTATTTTTATAGTATTTTAAAGTTTCTTAAATTATATGGTCATAATTGATGTGTAATTTAGATAAGAAACCAATATACAAAAAATCACATTTTTTTAAATCTTTGCCAACCATATATTTATGTTGATTTGGGTTAAAATCAGGTTATGTCGGGTCTAGTTTTAAGTTCATTTTGGGTTCAAATCAGGTTAATCTCAGGTTTAGGGTCATTCAAGGTTTGGTTATTTTGAGTTTGGGTCATTTAGGTTTAGGTTTTCTCGAATTTAACTTCAATCGGGTTCAGGTTTAGGTCGGGTTAGACATAGTTGGTTTCAGGTCATTGGCTTTTCTGATCAAATTGGATAATGTCGAGTGAGAGTTCATATGGGTTGGATGAGTCAAATTTTGCCATAACTAACTTTAATAAATGTGTTCTGGCTCCCTCAACTATAGCCAACCATAACTGTAATCAAGGGGTCTTAAACCCCAATCTATGTATTTTCTTTGTTGCACCCCTTTTGACAAGGACAAACACATTATGCTATAGCTTACTTTTTGTTTAATATATCTTATTTCCATTGAAAAGAAAAAAGAAAAATTAACAATATAGACCAAAATTAATAGAAACATAGCTTTTTAAATATAGGATTAATATAGATTATAATAAAATATTTATTACTATTCAGTTTATTCAATTTATTTGATTTCAAGTGTTTGTTCAATAACCAAATCCCATGAAATACAATATTGATCTGAACCGATTTATTTGGTTTTTATTATATGATCAATAACCAAATCTCATGACTTTCAACCTTGATCTAAACGGATGAAACTAAAAGAACAACTCAACCATTTTACAGTATATTCAATTTTTTCGGTTTTATCTGAAAAATACTCACGCGACTCGATTCATCTTTGGTTCGTTTTTCTTCTCCTCCTCCCCGATTTCCAGCTCCTGCCCGCAAATCCATTAACCCTAAATACAACTCCTTCAATCCGACCCATTCTGTCGGCCGCGCCTGTAACAAGACCTTCAAACTTTTCTTTATCTGTCGCGATTTCCATCAGGTTAGAGATGCTAACAGGGTGGAGAGCTTAATGCTGGAGCTTGGCTACTAATTATCTTCCACCGTTCGAGTTCGCATTTAGCTCGCATCGAAGCAGGTTCGAATTGTAGCTGGGGCCAATCTTACACGAGTGTAAATTTACGTAAGGGTTCTGCTATGCTCTATTTGCTCGATTTTCTCCATATTTGGCTCTGTTTTTCACCCATGTCGGAGCTAATTAGTCGATCCCCTTGATGGAAGAAATTGATTTGCTGAAGAACTGATTCAAATTGGAGTTATTGCTCGAATTTCCTGCGTATTTTAGTTATTAGGGTTTATATGGGATTGCTCTATTGTTTTAAGCCGCACATTCTGCGTTTGTTTCAGTTCATTCAACCTAGCGAGAGATTCCTAAGATGAGTTCTTTCTCAATCACTCGCAAGAAGACCCCTTTCCAGAAGCACCGGGAAGAAGAAGAGGCGAAGAAGAAGGTGCGTCCAATTTTCTCTGCTTCCATGAAATCGTAAATTCCTTGATTAATGTTTAATCACGTGTTCTCGTTTGAAAATTGATCTGCGGTGGCATGTGATTAGTTCCTTCTCTTATTTGAGCTGATACTTAACAGAAACCCTCGATTGTGGTTAATTGTTTTCCGTGTTCTTATGGAATTTGAGAGAGAGAGAGAGAGATGATTTCAGGAGTTATCTAATCGATTTCTTTAATTCCTGTCTTGTTCTCAGAGAGCAGACGATGAAACAGCTCGTTTGTATGAGGAATTTGTGGCATCATTTCAAGGGGATAACAACCCTGGGTCAAAGGCTTTTGTAAGAGGAGGGACAATCATGCCAAATGAGAGGCTAAAAGGTGATTCTGAAGGTGATCGTCTAGTCTCCAAATACTTTTGCCTTTCACCATTTGATTTTGGTTTCTTTCCTGCTGCTTTGATTGCCAAGGTTTTTTAGGATATTCTGGACTAGTAGAGTGATTTTTGTATATATTGCCGGAACACATTAATAAGAGTATGGGCCCTTTTTATTCGTTCACGGATGGCAGGTGAAAAGTCCAAAGATGGGGTATCTGTTCCAAAGAAGGGAAGTAGGTAAACAGTTGCTTTTGGTAAACTATGCTGCATCATTTACTTCTCTTGCGGTGAGGCACCATAAATTGCAATATTCTTTGCTGGTGCTAACAGTTCTATCAGATTTAAGACTTTTGAGAGGTTTTAAGTTGCACACAATTCATCTTTGAAGTTTTATGATTTGGTCACAGTATATTAGTGTTTATGTTCGGAAGTTGTTAAAAGTGTACTTGGTTGTTTTTGACAATGTGGTCACGTTGAATATTCACTAGAACTAGATGCATATATGTGCAAATAGACTCACGTTTAAACAGTGATATCCTAGCTGAAACAATTATTACAGTTCATTGTTCGATGCTTCAATGATGCAGACATAGGATTATGGAATCTGCTGTTGGGTATAGGAATGTGATGAAAAATTTTCATTCATGAAGATATCTCAATATTGTCAGAACATGCGTGGAAGAAGATTTGTGTATTATGTTTGGTTTTAAGTGTTAAGAATAAGTAAATTTTTCTTTTTAGAGCTTTGGAGGAAGTTAGCACCTACCAAGCAATAGGAAAGCTTTGGATTTCCCTATCTGACTAGTTTGGGATTAAGGTTCAGTCTGTATTTTGGTTGATTGACTGAAAGTATTTTGGTTTTCTGAACATCAGAAAATTGTGGAACATTTGTGCGTCCTGGTGAGATGCAAGTTTACTTCCATGTTATTTCTGCAGGTATGTTCCATCCTTTATACCACCTCCTATGGCAGCCAAGGGAAGTGAACCAGTGAAAAAGGTTAATTTCCTATATGTTCTGATTGTTCATTGTTTATCAATCCATCATGAAATGCCTGGTTTTAGGTCTGCTTAAGTATTTCTAAATCTTTTGCCTTCACCTTGCAGGAGGAGGAAGACAAACCAAAAGAGAAGGAGAAAGGAAAAACTAGAAACATAGATCACTTCATGGAGGAGCTGAAGCATGAACAAGAGAGGAGAGAGAGGCGTAATCAGGAGCGAGAGCATTGGCGGGATGGTCGTCAGAGTGACAATGCTGCTGTGAGTACTTAGTGGGATTAAGTTCTGTTACTTTCATGTTTATAATGTATTTCACTTATCTGCCCCCCCTCTCCCCCTCCTCTCAGTGCATGTGCAAATATGTTCATCATGCATTGTGCCATCCATGTGAAGTCCATAAAGATGTATGGTTGTCTACATGTTTCACCTTTTACAGCCATCTAGCCGGTTTGATGAACTTCCTGATGACTTTGATCCAAGTGGGAAACTACCTGGCTCATTTGATGATGGTGATCCACAAACAACAAATCTCTATGTTGGAAATCTCTCACCAAAGGTGTCATTTCTGTTTTGTGATTGATCCATTTTCATATTTTTTTCTTTTTCTTCATCAGCAATGGAAGTGCAAATTTATTAAGGTGGGCCATACTTTACTTTTGTAAATGAGTACTCACAATTTCTATTCCTTTATTTTATTGATAGGTTGATGAAAATTTCCTTCTGCGCACTTTTGGAAGATTTGGGCCCATTGCCAGTGTAAAGATTATGTGGCCTAGAACAGAGGAGGAACGAAGACGACAAAGAAATTGTGGGTTCGTAGCTTTCATGAACAGAGCTGATGGACAAGCAGCTAAAGATGAAATGCAAGGTTGGTGGCAAACTTTCAGATTTGAATAAGTTGCTGCAAGTTTTGCAGGGCAGTTGAATATTAACAATGATACTGTTACCGAACTTGTGAAATAAATATTTTACTGCATGCATGTATATGTAATACGCCACCTTCATCTCTCAATCCTTTTCTTCTTTTCTGCCCCACTAATTGTGAAGTCAAATATAAATATTTATGTTGTTATTGAACTCATCAAACAATATATTGAACGTCACCCCTACCCTTGGAGGCCTGTATGTGATGGATCACCAGTGCTCTGCTTCCCTTGCACCCCTCTTTCTTTTTTCTGTTTTGTCTTTGTTTTGTGCATCATTGGTATGATTTATTTATTTGTTCATTTTTTTTGGTATGAAATCTTTGCATTTTGTATGTGGATGAATTGTTAGAGCTGTTTGTAATAGGAATATGGTTTTGGAAAATCAAAACTTTCAATAGGTTCCCTGTTTGCCTTTTCCTGATTTAGAAAAGGAGAAATTGACTCCAGCTTTTATTTTTATTTTCAATAATTAGATCTATTTTATTTGATTACCTGAGTGGGGGGACTTTAACATTGATGTCAATTTATTTATTTTTTTTGGTTTTCACCTATAAACAATTTACTGTGTTTTGACTGATTACTATGGACTATCTTTTGTTTTACTTTTTAATCAAAGCTGTTGCTAAAATGTTAAGCATTGTAATATGTGTACTTGTTTGTTTCACAGGAGTGGTGGTTTATGAATATGAGTTGAAAATTGGATGGGGCAAATCTGTTGCACTTCCATCACAAGCTTTACCAGCTCCTCCACCAGGACAGATGGCCATCAGAAGTAAGGAGGTTGGTTATGCTTGTTTAAAAAATCATGAGTATTCTCCTCGAGCGTTCATTTTTTCTTTGCTTGGGATGATACTTGACGAGTGAATATACACTGAAAGGAAATTGGAGATCTAGCTTAGGTCTGGATAGATCACTAATTTTGTGCTGTGAGTTCCTCAAGTAATGAATGTCTTTCTGGCTGACAGGGTGGTACGGTAATCTTGTCTGGTCCATCTGGTCCTCCAGTCACATCTGTTCCTAGTCAGAATTCTGAACTGGTAACTAGACTTTTATATATTCCAATCTGATAATTGTGGATTACTGCAATTTTACATGGCATCCCTCCCAGAATGTACTGCAGCTATGTTTCCAATGATTTTATGTTCAGATTTCCTGCAGTAGTTTGTTTAATGTTGGTGACGATGGTCTTCAGCAAAGAGCCCTGTATAGATATTTCTTTCAGACCTAGAACTTGCTTAGGCACGTGGTATCAAATTCTTTTGAGATAGATTGTGTAGTACTTTGAATCCTTATACTGTAACTCATAATGCAATGTAAACAATTTGTATCTTTGTTCTTAATGTTCTTCTTTTGAAATTGTTGATCATTTCATTGAGCTATTTTCTTACATAGATGATATAAGTTCATAGCAATCCAGTAACTTTGGTAGTCATTTATATTTTTAAAATGTAGTTTTCTTTGAGTCAGTATTTCATTTGATTGCGTAGTCTACAACAAAGAGTAATTTTGAATAAAAGTACACATTTGTAGACTTCAGATAAATTTTTTTTCATTTTTAATGTAGAGTTATTAAAATATTTGATCGATTGGTTATGTTGGATAACATAAGGATTCTCTAACTGGTATGAAACAAAACCTTCTGATGTTCATTTTCCCTTGTATGTGGTAACTAGGCAAGGGTATAGATACTTCCTCACATTCACTGATGACTATATTAGGTACACCCACATCTACTTGTTAAAACCAATTAGACGAAACAACTAAGTCATTAAGGACTGATCATGGTTGTGAGTACTTGTTGAAGGAATCTAAGAATTGTGTGTTGAGAAGGGGATTGCAAGACAGCTGTCTTGAATAGAAAAGCAAAATATTTTAATACTGGAAGTCAATAATTGAATTTCAGGTTGGTTTGGATTGTATTTGGGTATCAATCAGGTTTAATCAGGTGATTCTGGGTTGGGTTCCTTTCAACATCAGCTGTTCTGGATTCAGGTTATCTTGGATTTGGGTTCTCATTGAGTTTTGGTATTGTGAGGTTTTCGCATGAAATGGGTTTATTTCAAGTCCAGGTTAAGGTGTCTGCAAATTGTTGGTTTTGCCGTCATTCAGGTCGAGTTGGGTTGTCAGGTCTTTAAGATTGGTCAGCCATTATTTCACGGGAAGCCTGTGCGGTTGTTTTTATATCTAACTTCCCATGATGTTTGGCCTTCTTTTAGTAGGATGCTTCAAATTGATGCAAGCATAATAGGGGACGGGTGCTATGTTGATGATATTTA
Organism: Aquilaria sinensis; assembly: GCA_005392925.1. Lineage (NCBI taxonomy): Eukaryota > Viridiplantae > Streptophyta > Magnoliopsida > Malvales > Thymelaeaceae > Aquilaria > Aquilaria sinensis. The sequence goes on along the minus strand of SMDT01003331.1, from coordinate 167,337 downwards.
GTGATTTTTCTAATGTATGTCTATCACAACAAAGCCTGGTTTTTGTGCTCTGATGGGTTCGCCAATACCCTTTAAATGGCTCAAGCCCCTCTGCTATTGTGTGGTGCTTGTTATCTGATCATCTCAATGCAATGAAAAACTGCCAAATATTGTTATGCTAGGGTGTGAATGCTGCTGCTGCTCAGCACTCGCCTTGTTAACCATCCATAGAAGTAAGATGTGGTTAGTGTTGTAATTTAAGTGTCAGATTCGTAATGGTGAAAAAAAAAGGCTGTTGCATTGTCCATGGATTATAATGACCCTATCAGCTAACATCTGAGCATGAAAATTGGTAAGGAAAACTGGCAACATCCCTTTTTGGGTAAGTCCTAACCCCTCTTAACAGGTCTAATGAGTTGGGCACCATCTAGGGGAAGGATTAGATGAGATAGGCCCCATCTGGGAACAACTTTTGTAATTAGAGTTAAAGAGTTTTGGATAATTTATTTAATGATGGAGATAAAACTGTTGAAGCTAAAAGCTATCATTGAATAGCATTTCCAAAACTCAGACGCTAGTTGTTGACACTAATATCAAACGGGGCCATAGACATGTATTTGAAGGTGCAGAATACCTATTCGTTTTATGATGAGTTCATGTCAGACCCTCATATGTTACTGTAATGCTGGTTTCTTTTCTGGGAAGTGATATTTTCTGAACAGAAATGTGATTTTCCTTGGTGTCCTTTGAATGCAGCTTTCTTCTTTAACTGTTTTCATACAATGTGAATAATAAATAGCTGCTGCACGTTATTTTGTTTAGCATGTACGAATGCAAGGTGGAGTAGGATTGCTCGAGTTTTCTATTTGGATCTTGTCCTATACTTTGTACTAACTATTGGTGTTCTGCTTTTATGTGGTCTTTCTTGAACATTTTTCCAGGTTCTGACTCCAAATATCCCTGATATAACAGTTACTCCACCTGAGGGTGCTCACCTTCGCCATGTCATTGATACTATGGCTCTCTATGTTCTTGATGGAGGTTGTGCCTTTGAACAAGCTATCATGGAGAGAGGCCGTGGCAATCCTCTTTTCAGTTTCTTATTTGAGCTTGGTACAAAAGAACATACCTATTATGTATGGAGGCTTTACTCCTTTGCCCAGGTCTGTCCTATATCTGATAGTGAGAACCTTTAGGTTTATCAGCATTGCTATTAATCATTAGGTAAGTAGGAAAAGAAATTAAATTTTCTGTGTGAATCAGGGTGACACTCTTCAAAGGTGGAGAATGGAACCTTTCATCATGATAACTGGAAGTGGAAGGTAATCCAATATCTTATTTGAATATATTTAAGATTTCTTGTTAGTTTATGTTGAACTTGGGAAGTGTCTTTTCCTAGATGGATTCCACCGCCTCTGCCCACAGCTAAAAGCCCAGAACTGGAAAAGGAATCTGCTACAACATATGCTGGAGGAAGAAGCAGGGTATGTTTCTTACAGGATTTCCATTGGAAAAGTATAATTGTTCTATGGTTTCTTAAATAACTGGGGGCACATTCTGTTAATTTGTTCAGCGTCTGGAGCCAGAACGGACCCTTACTGATCCACAAAGGGATGAATTTGAGGACATGCTGCGGGCATTGACACTAGAAAGGAGCCAGATAAAGCATGCTATGGGTTTTGCTCTGGATAATGCTGATGCTGCTGGAGAGGTGTGCACTTGTGCATTCTCACTTATTTCTCATTTAGAGCCATGTTTAATTTGAGAAATTCAGGAATTTTGAAAGTAATGTACTGCAATTACAGCTTTGGAGTGTTAAATGCATGTACAAGTTTTTCTTCTGATAACTTTTATGTGGTTACTGCCTGATGCTTGGTGCAGAATACTGTTGCTGCATCTTTTGAATTGATGTTCCTCAATCTTTCTTGTTTCAGATTGTTGAAGTTCTGACTGAATCTTTGACACTCAAAGAGACACCTATTCCAACAAAAGTTGCGAGGCTTATGCTTGTGTCTGACATTCTTCACAACAGCAGTGCTCCTGTTAAAAATGCATCTGCATATCGCACTAAATTTGAGGCAACATTACCTGATATAATGGAGAGTTTTAATGATTTGTACCGCAGTATAACCGGAAGAATAACTGCTGAAGCACTTAAGGTAGAGTGTTATTAGTACCCTTTTCCTTGGATTTGATGTTCTACTCATTTCCTTGGGAATTTTTTCTATAATGTTTAACTTTTTGTTCTATGAAGGAACGTGTCCTGAAGGTATTGCAAGTATGGTCAGACTGGTTTCTGTTTTCAGATGCATATGTAAGTGGACTACGAGCAACTTTTCTTCGACCAGGAAACTCTGGTGTTGTACCATTTCATTCTATTTGTGGTGATGCACCAGAAATAGAAAAGAAGTCTAGTTCAGTGGATGCAGGTGATGTGATCAAGGCTAATCAAGATGCTGCCTTGGCGATGGGTAAAAGTGCAGCTATGAAGGAGCTGATGGATCTTCCTCTTGGCGAGTTGGAGAGACGCTGTAGGCATAATGGATTGTCTCTGGTTGGTGGTAGGGAAATGATGGTTGCTCGACTGTTAAGTCTGGAAGATGCTGAAAAGCAGAGGACTTATGAACTAGATGATGCTTTGAAATTTGGTCAGAGCAATTCAAGTTCTAGCAGGCACCTAAGTGGTCAGAGAGAGATGCTAGTGGAAGCTGAACCAGTGGAATTGTCTGGATGGAGTCGTTATGGGGAGGATGAGATGCCTTCGCAACTCAAGGATTCTTCACCTTTATCTGTAACCTTCCCAATTCCAGAGCCAGAACTGAAAGCATTCACCAAGAAGGAGAAGAGTGAACCTGTGCTTCCAGCCTCCAAGTGGGCAAGGGAAGAAGATGAAAGTGATGATGATGAAAAGAAAAATGCTAGGGGTCTTGGGTTAAGCTATTCATCTTCTGGCAGTGAGAATGCTGGTGATGGTCCTAGCAAGGTTAATGAGGTGGAGTTGGCAGCTGATGCTAGTATACCCGCCCAACCTGAAAATGGAATGAATGAAGAGCAGAGGTAATTTCCTTGAGCTAACATGCTCTGTTGTTTACCCTGTTTTGTATTGCTATGGAATATCCTAAACCTAAACACATAACTAATGAACTATTTTGAATCTTGATGATTTTGTTGTCTACTTCACACTTGATTTGGTTATAATTTGTTTTTAATTTTTTTTCTTGTGTCAATGTTTTCCTTTGAATGATATTATGAAGAGCCTGGTAGGGTTGATTTTTTATGATTTGTGGAAGAGTTGTGGCTGCCTGTGGATTCTTCTGAGCCTTAACTCCAGTTTGCTGTTCCTTTGACTTTCATCTTCCTGTGGGAGTAGTTGTGTGTATGTGTGTACTTTCTGTTTTCTTTGTTTCAACAGAAGTTCTTTTTGCCAATAAAACAAAAGAAGAGAAATAAACTGTAATTTTGATGAAAATACGATGCTGTTATGTTTGTCATATTTTGATCAAGTATGCTAGTTGTTAACATGCTACATTGTCCTTCTGGAACTTGCAGGCAGAAGTGGAGACGAGTAGAAGTTGCTTTGATAGAATATCGTGAATCCCTAGAGGAGAAGGGAATTAAAAGTCCAGAGGAAATTGAGAGGAGGGTTGCAATTCATCGAAAGCGGCTAGAATTGGAATATGGGTTATTGGATACCAGTGATGTTTCAGGAAGCAGTGAGTTCTGATTTAAGTTACAGTAGATCTATTTGTCAATGGCAGTACATGACATTTTCTCATCACATTGAAATAACATTCAGTCTCCTCTGCACTTGGTTAATTTGCTAGTATTTACTAGCTTGCTACTTTCTCAACCCATTTTTGTATGATCGACAAACTTGGTGTCAAATTTTAAAAGATTGTAGTAGCTGCAGTAATAGACATCAACTGTCCTGTTTATCTTTGCCTTTTCAAGTGCAATTGTGTTTGCCCAGTAAGATGCACTATTGCACTCTCGTTGTTCTGATAATCAGAAGCATCTATACAAGGTGTAAGGGTTAGGAGGTACTCGTATACAAGAGATTAGGAGGATGCCCATTTTTTCAAGACCAGAAGGCACCCGAATCAGTATTGGCGTGTTGTATTGGGGAATAGGGAGGTTGGGGTTCGAACCTTCACCTGCCCCATATCCCTCTAGCCCTTTGGCTGGGGATAATTCTGATGTCTTATGTTCAGTGCATTTGGAATCCATCTATCTTTCTCAGTTTTCTTGGTCACCTTGGAGAACAAAATCAGTACGTCAATAATTTTTTAAATTTTGTATTCCAAATAGATTGTTAGAACTTTGCTTCCAACCAAGTAGATTGTGGACGTAGAATTCATGTGCTAGTTTGGATTAAGGCCTGATTGATTGATTTATTGATAGATTAATTGATTGATTTGAATTTGATTGCAAAAGATTTTTTTCATTGTTAACAACATTAACTGAAACCATTCATCTGGCTACATTGCAGAGAGAATATTATCTGAGAGAAGAGATAGACGAGATGATACTCGAGACTTGTCAAGGAAACGCCATCGGAGCAGGAGTCGAAGTGGGAGTCCACCTCGGAAATCATCAGGCAGGGACAGGGACAGAGACAATGACCCAAAGCCTGAGCGCGAAAGGTACAGAGATAGAGATAGGCCTCATGATCCAGAAAACGAAAGGGAGAGGGGAAGGGGGAGGGAGCAAGACCGACGTGAGAAAAGTGGAAGCAAAGAGAGGGATGATCATCATGACAGGGACAGAGATAGAAGGCGTCGAATGAAGTGAAGCTTTTGGGGATTTATGTGCACTGGAATCACAGCTTCTTCAGCGACAAGAATGTGGTACGCAGAATTGATTACTCTCTACTTGATCCCAATCTGTGTGTTTGATTAGATGGTTTGATCAGTTTCTGGAGGCTATACCATCTATTTGAGAAAAGAGGTTGGCCTCAAAATGTGTTGTGTACAAGGTTCCCTGAAATCCTGGGTCTCCTTAATTGTAATGTGATGAGATGGTATTATAGGTTTCTGTTTTCTTCAGCATAATCCCTAACTAGCTGACACCCTGTTGATTTTTCATTATGTAAAATGCATTTTTATATTTTATGTCGTTTGTTTACAACCCATGTCAATTGAAAGTTAATATCTACCTAATGACACTTGTAAATAACGAACTTTATTAATCTTTTGGTTACCCAGCCCAAAGGAAGAATAATGGTTAAAAAATAAAAAGCTTGCTCTATACCAATAAAAAGAAGTTTTGAAGGTGCTTTTCTTCAAGTTTAATATTACAATTTATACATAATGTGGATAAATAATCATTTTGTGCAAATATATATAAAAGCTTAAAATCCCTCATTCTTGGCATAATAGTTAAGGTGTTTGAGAATATAGGGAATGTTAAGAGTCTGAGCTTTGGCCTTCTCAGCCCCACTATCATGTTGCAAAACTGATATGCTAGTTTCTCTAACTTGTAATACTATTATAACTCTCTTATGTACACTTGTATGATGCTTCCGGGTACAAAAAATAAAAAAAAAAGTAAAATATCACAGTGCTTGAAAGGAGAAATGGAATTCCATCATTCTCATTGCAGCTACTGTGGGAGTTGATTTAGTATTAGTCTGCTGGTGGAGTCTGAAACTGTGCACTTCAACCCGCACGGGTTTCGTGACACATCATAAGATGCCATTTACACTACAATGTCTTGCATTTAAATGGCAGAAAACACTACATGTTATATTTAGAATTCTAGGCATTTTGTAGGAGACTAGGATTTGATGGTTATAGATTCTTCATAATGTTTATGGCTAAAGCAATTAAACCCAGAGAGTTTTTTTTTTTTGTGCGGAATTAAGATCTTGTGACTGGATTCAGGCTTCACTGCCTTATGTTGAGTAAAGAAGTTAACAGATTGGTGTCAAGATATGGCCGATGATGAAACAGAGGTAGTGAGCAACATGCTGTATTGTTTCTTGTACTCATGATGGTTAAGTCGTTGATGGGACGAGTAGGACGGGCATGGAAGTGTAGTACCGGGAACGGAATGTGAGCAGCGACAACGCTGGCCTCCACCTGCAAAATGCGCGTACTGTAGAACAAGGCTGAAGCAAAGATAATAGATGGTCTTACTTGATTTCCACGTATGGCAGTAAACCCTTCAACATGATTAGGGTGAAGCAAAAAGCAAAAAGCAAAATTACAAAAAGCTCATAAGGTCAGGATTAACCTATGTTTTGTTATCTCTATTTAAAAAAACCCTACATTTTACTTCCCATTTCTTTTATACTGTTCCACGTATGGCAGTAAACCCTTCAACATGTTATGGTGAAGTGAAAAACAGAAAATAAAATTACAAAAAGCCTTTGAGGTTTGGATTAACCTATGTTTTGACATCTCTATTTTTAAAAAAATCCATATTTTACCCCCTAGTTTCTTTACATTGTTTGTGTCAATTTTTGAAACGTTAATTTAAACTGTATGATAACTATGTTTCAGTAATTTTAAAATTTTTAATATTTTTTTTATAGTTAACTAGCATTTAGAAAATACCAATTTGCACTTATAAAGAGAAAAATGTGTTTACATAGAAGATTTCTTGATAATTTAAAATGGCTATTAACTATAAAAAAATATAAGAAAAAATTAAAATTACTGGAAGAAGACCATTGTACAGCTTAATTATGATTTTAAAAGTTGTTATCGGAAATGTCAAAGAAGTAGAAGATAAAATATAGGTTTTAAAAAAATAAGGAGGCAAAATGTTGGATAGGTCAAACTAGGAAGGGGTTAGTGTAATGTAAGTTACCGAATAAAAAAAAGGAAAAGAATGGATATTACCAAAATCAAAATGAAAATGAGTGGAAAACTGAGTACTTGGTTTTGTAATGGACTAAAATAAGGGTGGATACTGTTTTTGATTGCCTAGACCTGTTTCATTCAAGAACTTTGTTGTCACCTCTATTTCTTGGGTGACTAAAATCTAGAAATTTGTAACTTCGTCTGTGTCGCTAAACCACCCGATGGGCTGATATGCATCGACTGCCAACACTCAAGGACGAGCCTCGGTGATGATTTAGGAAGCACCAAAATAAGAAAAGAAGTCCAAGTAATGGAATGGTGCAGATAATCACCTTTATCCAATAAATTTTTTGCCTAAAGTCATTTTCAGTCCTCAAACTAAGATGATTCGGATACTTAATCTATTGAATATTAACTCGGTCTAACTCGTCCCCTCAACTTGATAAAATGATAAACTTAAGACCTTTCTCTCCTCTGCTTTCTTAGATAAAATGTGTTGGAAGTCCTTTAACTTTATTTTTCATTCATTGTCATCTCTAATTTCATAAGTTTTGTGATTCTTTTCTCAACTTTTTGAAAAAAGCCAAAAAAATCCTTTCTCATTTAAATCTATGTTTGACTTAAGGTTAGGTTTCTGTTATGGCTCTATTTCATTAAAAAATGAAGATGCAACGAGCCAGAGGTCAGTTTCTAGCCCTCTAGTGATGGGGAGGTTGCCCATGGGGGAAGCTAATTCCAAAGAGAGGAAGTAGAGACTCTCAAAATATAGAGCCAAGCGCAACTGGAGGAAATTCAACAAGGTTATTAAGGTTAGTTAAGTTGTATTAATAAGCAGTTAAACAAGATAAAAACAGTGAAGTTAGTCAATTATTGTTGTTAGTAAAAGTTGTAATTTGTTTTTGTTTTGGTGGCAGCACACATGCTGGAAAACGCTAGCCAACAACCATCCGTGTATACTTAAGGCTGTCAAAAAATTCCTACATAATGAATATTTATGAGTACTGTGATCGTCTGATCACATTCCTATTACATCCGAGGATGCTATCAGTGGGGTTCTTTCTATATTATTAATGCAAAAAATGGTGGTGGTAAAAAAGAGAAAGAGATGGAAAGTTGGATTTACAAAATCAAATATCTTGAAAGAGCCCTTCCATTTTTCATTTCCTTGCAACTGCCCATCCAACACACAAATATCTCTAGGTCAAAAGTTGATTAGTGTAAAGAGAAATGCTAGACACAGTGTAATGGGCAAGCTACCAGTCACTAGAGGGCTCAAAATTGACCCCTAGCTTATCGCACATTTTTTCATATTCTAACCCAAAATACAAAATAGAGGCAGAACAAAGATTCACCATTAAGTCACATATAGATTCAAACAAAGATAGAACGAAGCTATATATGAGGCTAGGGATGAAAATGAACAAAAAATAAAGCTAGGGGACTTCCAACACATTTTACCTAAGAAAGTAGAAGAAGGAAATGACTTAACTGTACCATTCTATCAAATTGAGGGTTGAGTTATACCAAGTTATGTTCAGGGGGTTAAATGCCCAACTTATTTAAGTTTAAGGACTGAAAATACCTTTAGGCCTAAATTTGTTTGTCTTTGTCGTATTAGCTCTTCGCTCTTCAATTTCCTAATTGAGATAAAGGCTTAACAATATCTACCTCGATTTTTGCATGTTCTTTTTTTGTTTTTGTTTTTGTTTTTTTTGTTTTATGTTTTTTGTTTTTGTTTGAAGGAAAGGAGAGAATTGCATTAAGAATCAATGGCAGTCGACAAATCCAACCTGCTAGGTAGAGGGTCCACCCAAACACTTCAAAATCGTATTTCCAAAGCTTTACATCCAAGTGAATGTCCAACTACACAGATGATGAAAATTAATAGCAGAGAAATCAATTCCGCACCTGGAATATTGGTTTGTGGGGGCAAGGCCGGAAGAATTATGCACGTGGATCTCATCTTCTTACTGCATACACTTTTAGAGGTGTTTATTCGATTTTTCAGTTTAAACTGAAACTAAATAACTAAATTTAATTGGTTTTAAATTTTATGTACTGATAATTGAATAGATCGAATTATAGGAAAAAACTGAAATAATAAAAAAATTTTGGTCATTTAGTTTTTAATTAAAATAACTAAATTCTATGCATACATATTTGAAACCTCAAATATCTATCACATATTTTAATCTAAACACATATTTCGATCACATAGCAAATATTTATAATCCGTTTCAAATCCAAACATCATATATACATATGTATGAAACAAGTATTCATCACATACATAATCCTTTTCAAATCTTAAACATAAATACTATTAAAATAAAAATTCAGTTATTTCGGTTAACTAAATTTTAATTGAAGTAAACTGAAAATAGAACGAAATGTCTAAATCAGTTTTCAATTATAACAGAAAACTGAAAATATATCCAAAAGTGATCACCGAAATCAAACTTTTTTTTTCAGTTATTCAGTTATTTTAGATATAATAAAAATTTTGCTCACCCTTATACACTTTTGCTATATCTTGGAGGCAAAATGGGCAAAATTTCACACCTGAACCCTAGCTTTTGACAAAATGATTAAGCCAATACATGATCTCTACGTATTTTCAAAATTCCCAGCACTGGAGAAAACTAAAGAAAGTTGTTTGATCATAAAACAACACCAAAGTGCAAGAAAGAATGCAGAGCTGCTAAGCAGGGATTAGTTGCTATCTGAAACAAGCTAACTCCACAATTAAAGACTGGGCATCAACTCTTGTAGCCCCCAAAAAGCTTGTTTGATAGACAAAGTCTCCAGAACTGCTGGGTCCTTGAGAAAGATACAAAAGTGCCACACCCTAATAGCCGCCTGTTCCCGTTGCAAATATCAGGCACCATCAATGTCAAATTTAACTATGCCAGGTAATGCCGTAACGGTCGACACTGTTTTAGTACTCAACCATTTTGTTTAGTCCTCATCCTACAACCATCTTGTTTTAGTCCTAAATATCATTAAAAGGTTTTGTATTGGCCCTTTACTGGTTAAAATCCGGAACTCAAAAGTAATTATTTGATATCAAAATATAAAACCCTATTTAAACTTTCTAGCTTTTGTATCTTAAAAATGTTGGCTAATTATTTTTTGACTAGCAATGGATAGTTGAAATTTTTTCCGTGCAAATTGGGTTTTCTACAGCTATATGACAACTTCCTTCTAGCTTAATGCTTTACATCCAGTGGAAGGTTTAGAATGAGTACAATTTTTTTTTTAAAACGATTAAGACTAGGAGTCGCCTACAATAATTTACCCAACTAAGTTCTATGAATTAAGCCAAAAGTTTACAAGTATACCAAAAACCTTATTGTACAAGTCATATATAAATATTGATGTTGTAAAAACTACATGATAGTTGAGAGGATCGTCTTGACTTGACCCAAAAGTGTGGTGAACCCTGAGGGAGGATCCTACACACAAAACAACATTAGAGCCCCGAGATATTCTCCCAGGAGAAACCCTCTAACAATCAAGTTAGATTTCTAAAAAGCATGGTGGAGCAAGAGAACTGAGAACCAAAATGTCTCCACTTGAGGTTGGTGATTGGAGGGGTTTTTATAGTTGGGAGAGGTCCAAATAGATAGTTTCGAGACAGGAATTATCCTAGCTAATCCTGCAATCTCAGGATTGGGTTTCCTTATGGGTGAGAATCCCTTAATTAGATTACCGGGCTCCTCTGTAATTGGTTCTCCAGTGGTCTAGCCATCATGGGCCTTATATTGAGCCTATTTCTTACCAATAGGTCCTCCGTCCTAAGGAAAATGTGGATTGGGGTCCTGCATTTTCTTATACACTATTGCTTTGTCAGGAGGTGATCCTTTCCTACAGGTGTTTCATCTGAGACTTATGTGCAGTGGTTTTACTAGGGGTGTGAGGCTCCTCTGGGTAGCTTTTTAAGGAAGGTCTCCCCTATCCCTGTCTTGCATGATTATTACACTTGGAAAGCTTAATGGTCGAGAAGAGGAGTCAAGGCGACGTCCATTAAATGCAACTCAGTGAAGTGACCAGACATGACCATCCTTGACAGTTGTTCGTGGCCACACATCCTCTCCTCAATTGGAAAAAGCTTCGTAATGGTTACAGTGATGGTTTCAAGGAGGTAACCCAAAGGTTACAAGTTTTCCTTTATATACCATAGGGAATTTTATTCACTTTATTTTTTCACTATTTTATTGCTTTTTTGCATCATGTTTCTCTTCATTTCTACCTATTTGCTACTTCTTGCTTCCGGATCTTCTTTTTAGACCTTTTTTTCATTAAGCTTCCTTTGATAAGGTAACAAGTTCCTTTTTTTCCTTTAGTGATGTAATGTTTTATTTTCCTTTTGGTATTTTTGGTTAGGTGGGGAGGGTTTCCTGTTGTTTTGGCCACTACTGGTTGTGTTTTTTCCTTGACATGTTGCACTACCGTGTTTCCAGATGGTGTCTTCTAAATCTCTATCCAGGGCTACCACTAGCAAGGTTGATTACTCAAAGGCACTGTTCTTCTTGAATGTGAGGCTATTAAAGGGGGTTACGATGTTGGGTTTCGGGAGCCAAACAGTGCAGTGGAATCTAACCGAAACCCTCCAGGATCCAAGTGAAACGGGGTAAACCGGGTGTTCGAAAATTTTCATACCTAATTTTTGATTGAGATCTCTCACTCAACTGTAGAGTCGAATCACAAAACCTGAACAGTTGACGTGTTCAGGCTCTCTATGGTATCCACACGAGCCTCTCGGGATCACCACGCTTCCACCACGTCCCGGTAGATGCGTTTCTCTTGCGCTAGCAGTGCTAGCTTGCGTCCTCCAAGGAATTGCAAGAGAAGAGTGTGGCTGTCCTTTTTGGAGGCTAGGGCAAGGAGACCTGCGAATTTCTCACTTAAAAGTTGTATTTATAGTGAGACTCAACTTCCAGGCCTAATGGGTTTCAAAGCCCTAATCCAATTAGGATTTAATTTCGGGCTTAATAATGGCTCAACTCTTGGGCCCATTATTAATACGAAATTAAAGTGAAACCATAACCCAAATAATTAGCCCATGCACTCTAATGATCCAAATAGCTCTATGTGTGTGACCCAATAGGCTCTTACCACGTTGGCAATGATCATAAATCACATTTATGATCATAAGCAATGAGCGGTGTCTAGCAACACATCATTGCTACCCAAGTGACAAGATTGTCGATGATTCGACTAAACCTTTATGATCATCACCGATATATGCCATTGTCCCTTTGTCCAAGATATCAAGACTAAGCACGAGACATGGAATGTGTCACTCTCGTATAGCCCAATCTTTGGTTTCTTGATTACCGAGTAGACCAACTTAAACTGATGACATTGATATCGTATATCAACTCATCCGAGCATGGCCATGCATTTTCTAAGTCTCACTCTATCAAGGGGCCCGAAGATATCACTCCCGTTACATAGGAGGGACAAATCCCATCTTGATCATACAAATCCCTCCGCATGATATGTGACATACCCAATGACCTCCTTCAAGTTCACTCAGTTACGAGCAACAAAGGAAAGTATCAAAGTATGTGACTCACATGTAGGGAACCTTGATGATCTTAGGTCGAAGGACTACATATACCATGATCACTATGAGAATCACTTATGACACTCATATAACGATCCATGTAGTGTTCTCATGGTGGGTCGGTCCAGTACACAAGTTCTCCAACTTGTACCCATATGTAGACTACATATCTCATATTAGTCTCCACATATGCTAGTCGTTATGTATTATTGCAACCCGCTCCACAATAATACTAGACCAGGGACTTTTAAGAATATCATTATTCTAGGGTTACAATTATGTTTGTTAAGTTACGCAGGAACAAAACAACAAACATAATTGCTGGATTAATGCCTTAATAAAATATCATGACTCAATGTGCAAAAAATACAATCATCTCATGATTGGCTTTTGGGCACAACACTAACAATCTCCCACTTGCACTAAAGCCAATCATCCATGTATCTAATACCGATGGACCTAGAATGGCTATCATGCTTTTGCTGCGTAAGGGGCTTTGTCAGTGGATCAGCAATGTTGCTATCTGTCGAAGTCCTGCATATCCTTACATCACCCCTCTCGATGATCTCCCTGATGAGATGATAGCGTCGGAGTATGTGTTTGGATCGCTGGTGAGATCGAGGTTCCTTAGCCTGTGCGATTGCTCCATTGTTGTCACAATAGAGCTCTATCGAGTCGGCAATGCTTGGAACCACTCCAAGTTCAGTGATGAACTTCTTGATCCAAACTGCCTCCTTCGCAGCATCAGAGGCGGCAATGTACTCAGATTCTGTTGTAGAGTCAGCTACTGTCTCTTGCTTTGAACTCTTCCAGCTCACAGCACCACCACCAATACAAAACACATAACCAGATTGCGATCTAAAATCATCCTTATCGGATTGGAAGCTTGCATCGGTGTAACCCCTTACAACGAGCTCATCTTCACCTCCAAAGACCAAGAATGCATCCTTAGTCCTTCGTAAGTACTTAAGGATGTTCTTAACAGCTGTCCAATGACTCTCACCGGGGTTCGATTGGTACCTACTCGTCATGCTCAAAGCATATGAGACATCGGGACGAGTACATATCATGGCATACATGATAGATCCAATTGCTGAGGCATATGGAATCTTACTCATGCGCTCTCTCTCCTCAGGTGTACTCGGACACTGAGATCTAGAAAGAGTGATACCATGTGACATGGGCAAGAATCCTTTCTTGGAATCTTGCATGCTAAACCTCTTTAGCACCTTGTCAATATATGTACTTTGACTTAGGCCAAGAAGCTTTCTAGATCTATCTCTATAGATCCTGATGCCTAACACATAGGCTGCTTCACCCAAGTCCTTCATAGAGAAACATTTCCCTAGCCAAGTCTTCACAGACTGTAGCTCAGGAATGTCATTCCCGATGAGTAGTATGTCATCTACATACAACACCAAGAAGACAATAGCGCTCCCACTAACCTTCTTGTAGACACAAGGTTCATCTTCATTTTTGATAAAACCAAACTCTTTGATTGCATCATCAAAATGAAGATTCCAACTTCGAGAAGCTTGCTTCAGTCCATAAATGGACCTTTGCAACTTGCACACTTTATTGGCATTCTCAGGAGTGACAAAACCCTCAGGTTGTGTCATGTACACATCCTTAAGTAGCTTTCCATTTAGGAATGCAGTTTTGACATCCATTTGCCATATCTCATAATCATAGTGTGCAGCAATAGCAAACAAAATTCGGATGGATTTAAGCATAGCAACTGGTGAAAAAGTTTCATCATAGTCAATACCATGAATTTGCTTGAAACCTTTTGCAACCAATCGTCCCTTAAAGGTAATCACATTACCATCCATGTCAGTTTTCTTCTTGAAAACCCATTTGCACCCTATGGGTTTTACCCCTTCAGGTGGGTCAACCAAAGTCCATACTTGGTTTTCATACATGGATTCCATCTCGGATTTCATGGCCACTAGCCACTTCTCAGAGTCAGGCCCCGACATAGCTTGTTGGTAGGTTGTGGGCTCATCCTGATCCATGAGCATCACATCACCAGTGTGAGTCACGAGAAATCCATATCTCTCAGGCTCACGCCGAATCCTACCAGACCTACGTGGGCTCTGTGCTACAGGAACAGACTCTTGAACCACAACATCTTGTGGTGTTTGTTCAGGTTCCATTTCAGGTTCGATGTCTCCTTGTTGTTCTTGAATTTCTTCAAGTTCTACTTTCCTCCCACTAGTTTCTTTAGAGATAAACTCTTTCTCTAAAAAGACACCAGTTCGAGCAACAAACACTTTTTGCTCAGAAGGATTGTAGAAATAGTAACCCTTTGTTTCTTTGGGATACCCAACAAAAAGGCATTTTTGAGATTTGGGCCCTAGTTTGTCAGAGGATTGACGTTTCACATAAGCATCACAGCCCCAAATCTTCATAAAAGACAAATTGGGACGCCTCCCACTCCATATCTCATATGGTGTCTTTTGAACCGATTTAGATGGAACTCGGTTTAGTGTAAAAGCGGCTGTCTCTAGAGCATGTCCCCAAAAGGAGTTTGGAAGGTCAGCTTGACTCATCATAGAGCGAACCATGTCTAACAGAGTTCGATTTCTCCTTTCAGATACACCATTCCATTGAGGTGTACCTGGTGGAGTGAGTTGTGATACTATACCACACTCCTTCAGATAGTCAAGGAATTCTCGATCCAAGTACTCTCCACCTCGATCTGATCGAAGCACTTTGATACTTTTCCCGAGTTGATTCTCTACTTCATTCTTGAATTCTTTGAACTTTTCAAAGGATTCTGACTTGTGTCTCATGAGATACACATAGCCATATCTGCTGAAGTCATCAGTGAAAGTAATGAAGTATTGGAAACCTCCTCTAGCTTGTGTAGACATAGGGCCACATACATCACTATGTATGAGTCCTAGTAAGTCATTAGCCCTTTCACTTTGCCCTGTGAATGGGGCTTTGGTCATCTTGCCCAACAAACATGACTCACATGTCTCATATGATTCAAAATCAAATGAGTCCAAGAGTCCATCCTTATGGAGCTTGGATATGCGGGTCTCATTTATATGGCCCAAGCGACAGTGCCAGAGATAGGTCGGGTTTGAATCATTTAATCTGACCTTCTTGGTATTCACATTATAGATTGGATCTTCGAGGTCTAGAACATACAACCCATTGCTAAGTTGAGCACTACCATAAAAGATTTCATTCAAATAAATAGAACAACATTTGTCCTTTATTATAAATGAAAAACCTTTCTTGTCCAAACAAGAAACAGAAATCAAATTTCTACTAATAGTAGGCACAAAGTAGCAGTTGTCTAATTCTAAAACTAATCCACTAGGTAAAGTGAGAACATAAGTCCCTACGGCTAAGGCAGCAACCCTTGCTCCATTTCCAACACGTAGGTCCACTTCACCTCGGGCCAATCTTCTACTTCTACTTAGATCCTGCACATTTGCACAAATGTGAGATCCACATCCAGTATCCAATACCCAAGATGAGGAAGTAGAAAAGTTAGCCTCTATAACAAAAATACCTGAAGTGGAAGTCTTACTTCCCTTTTCCTTAGCAAGTTCTTCAAGATAGAGCTTGCAATTGCGCTTCCAGTGTCCAGGTTGCTTACAATGGAAGCACTCCCCTTCCTTTGCCACACCACCCTTTGGTTTCAGTGCAGCTGAAGAAGAATTAGCATTGGACTTTCCATTAGCTTTATCCTTCTTCTTGTTGGCTTTTCCCTTTCCCTTGCCCTTTTGAACCATCAAAATGGGCTTAGCCTTCTTAAGGTTTTGCTCAGCAGTTCTCAACATGTTGAGCAATTCAGGGAGGGACTTGTCAAGGTCGTTCATGTTATAGTTCATGACGAACTGACTGTAGCTTTCAGGCAACGATTGCAAGACTACATCGATAGCCAACTCTTTCTGAAGAGCAAATCCCAAATTCTCAAGATTCTCAATGTACCCAATCATCTTGAGCACATGAGGACCCACGGGACTTCCCTCAGACATCTTGCACTGAAACAATGCCTTAGAGGTCTCAAACCTCTCATGCCTAGCTTGCTCTTGGAAAAGCATTTTGAGATGTTCGATCATATCGAACGCCCCCATGTTCTCATGTTGCTTCTGAAGCTCAGATTCCATGGTAATAAGCATGAGGCATGCAACATCCAAAGCATCATCAGAATGCCTCTTGTGAGCATCCCTTTCAGCTCTTGGAGCAGTGGCAGCAGGCTCATTCGGAATGGGCTGCTCTAGGACATAAGCCTTTCTCTCTTGTTTGAGGACTATCCTCAAGTTTCGGTACCATTTGAGAAAGTTGGTCCCATTCAGTTTTTCCTTCTCAAGGATCGATCGCAACGAAAGTGTCGATGTGTTTTGTGCCATGGTTATCTACAACAGTAAATATGCAGTGTAAGAGTCATGTATTTTAATTCATTTAATAAGGACTTTTATTAAACGATACTCCCACTATTTTCCTCAAAATAATAACCCTCGATATTATTTCGGAACACCTCGGCGCTAAGGTATTCTAGTGGGCCAAGATCCATATTTGACCACAACCTGAGTCAGCTTTGGCTTTTCTCTCAAGTTACAGCTATTTAGGTAGGCAACTCCTTGCCAATTGCATCTTATGCAACTCTTGGATAGTTGGGTGAACAACACTTGTCCAAGCTCATCTCATGAACTTAAGCCCAACTCTATGCCTCTAAGTCCCTAATCCTATTAGGATGACTTAGTTAAGTCGAACCCAAAGTTAGCAGTTTGGATATCACTATTATCCCATCGCGCCTTACCAAGATGAACATAGGTGCTTTGCTTTGGCAAACCCACCTAATGTTGATCAAAGTCTTGACGAGTGCCAACATTTGGAAGGCATCACATTTAATGACTTAATATTTGTTTGAGGGATTTTTCTTTTGATCTCACCAATTTGTTATCTCCGGTTGTCTTATACATGCATCACATACAAATATAAAACATGCATCTCATGCTTACAAGAAAGTAAACGTGACATGGTTATAGCCCAAACTATGCGATATTCTCAAGCCAATGAGAATATCATAAAAGCCTAAGAAAAGAAAAGAGTCTTCACAAGCTCCTTCTCTTCCTTTCTTGGTTGCCCTTTTGTTGTCACCTCCTTGGACATGCCTCCTTGGATGATCCTTGGACATACATCCTTGGACATACCACCTTGGATGATCCCATAATGCACCATTACATCAATAATAGAAACCTCGAGTTACATTCGAGGGGAGTAAGGTGAGAAGAGAATGTACAATGAGAGTGATAAGAAAAGGCACGACTCGCAGGCCGTATTTACAAGTACAACCAATCAAGGGCTATAACCATGCACCATGCTTCAAACACCAATCAGCATATCATGTCAAATCTCATTCAACAAAGATGCATGCCAATTTTCGCGCGTTGATTAACCAGTTTTTATTTATGTGGCACTTTGCATACGGCGGTCCCGCTGGCCGGTCAGCGGGCGGTGGTTCCGCTGACCGGTCAGCGGACGAGGTCAAGGGGAGCCGCCCTTGCGGGGGGCGTGGGGGGCAGCGCCCCCCTGCGCAAAAAATTTTCTTACAATTGCTTAGCCCGAAATCTTCTATTTCGAGCAAGTAGGCACCCGAGACTCCTCCATTCGAGCCACCAAAAATACCTTACTTTCGGTGCCCGAACAGGCCGAATCCGAACAAAGCTAGGGTTTTTGCAACTATTGCAAGAATCCTAATCCATATAGGTATCTCATACCTATTCAATTTGAGATTAATCTCATTAACCAATTTGTGTCGTTTCTTCATATATCTCATATGTTCATTACGAGTTCCAGTTTCATGCATCATGAATCAATCTAATTAATCATGGCCGAAAAGCAACCGAACACATAGCATCATGCGATTCAACACTCAATCCCGATTTAGGGTTTCACCAGTAGCTCTGATACCACTGTTGGGTTTTGGGAGCCAAACAGCGCAGCGGAATTTAACCGAAACCCTCCAGGATCCAAGTGAAACGGGGTAAACCGGGTGTTCAAAAATTTTCATACCTAATTTTCGGTTGAGATCTCTCACTCAACTGTAGAGTCGAATCACAAAACCTGAACAGTTGACGTGTTCAAGCTCTCTATGGTATCCACACGAGCCTCTCGGGATCACCACGCTTCCACCACGTCCCGGCAGATGCGTTTCTCTTGCGCTCGCAGTGCTAGCTTGCGTCCTCCAAGGAATTGCAAGAGAAGAGTGTGGCTGTCCTTTTTGGAGGCTAGGGCAAGGAGACCTGCGAATTTCTCACTTAAAAGTTGTATTTATAGTGAAACTCAACTTCCAGGCCTAATGGGTTTCAAAGCCCTAATCCAATTAGGCTTTAATTTCGGGCTTAATAATGGCTCAACTCTTGGGCCCATTATTAATACGAAATTAAAGTGAAACCATAACCCAAATAATTAGCCCATGCACTCTAATGATCCAAATAGCTCTATGTGTGCGACCCAATAGGCTCTTACCACATTGGCAATGATCATAAATCACATTTATGATCATAAGCAATGAGCGGTGTCTAGCAACACATCATTGCTACCCAAGTGACAAGATTGTCGATGATTCGACTAAACCTTTATGATCATCACCGATATATGCCATTGTCCCTTTGTCCAAGATATCAAGACTAAGCACGAGACATGGAATGTGTCACTCTCGTATAGCCCAATCTTTGGTTTCTTGATTACCGAGTAGACCAACTTAAACTGATGACATTGATATCGTATATCAACTCATCCGAGCATGGCCATGCATTTTCTAAGTCTCACTCTATCAAGGGGCCCGAAGATATCACTCCCGTTACATAGGAGGGACAAATCCCATCTTGATCATACAAATCCCTCCGCATGATATGTGACATACCCAATGACCTCCTTCAAGTTCACTCAGTTACGAGCAACAAAGGAAAGTATCAAAGTATGTGACTCACATGTAGGGAACCTTGATGATCTTAGGTCGAAGGACTACATATACCATGATCACTATGAGAATCACTTATGACACTCATATAACGATCCATGTAGTGTTCTCATGGTGGGTCGGTCTAGTACACAAGTTCTCCAACTTGTACCCATATGTAGACTACATATCTCATATTAGTCTCCACATATGCTAGTCGTTATGTATTATTGCAACCCGCTCCGCAATAATACTAGACCAGGGACTTTTAAGAATATCATTATTCTAGGGTTACAATTATGTTTGTTAAGTTATGCAGGAACAAAACAACAAACATAATTGCTGGATTAATGCCTTAATAAAATATCATGACTCAATGTGCAAAAATACAATCATCTCATGATTGGCTTTTGGGCACAACACTAACATACCACACAAAAAAATGAGGGGACCTTGGCAACGAACGTTTGATGATTTTACAGGCCCAATGGTGTTGTGTGGTACTCTCTCTAGTGGCTAAGCACTGATTGATGGGGGCTTGGAAGGTGACAATAAAAGGATGGATCTCTTGACGGTATACAATGATCAGCCCCAAGAAGGGCTTCGCTTCCTTCTCCACCCTTTAGTGGAGCAGTTCTGTGAGCACTATCAGGTGCCGCCATCACAGCTTACCATTAACTTGTTTATGCACATCAACATGTTCATCATTTGTTGCAAGCTAGTAATGGTGAGCCCCTTATTGGAGGTGTTGCTTCAGTTTTACATGCTGGACTTAAAAAAGGACTCCAGCTTTTTTCACATAGCTCCCATCAACTGACGGGGGAGCAAATCTTTTGCCTTATCTCCTGTAAGGACTCACAGGCAGGTCTGAAGGACTGTTTCTTCTTTACCCAGAGAGAGCAACTGTGGAGGTTCCCATTTGAGTTTTTTAATACTCCTCAGCAGGCCATCTTTTAGTGGTTGCCCATATACGAGGGTGTTAAGGGCCACCACTTTTACTTTGGCCTAGTTTCCTAGCTCAAGTAAGTGGTGGGGAGTAATAACTTCTTGGATCTATTCCCTATCCATTACATGAATATTGACGAGCCTACTCTTAGGTGGGCGGGTGTTACCAGGGCTCAACTGAGCTATTCTAATGTGAATAACCCGGGCAACTAGGAAAAGAGCCAAGAAGGGAGGCTAGTAGAGTCATTTTTGGGCTCAGCGAGGTCTACCAGATACAAAAATTTGTGCCCCATGTAGGCACTTCATCCTTTTCAGCTTTCGAGTCTCTAATAATCTCTAACCTATTCTTTCTCATTTGCAAGGATGAGTAGTCATGTTAAGGAGTATATAAAGAGGCGTAAGAGAATTGCTAATGCATTGGCGAATGCTTGAAAGATTTAAGTCCTTTTGGCTAAAGAGGCCCACACTGTGGGGGCAGCTAATAAGAGCCCGAGATGCCCTATTCTCAAGCCTGCCTCTAAAGTGTTAGAGTTATTTGAGTCCCAACCCGAGGCCCAGTTAATCCGTAAGAGGACTAGTCCTGCTGTCCTAGTAGGGGCCAATGCTTCTCGGGATGGTGGTAGCGATAAGGGTTTGATAGAGAACTTTTTTTTCCTCCAAGTTGGTTTTATAGACCTAACACTATTTTGTGCTAATTATGGATCTTTTCATTCAGCACCTCTAGAGAAGTGTATAAAAACTCTGAGCCCCCCCATCCTACCACTGACCCAAAGGCTCCGATAGGGCCATAAAAACAGAGGGCAATCGGGGAGGAAGCCCAAAATAAAGTTGCTAGGGAGTCCCTAGCAAGGGCACCCAGCCAACTACCTCCCCCTCCAGCTTAGGCTCCAATAGGGGTCATTCTTAAGTTGGCCATGGATGAACAGTTCTGTCCATATGTCATGATCCCTGTGTAGGGTCAAGTCCATAAGCAAAATTTGGCACTGAAAAATATCGGGCCTGACTGATAATTCAACCTTCAATGGTCGGTAAGGATCAGTGAATTGCTCTTTAAGGATCGACTAGACATTACCCATCGAGTCCTTAAGGGATTGAAGACCCCAAGGATCCACATTTCTTGACTCATCCTCTCCAGTTAGATAGCAACCACTTGATAAGCATAGGTTGCAGCCTTCTCTAGTTATGGTCATTGTTTTGTTAGTGTTTGTAGTATGTTGTTTGTTGGGTCTCTTACAAGTTGTGTAGTATAGGAGGCCATCATGAACTATGGTCTGGGGGAGCGATGTGCAGCAAGTGAAAAGGCTGCATAGTCCCAAATGGAGGCCTTCTGCCATGAAAGACTCTTTGAAGAAAGAGTTGGAGGGTGAGCATAGTGCTCAGAACTCTCTAGCTGAAGACCTCAAGCAGATGTATGAAGCCAAGGATGCAAGTGAGGGATGTGTTAAAGAGCTTGAGGGGGAGTTGGATAAGCTGAAGGATGCCCTCAAGTCATTCATGGATAAGGAGGTGGAGACTCTGAAGGAGGCCGCCCACCAGGCAGTTTTGTTGAAGACGGTAGAGTCCAAAATTTATGCTATCAAGATGAATTTGTCGATGGATCAGTACGTGCCATTGGGCTCAAGGAACGTCCAAGGTAAGGCCAACTCCAGCTCAGTCACTTGTATGATGCCCTTTATAGAGTGGATTGAGTTGGTGTGTTACTTGGGGTGCAGAGGCTTTGTGGAGCATTAGCATCTCTAGTCTCAGACCAACGCCCACGTAAAAGAGCTTTGCTCACACCTCCAAAAGGCGGAGCTGGGGCTTGGAAAGTCTACCTTCCTTGACTTCAAGGAAGGTTTTCTTTCCTGCCACTTTCAAGTGGAATGTGCTAAGCCAGACCTGGATCTTTCATTCTTTTTAGCTTACGAGGATCTAAGTTTGGATTATAAGGCTATGCCAAAAGGTGGAAAAGCTAGGATCGCTCCCTTCGATAAAAGATGCTTCTGTGGCAAACCTTGGTAAGACTCTTCTTTTGGACAAATTTTAGTAGGGCTTGTCACTTATTTCCTTCTTCTTTAGTTTTTTGTAATTTTCATTTTTTCCTTTGTAATCTTTAATCTTTAATGAAAACTTGATTTTTTGTCACGATGTTTCTACATATACAATGCTTGGTTTTTGTCATGTTCTTTTGTGCTGCAATGCCCTGGCTTAAGTTGCCTATAGCTATTGTGTTTAAGTAAATATGAGGGTGTCATAAACCATTCGTAGTGGAGGCTTATTTTGCTTTGCAAAATCTTCTACTGGGTGATTTCTACTGGGATAAGGGCATCAGTCCTATAAATCATCATGAATGAGGACTTTCCTATTGCCCTTCAAGGCATTGTTCTGTAATCCCATAGGACACCTGACAACTTTTCTACCCACTTGGCCTTAGCTTCCTTAGCCTCTTATTTAGGCCTTCCTTAATAGTTCTGTTGGTGACTTTTACCTGTTTGTTTGATTGGGGGTGCAATACAGGTGTGAAGTAGGGTTGGATGCCTTTTGTTTTTATAAATTGCCGAACTTGCTAATTGTTGAACTGTTTGTTATTGTTAGTGATGATAGCTTAAGGGCACCCGAATCGACAAACAATATTTTTTCACAAAAACTTAATGACTTAGGATGCTGTGATAGAGGCCATGGGCTCTACTTCAACCTACTCTTTGGAGTATTTAACTACCACAATGTAGTATTTGACTTTACCTGGGGCTATGGGAGCACCTCTGTTAAGTCTAACCTTCACAATGCAAAGGCCCAGGGTTTATAGTCACGGAGGATCCTTATGTTGAGCTGGTAGGGCATGGCATTACTGGACTAGCATTTGAGTGTTCCCTCAGATTGTGGGCTAGAAGTATCCCTATTGTAGGGGTTTATGGGCTAGGGTGTTAGCACCAATATGTGCTCTGCAATTTCCCTAGTGGATTTCCTGAAAGACCTTCTATCATTCCTAAAGTGCCAAGCATCACTATAAAGGAGAAGCAAACCCTCACCTATAAAACTCATTTCCAATGATGAGGGATCTTCCAAGGCTCCCGTATCAAATTAAAGCCAAATAGCTTTCCTTTGGTGACCCTCGAGGGTTAAATACTTGATGTGGTGAATGGAAGGTACAACCAGCTCCTTTGTCGAGGCTTCTTGTTGTCCCTTTGATAGGGCGTTGGACCTTGCATTCTAATCTTGTAGGAACTTTTGAACTTGCACATGGTTAAACATCCTCATTAGATCCCTTACAACTTTCAAGTATTTGCAAAAAGTAAGTTATTTTGTTCCTGTCATTCTAGTGACTTGGTTTACTGTCAGTTGTGAATCACTATATATCTAGATGCATTGCATGCCTACCCGACCAACCATTTGTAGCCCAGCTTGGAGGGCCTTGTATTCAGCAACGTTATTCATGATAGGGAATTAAAACTTAACCCAGAGAGCCACTTCCATGTTCAGTGGGCCTTTCAACACAATGCCTGCTCCTCAATTATTGGCTCTTGAGGCCCTATTGACATACACCTCCCAGAGTGGGTCTCTTCCATTTGCTTTTACTCTTTCTTTATAGGTGGTGTCATCTCAGCGATAAAGTCTACTAGAATTTATGCTTTAATAGCCTTTCGGGGCTCATAAGTGATGTCATACTCTCCTAACTCAATGCAATATTTGGCTAGCTTTTGGACTTATCTGGCTTTTGTAGTATATCCCATAGGGGTAACTCTATGTGGCCAATGATGTGGTGCATCTGAAAGTATGGGCATAGTTTTTGAAAGGCCATAATGAGTGCTAGAACTGCTTTTTGGAGTATTGGGTTTCTAGATTTGATTCCCTAAAAGGTATTACTACCGTAGTATATGGGCCATTGTTCTGCCCTATTTTCTCATAAGAGGACGGCGTTGACGGAACCCTTTGTCATAGCTAAGTAGAGCACGAGGGACTCGTCTAGTTTAGGCTACCTCAATGTGAAGAGATGTTGTAGGTAGTTCTTGATTTGTTTAAGGGCTTTACTATATTTTGTCATCCTATTTGAATATTACCTTCTTTTTAAGTATCCTAAAGAAGGGTTTGCAACGATTGCCAAAGCGAGATATAAATCGACCAAGTGCTGTCAGTCTTCCTGCCAGGTTTTGAACATCCTTCTTATTTTGGGGTCAGGCGTCATAAGAATGGCATCGATTTTCTTTGGATTGGTGTTGATCCATCTTTCGGAGACCATGTAGCCTAGAAACTTGCTAGTTCTAACCCCAAAGGAGCATTTCATGGGTTTAGCCTCATGTTAAACTAGCGCATCTTCTGGAAGGTTTCGTGTAGGCCATCAAAGTAATGTTTTATTGTGCGACTTTTGAGGATCATGTCATCTATGTAGACCTCCATATTTCTCCCTAACTGGTCCACAAAGACTTGAGTCATGAACCTTTGGTAAGTCACTTTAGTGTTCTTTAATCCAAACGACATTTGTTGGTAACAATATAAGGTCTTTCCAGTTTTGAAGGTGGTTTTTTTTCATCGTTTGGGTGCATTCGAATTTGATAGTAGCCACTAAGGGCGTCCATAAATGATGATATCTTGAATTCCAAGATGGCATTGACCAATTGGTCTATTGAATGGAGCCAATATGAATCCTTTGGGCAGGCATTGTTAGGATTGGAATGGTCGATGTGTTAGTGTTGTGCCCAAAAGCCAGTCATGAGATGATTATATTTTTGCACATTGAGTCATGATATTTTATTAAGGCATTAATCCAGCAATTATGTTTGTTGTTTTGTTCCTGCGTAACTTAACAAACATAATTGTAACCCTAGAATAATGATATTCTTAAAAGTCCCTGGTCTAGTATTATTGTGGAGTGGGTTGCAATAATACATAACGACTAGCATATGTGGAGACTAATATGAGATATGTAGTCTACATATGGGTACAAGTTGGAGAACTTGTGTACTGGACCGACCCACCATGAGAACACTACATGGATCGTTATATGAGTGTCATAAGTGATTCCCATAGTGATCAGGGTATATGTAGTCCTTCGACCTAAGATCATCAAGGTTCCCTACATGTGAGTCACATACTTTGATACTTTCCTTTGTTGCTCGTAACTGAGTGAACTTGAAGGAGGTCATTGGGTATGTCACATATCATGCGGAGGGATTTGTATGATCAAGATGGGATTTGTCCCTCCTATGTAACGGGAGCGATATCTTCGGGCCCCTTGATAGAGTGAGACTTAGAAAATGCATGGCCATGCTCGGATGAGTTGATATGCGATATCAATGTCATCAGTTTAAGTTAGTCTACTCGGTAATCAAGAAACCAAAGATTGGGCTATACGAGAGTGACACATTCCATGTCTCGTGCTTAGTCTTGATATCTTGGACAAAGGGACAATGGCATATATCGGTGATGATCATAAAGGTATAGTCGAATCATCGACAATCTTGTCACTTGGGTAGCAATGATGTGTTGCTAGACACCGCTCATTGCTTATGATCATAAATGTGATTTATGATCATTGCCAACGTGATAAGAGCCTATTGGGTCACACACATAGAGCATTTTGGATCATTGGAGTGCATGGGCTAATTATTTGGGTTATGGTTTCACTTTAATTTCGTATTAATAATGGGCCCAAAAGTTGAGCCATTATTAAGCCCGAAATTAAATCCTAATTGGATTAGGGCTTTGAAACCTATTAGGCCTGGAAGTTGAGTCTCACTATAAATACAACTTTTATGTGAGAAATTCGTAGGTCTCCTTGGCCTAGGCTCCAAAAAGGACAGCCGCACTTTTCTTTTGCAATTCCTTGGAGGACACAAGCTAGCACTGCGAGCGCAAGAGAAACGCATCTACCGGGACGTGGTGGAAGCGTGGTGATCCCGAGAGGCTCGTGTGGATACCATAGAGAGCCTGAACACGTCAACTGTTCAGGTTTTGTGATTTGACTCTACAGTTGAGTGAGAGATCTCAATCGAAAATTAGGTATGAAAATTTTCGAACACCTGGTTTACCCCGTTTCACTTGGATCCTGGAGGGTTTCGGTTAAATTCCGCTGCGCTGTTTGGCTCCCGAAACCCAACACGATGCACATGTGCCATTCACCATTTTTTTTCTTCACCAGGACAACGTTTGCCAGCCATTTGGGGTATCGTACCTCTCAAATGATGCCTACCTTTAGTAGTCTCCCGACTTCCTCTTTGATAAAATCTTATCTTTCAAGTGTCAAGTTACATTTTTTTTGCTGTACCGGTCAGGTGGTTGGCTTTACTTGCAGCTTGTGGGTAATGATTTTAGGATATAGTCTTGGTATTTCATTGGGAGACTAGGCAAAGACATCTAAATTGGCTTTTAGAAATTTAACAAAGGTCTATCTTACCTCGAGAGGAAGATCTTTGCTAATCTTTAGTGCCTTGCTAGGGGCTTTCTCCACCAGCTTAGCATCCTTAGACAATTCCGCATCAGCTTCTTTTTCTTTCTGGGGAGGTCTTTCCTCCTTTGCCCTTGCTGGCTCGAGTTGGCTATCCTTTGGCCTTTTTAGGTAGCTACATAGTTTTTTCAAATGGAGGTCTGATTAATAAACATAGTGGCATCCTCTCCAGTGGTTGCAAAAAGCATTATTAGCCACCTAACATCAGATGGAATGTGAAACTCTACTTGGGTTCGTCGTCTGATTATGGCATTATACGGCAAGGGGGCATCTAGGACTAAAAATTATGTAGAATGCAAGTCACAGGTGATCCTCCCTTCCTTATTCGTGCCCATCGCCATGAAGGGTAAGTTAATGGTCCTAATAGTAAGGACCTTCTTGCTTCCAACTTCGAAGGTTGGCCTAAATGTAGGGGTCAAAGTAGATTTCCTAGTCCTTATATTTTCTAGTAATTCGGCAAAAAGGATGTTGACATTGGCCCTCTTGTCTAGGTAGACTTTTTCCATGTTGAAGTTGTTAATCTAAACTTTGAATACTAATGGATCCATATGAGGGATAAGTACCCGGGAGCCATAAGACCTAGTCAATACTTTGCTTAAGTCCTCTACTTCCACTTGAATGACTTCTCGCCCCTTTCGTTTCTTTGTTGTTGATACCTTTACTTTAGTGATTATGTGGACAACCCCTATTGGTGGCCATGCATTCCTGTGGTCCTTTGGAGGGGATCGATACCTTTTTGCCCTTCATCCTGATTCTCGGTCTTCATCTTCATTTCTTTTATGAGGCCTCTATTATTGTTTTTGACAAGGGAACAATTGCTAAAAAAGGTACTTTTCCAGTTTCTGGCCTACATCATCTCTTTGAGTAGCTTTTTTAGTTGCCAACATTTTTCAGTATCGTGCCCCTTGTTTTTATGGTACCTATAGTACTTATGCACGTCACTCTTGTTTGAGGATTCTATTGGCGATGGCCACTTGGGAACTTGATTTTTTCTTTTTAGAGTGTTCATAATATTTGACCTATTTTCTTTTAAGGGTGGGAGGACCAGCTCTATCCTTGAACTTTCTTCCTCCCTACCTCTCTTCTTAGACCCACCGTCTCTTCCTTTGAGTTGTTCCTTAGGTTTTTGGGGTTGATTAAGTTCCTCGGCATCCATGTATCGAGTGGCACGATCAAGGAATTCCTCGAGACCATGGCCATGACACAGAAGATTGTTTCCAGCTGAGGAAATACATTGAGTCCTTCATCAAGTAAGGCTAACTTCAGAGGTATCTGAGAATAACCTCACCCAAGTCAAGGGAAAAAAGAGAGGAAGATTGAAAGGAAGAAGATGAGGAGTATGATTTGGACAAACGTTGGATGAACCAAAGTCCATGGAAACACCCACCATCTTTAGCTGGGGTCATTTAGACAATCATTACTAGAATGCCCTTGGCCAAGAGAAAGAGGAAAGTGAGAGAGATAGCAATGATGGAATTTGACAGTCCTACAAACAAGCTAACTCGAAGGGATGGGTTGGTGGTGAAGTTTCCGCACGATGATCCTCTCTTGATCATGGCAAGGATAAAAAACTGGGACGTCAAGAGAGTGCTTTTAGTCAACGGTTTCAATGCCGACATACTGTTTGCCCATTTGTTACCAAGCTTGGGTATTACCGAGAGTGAGCTGAAACTAATGACTTTACCCATGTTTGGGGTTGGACCTGTAGAACTCCCCATGTTGGGATGGATTGACTTGCTATTGATTCTAAAAGGCACCTCGGTCAAAACGGGAGCAGAGCTCTTTGCCTTCGTTATGACAAGGTTTATTGTCATAGATGTCCCATTATCTTATAATGCCATCCCCGGTAGATAGACACAGGGCAAACTTCATCTTAGAACTAACGTGAAATACTTGACAATCACATTTGAGGCAAAAGAGGGAGATGTCGAAATATACATCGATGAAGCTGAAGTTAGAAAGGTGTTTGTCAAGGCAAGGAAAAATCTCAGTAAAGTCCATATGTAGAATTCGGGGAAGGAAGACATGTCAACTGAAGATAGGATGGAAGGGGGAAAATGTGATAGTGAAAAAAGAGAAACTAAGGACTTGGAGTTGATGCCTAGCTGAAGAACTTGAATGGGAAAGCATCTGGCCGGAGAGGAAAAGACCAAGCTTGTATCTTTGATATTAATGAACAAAGACTTATTCACCTACTCACTGAAGGATATGCTCAAAATAAACCCAAACATCATTTAGCATTACCGAAAAGTAAGCCCATAAGCTAAGCCTATTCAGCAGAAAAAACAAAGTATATCGTCACACAAAAGTGACTTTGTCAAAAAGGGAATTCAACAACTCTTGGAAGCTGGCATAATAAGGGAAGTCAAATACCCTGACTGGCTAAGCAATATCATCATTGCAACCAAGGAAGGGAATGATAAGCTTTGAATGTGCACCGACTTCAAGAGTGTTAATGACGCTTGTCCCAAGGACTTTTACCCGTTACCTTCGATCGATCATTTGGTGTACTCTATAGTCGAGCATGCACTGCTGAGCTTCTTCGATGTGTTTAGTGGATACCACCAAATTTGGATGAACCTTGAGGATGAGGAAAAAACTGCATTCATAACCGATGTGGGAACATATTGTTACGTGAGGATGCCCTTCTGCTTGAAGAATGCAAGAGCCACATATCA
Source organism: Aquilaria sinensis (assembly GCA_005392925.1). Lineage (NCBI taxonomy): Eukaryota > Viridiplantae > Streptophyta > Magnoliopsida > Malvales > Thymelaeaceae > Aquilaria > Aquilaria sinensis. Next base: position 138,008 of record SMDT01003331.1, on the reverse strand, counting down.
GAGGATGATGAACAAGGTTTTGAACTCCCAGATAGGGAGAAATATGGAAGTGTATATCGATGATATGAAAGTTAAAAACAATCAAGTGATCATATCACAGACTTATGGGAGACCTTCCAACAGCTTCGAGCATACGGAATTCACTTAAACCCTAAAAAGTTTGTGGTTGGGGTACTGGCTAGTAAGTCCATTGGCTTCATGGTTTCGAAAAGATGCATAAATGCCTACCCAGAAAAAGTTAAGACTTTGCTTAGAGCCCGAACCCCCACAACCATCAAAGATATACAGAGGCTTATTGGAAGGATAACGGCACTTAGCAAGTTCATATCCAGATACGTGGATCGGTGCTGACCTTTGTTCAAGGTACTAACCAAAGCTTCCAAAAATGACATTGGTAAATGTTCCAAGGAGCACCCATGGAATGAAGAGTGCCAGAAAGGTTGGGATGAACTAAAAAACTACATGTCTCACTTACTGACACTTTGACAACCTAGACAAGGAGAACCTCTCATACTTTACCTTTCTGTCAGTGAAAAGGCTAAAAGGCTGTGAGTTTGGTGCTTGTCATGGAGGAAGGAGGCAAGCAATGACTAGTATATTATGTTAACAAGTCTTTGCATGGTGCCGAAGTAAGATATCCAATATAGCAAAAATCGATCTATGCCTTAGTCATGGTCAGTAAGAGACTTCGGCCTTACATCCAAAGACATTCCATTACAGTATGAAGTAATCTACCTTATAGGGATGTCATGAAGAAGGTGGATCACTCAAGCCCATTGTCAAAGTGGTGCATTGAGCTGGGTGAGTACGACATCATATATGAACCAAGCAAAGCAATAAAAGCTCAGGGTTTAGTAGATTTTATAGCTGAATTACCAAAAATCGAGGATACCTTGAGGAACCTCAGAGACGAGGAACTCGAATAGGAGCTTTTCGTAGATAATGCTTCAAGTTCAGAACACCAGGGTGCTAGTATAATACTCCGAGGGCTTGAAGGTATGGAGGCGTTGAAGGTAATCAAATTCATATTCCATGTCACCAATAATATTTTCCAAATATGAAGCTCTCATAGCAGGTCTAGAATTGGCAAAAAAAGTTGGTGTGAAAAATTTGAAAGCTTATAGTGAGTCAGAACTAGTAGTTTGGTAGATGACAAAGGAATACTGGGCCAAGGACCCAAAATTGGCAAAATATCACGACCTCGTTAAAGAACTAATCCAAGAATTTGACAAGATACAGATGGAAAAGGTACCTCAGAAAAAGAACATGGAAGCAAATGCATTAGCTAAGTCAAAACAATCTGTCAAAGTGCTTGATTGCCCGAGCATAGCCATTATGGCAGTCTCGATCGCAAAATTAGGATGGAAGGATCCAATAAAGGAATATTTGACAAATTCCTCTTTACTCAAATATTCTCAGGAAACGGCGAAGGTCCAAAGGCGATTGGGAAGATATTTTCTAATTGGAGAAGAATTGTATAGGCAAGGGTACTCCACCCTATTACAAAGATGCATTGGTGAAGAGGATGTTAAAGCAGTATTGAAGGAAGTCCATGAGGGGATATGTGGATCCCATATTGGGACGGATGCCCTCGCTGGAGTACTACTTCGGCAAGGATATTTTTGGCCAACCATAAGGAAAACTGTTCGATAGTTCATCAAAAAGTGCCCCAAATGCCAATGACATGCACCCATTCAAAGAGCACATTTGGAAGTGATAACTTCGGCAAACTGCGCATGCTTCTTCACTGTATGGGGAATTGACCTCATTGGTCTCCTCTCGATGGCCCCTTTAGGTGTCAAGTTCTATGTCTGTTATAGATTACTTAACAAAATGGATCACAACAGAACTCTTAAAAACAATTTTAGCCAAAGACATCTAAAAGTTTGTATGGAAAAGGATCATATGCAGGTTTGGTTGTCCAAAGGTGATAGTAACGGATAATGGTGCCCAATTTATTGACAAAAGGTTCCAATAGTTTGCCACCAACCTCAGCAAAAAACTGGACTTCTTTCCAATTGCTCATCCCTAGAGCAATGGGCAAGTAGAAGTATCCAACAGAACATTGAAAGATGGACTTAAGAAGAGGTTGAATGAAGCCATGGGAAAATGGCCTGGTGAATTACCAAGTATACTATGGAGTTACTGAACAACCCCTAGAAGAGCCATTGGGTAAACTCCTTTTTTACTCATGTTCGGAAGAGAGGGTCTGATCCTCATTAAGGTTATTAAGCCTTCCGTAAGGATTCAAGTGTTTGACGAAGAAAGAAACAACCTTGGCTTAAGAGCCAAACTTGAGAAGATTGACGAGAACAGGGAGATGGCCAAACTCAAGAGAAGGGCTTTCCAGTAACAAGTCACCATCAAAGAGGATCGAGGTAGGAGACCTAGTTCTCTAAAAGGCCAAATTGGAAGCCCAAAGGCCATCTCATGGTGTACTTCAGGAAAGTTGATAAGGGCCTTATATGGTCACCAAAGAAGTTCAGCCTGGATTTTTCAAACTTGAAAATGTTGAAGAAAAAAATTTAAACAATGCGTGGCATTCAGAGTATTTGAAAAAATTTTACACATTGAAATTTTCTAATGAATTAGAAATTTTCAAAAGAACATTGTGCTTAGAGGAAATTTTCTGAAATTATACAAGTACTTAACAAATGCAAATTTTCCAAAGAAGTTATACGAATGCCAAGAACTGTGCTCAAAACACTTAGACAAATTTTTGTTTGCTTCAAAATTCCCAAAGATAGTGAAACATTATAATTTAAAACATTTCATCGAAGATGGTGAATGTTGCATCTAATCGAAGGTGGTAAATACATTACATTTAGCTGAAGATATTAATAATACCACATTTGGTAGCTTTTTGCCGAAGATGGTAAAACTCATATAACTTGGCTGAAAGTGGTAAATGATTGCCATCCTTCCGAAGATGGTGTTGAAGTTATCCTTTGAAGGTAAAACAAATCTTTCACACATTTTTAGATGATGAAAGTGTCACCTAATAACCTTTTGTTGAAGATAGTAAGTGCAACACCAGTCAAGTACTTCACCATATTGAGTGAAAATTTTAAATATTCTACCGAAGGTGGCTAACCTCAAAGGAGTTATCGTTGTTTGGTATATTTGAAGAAGAAGAACATTTTGGGACTTCGACAAAACTTTGATCACAAACTTGAAATAGAAAGGCAATTCATTAAACCAAAAAAAGAAGAGTACAAAAGGGAGAAGGTATATCAAATCCTATTTATTCCCCCCCATCCCTGCCTTAGGACTCCTTAGAGTTAGCATCATCTACAAGCTCTGAGGGTTGATGAGGATGCTAGGGAAGACCTAGGTATTCCTTCTCTGACCAGTCTGAGGAAGGACTTATGGGCATGTCAAGGGCCCAAAGAAAGGAGAGGTTGAGGTTGGGTTAATGTGAGAGCACTTGACGGTGAACCAGCCAGAAGCCATCCTGGAATTAAGTCTTCATCATTTCATTGGCCGCTGCCTTCTTCTTCGACAAGGCTTCCACGTCCTCCTTCTTCTTCTTCTTCCACTTCTTCAACTACTCAACCTCGATAAGAATTTGAGTCTTCTCCGAAAGTGCTTGTGCTAGTTCAAAAACCAGACCCTATCTCTTTTTCTAAAGGGCCTTAGTAGTGGAGCATTGTTTCAACAACATCTTCCTAAGGTCGGGGACTCGGGAAGAGTAATCATCGACCAAAGCTTGCTTACTCTCAACAAGATCTCGTTGAAGACCTGCCAACCTCTTCTTAGCAATTTTCCTTAACTCGCCATATTTATAACAAGTTATTGCTAAAGCTTCCATGGCCTTTGAAAGGTTCTCCTCGAACTGAGCTCAGACTGAGGTTTGTTTTGCCACCCATGCTTGGAAATACCTTCTGTAGGTGAGCATCTGGAAAGAAACATAAAACACTAAGTAACTTAGATAGAAATTTTTTTTGCTAAGTACTAGGAGAAAAGGAATGCCAAAGTAGCATGTTTAGTCATTTGAGCAGCAAGAATCTCTTCATTCAGACACGACTCCATCAGAGATTCGAAAATGGTATTCATCATGATGCCCTTGGCCATTTGGGGCATCATCTTCTGAAAATCTTCCAAGAACAAGTCCATGTCCTTGGTAAAAGTCCAGAATGGTTCCCTTGGAACTTTGCCAAAGGGGATTTTCAGGTCGTAGAGCTCTCTCTTCCGTGCATGTTTGGCAACCTAGTTGGGAGGCTACAACTCTTCTGCAATATCATGCTGAGGTTCCATTACGACATTATGCCTTTAACCATTCATCTATAAAGTCTAAAATTCAAAAAAATCTAGAACTCACAGATGAGAGGTCAAAAGATGAACCTGGTAATGGGGCCTTGACATCTAACACTTTAAAATCACTCAGATTAAGGATGTCAACAGGAACATCCTTCCATTTTTTCCTTCTCTTTTCCTCAAGCTCTTCTATCAAAAGCAACACGAGGGAAGTCCCCAAGGTCTTGGTAGCTGACTTCGGAGTGACCGGGATGGATAGTATGGCTAGTTGCGATGAACGTTCCACAACATCGGTGACATCCTTGGGGGAAGCAGGAATGGGATCTTCCTTAGATCATTTTTGCTTCGATTTCCCCTAAAAATTGTCCCCTCTTCCTCTTCGGGGCTTTCTTCTTCCTATGCTCACCCTTTTCAACCTGATCGAGGAATAGACTTTTATAGAAGGTGGCTAATTTTTCACCCATCTCTGAAAAATGAAAAAACATTATTGTAAGTACAAGTTAATCCAATAAAAGTTGGACAAAAAGTAACTTTCTCTTCACAATGGCCTCATAAGATAGTTCCCCCCCTAAAGGAGAACGATTATCCAGGAATTCTTCCCATTTATCTGTAGCTTGGGCATCTCGGTGTCAGTAACATGCTCCTTTTTCATGCCCAAGTCCTGAAGGACCTCTTCGGTCATTAGGTTCCATCTGATATGAAAGGGGTAAAGTGGCCGTGAAGGTGCTTAATCATGCCAGTTGGCTATTGCTCGAATATGGCCATCAAAATCCTCAAATTTGGACTCCAGCTCTTCAATGAGGAGCTTTGATGGATCCATCATGCCAATTGCCAAAGCTCCTAAAGCCCATTTTGCTGATATATCTTTCAACTTCTTGTCTATCTCCATGAAGAAGTACTTTGTCTGCCACCCTCGTGAACTATCCTTGGTGGTGAAGGTGAAGGTGAACTTCTTGCCCCCAGATCTTTGAGGAAGTAAAAGTAAAATATCCCTTTTAGAACAGGGTGAAGTTTGTAATATTGCATAAAAAAGATGAAGTGAGGAGCTATCCTGAAAACCACACACATGCAAAGAAAGGCATTAAAGTAGGCATAAGAGTTTGGGGGGAAGCTAATTGACGGCTATGCCGTGAAGCTATAAAAGTCACACACCATCTTTGGTAGGGGGTAGCAGAGACCAGCTTTTAGCTTGGGATCTGAAGACTGTTATTTTCTTTTTTTGAGGTTGGTAGCTCAGCTTACCATGCTTGGGAACCCTGGTCTTGACATAAGAGGGCAAGAAAAACTTACTTTGCCACTTCTCCACCTTCTCTGAGGTGGCATAGCTTAGATGGGCATCAAGAGAGCTCCTATTCTCTTCGGTGACACTAACTTCAGCACTCTGAACTTCCATCCCAGTGTCCTAAGGTTCTAACTTTGGAAAGAAAAAAGGAGAGGAAGGGAAGAAAAAAGTGACTTTGAAGGAATACCCATTTATTCGCTTGACAAAGAAGATCACAACCGTCACAAGAAATCATTGGAAATCACTCTGTCGCTAGGAACCACTGCAAATGAAGAGGAAAAATGGAAAAGCTAAAGAAGAGGAGCAAAGAGCCAAATGAGATGTGAAGAAGTTCTGAATCAAACAAGAGGATATGTAGCCCGAAGAAGGTAAGTGAATAGATGCAATAATGACTGATGTCTGGCAAAGAGATGTAACCGATGGGAAAAAAGCCATTAATCTTGCAACACATGTCATCTAATGCATAAAATGAAGGCACACCCTTTGAGCTGTCAAGTCTACAACGCTCAAATCAAGATGCCATGGCTACTCACCCTCAAAGATAGAACAATCTTTGGAGAACACGTACTCTGGAGGGAAATAAAAATCCTAAGGGGGAAAGAAAGCCAGGTATGCCAAAGGTGTAATGCTGAAGGTGTTACCTTAGTAGGGGGAAAATTGGGGATAAAGACATCCCAAGCTTGATAAAAGTGCAACTTCCCCTAGAAAGAGAACCATTAACCACAGATAACCTAGGCTTGCCAAAGGTATGACCTCAGTATAGAATTTTTTGGCTAAAGGTAAACATACAAGAACCAAAGATATGACTTTGCTCATTCTGGAATGGGGAAGGGGGCATGTGATAGCCAAAAAGCTATTGCTAGCAAAACCTTCATGTAGGTGGTTGACAGCACCCTCGAAATACAACACGACCAACCTTGGTAAAAGGCTCATGACCATCCTCGGTTGACATCCCAGCCAACTTCAGATTAGGACCTAGTACCACGTTAGAGAGCAACATAGCCAACCTCAAAAAAGGGGTCGACACCAACTTCGGATGTTGACTGACCAACTTCGGGTTGTGCATCAATGATGCTTAGATGGTTAGCTAATATTACCTTATAGAATCCCTCATCATAAACATAGCTTTCGAAGGTATTTGTGAACCTTTGAAGTCCCTTAAAGGAACACGACAAAAGCCTAGGCCCTATGATTTCTAACAGGAACCTCCCACATGTTCCTAATCAGATGTCTGAGCATAACTACCAATAGAACAGCTAGACACATCTCCTCCCAAGGCATGGACCGAATGTCTGTAAATCTAACCGACCACGTGTCTCAAACTGCTTAAATAGGGCAAAACGGCCTTCTCCCTGAAGCCTCCTATAAATACTTGGAAAGCCCCTAGGTAATACACACAAGAGACCTCTTTTCTAGTTTTTACTCTCAGCAATCTCATCCTCATACACTAACTTAGGTGTTGGAGGTCCCTTCCGCATAGAACACTTTGAAAACCCCTTAACCCTTGTTCTTTAGTGCTGAAGACGCTATTCAAGCAAAGTGTTTTCAAAGGCCAATAGGTCCTACATCAAAGATGTCTTAGAGCATCACTTTGGTTTGAATTTGAGGTAGGGGGTTATGTTATGTTTATTTCATGAATGGGAAGTGAAATTGGAAGTGCCAAAGAGATGGAATTGCTAGGAGATTAAATGGAATGGAGGAAAGAGCATGGTAGGCACAAAATTGTTGCACCTCCAAGGGTGATGCGATCTCACCCCCATGGTTGTTATGACCGCATCAATTCTAGAAAAGTGGTCAAAACTGAGATGCTATCGCACCTCATATTGGAGTGTGACAGCACCATGCCTGATTTTGCCTAAAGTTCATCCTACGTGGCCTTTATGCATTATTAAGGGCTTCCTTCCAGCTCTAACTTTATGGAAAGTATTAAATATATTTCAAAGTCACTTATAAGACGATTATAAGCATCAATTAAGTAGGTTAATTAAGTACATGGTTTACGAGAGCTAAGTTTGGTGGATAATTAAGGGTACTTTAAGGAAGAATTAAGGTGCCAAGTGGGGGGCTAAGTAGGGTTCGATTTCTTTAATGATCTAAGTGTTAGGTCATGGACCCTAAGCCTCTAGGGTCGAACCTAAGGGAGTCCTAACCAAGCTAAGAAGCTTGGTAAGTATGTCCACTAAGGGAGCCCGAGTCAAGTTCAAAGAACTTGGTTAAGTTGAGCCACTAAGTCGATTACCTCACACAATAAGCAAGGAAAAGATGGGTAAGTGATGAGAATGGGTGACAACCTACTCTAGGACCTGTAAGTGAGACATAAGGGAGGTAAAGGATTCAGGATACATGGGCCAATGTCTTAAGTTTCCGTTTGAGCTCACAGCAAGTCTAAGACACATTAGGGTGTCAGAAGTCCCAAGTGTTGTATGTTGCATATCATTCACTCATGCATTGCATTTACTATTATTTTCTTGTGTGTGGTTGATTGTTGGATGCTTGGTTATTTGTTTGCCATCTGTACATGGTTGCTTGAGTTTTCTTGCAGGTACCAAAGGACCCCTTATTGAGTATGATAACTTACTCACTCCCTTACGCTCATCTGTGCAGGTACTAACCCCGGGCCCAACAACTAGGTGGATAGCTGTGGGCTAAGTTTATCTACTTTATAGGTACTTATTCTACTTGGAACCTTGTGTTTCTAAATTGCTTATAAGCTAAGTTTTATACTAACTAAGTGTTTGTGCCTTTACAGACTAGAGACTAAGAGTTGCACAAGGACAAGTGTGGGCTTTACACTTGGAGCTTGATAGCTCAAAGGTGGGAGCTCAAGTAGATGATCTTAGCAGTGTTTTTCCTTATATATATGATACCTTGAGTACCAAGACATTCCCTTTGTTAGGACTTATTGTGGTGTGAGATCATTAAGTTACTTTTGGGTGTATGCTAGAGCTTATATGTGTGCACAAAACTATTACTTGAAGCTTACGTAACTAGTGTTTTATTGTCTTGGCACGTTTTAAATATGTTTATTGTAGTGCTCAAGTGACATTTTCTTTACTTATTTTATTTATTTGAGTTGCAATGCCAGGACAAATGCATGAACATCTTCTAGCAGGGTAGGTTAAGTAACTAGTTGCAGGTAAATTGTTTTAATTTACCAACAAGTAATAGTTAGCCAATAATAACTAAATGGGATCACAACCCCTAAGAGCCTACACATTAAATAATTCGGGACACTGGTACCTCGTTGCTCCGTGATAACGGTGGAAAGCAAACTTGCATTATTGAACACGAGCCAAACTTGAAAATCCTAGCTTAACTTTAGGCAAGGATCGTAGGTTGAAATCCAAGTTGAGTGATCCAAGCAACCGGTCTCCTGTAGACCACTATAGACAACCCTTCAGGCGACAATTGGTGAACCAGCTGTCGAATGTTCTAGATGCCAAAAAGTATATTGAGTGGTCAATGTGAATGGTCAACTATCATACTCTCAGTCTAACCTGCATTAGCGGTTTTGGGAAGTAGCCACTAGCATGCACATTTGCATAAAACTCATGCACTAATGTCAATGATGCAATGCCTAGTGGCCTATAGAAAACTTGCCTTCCATGACCTTGAAAGGTAGCTACTACGGGCTGGTTATGAAGGCTGGAATAATCAAAGCCCAGCTGATGAATTGCCTTACTTCCTGCTGTGGCCTCATGAACTTGGAAGGCTTGAAGGGAGATAAATCTATTGTGGTCCTAATCCAGCCCCCACCGGGGTTCATCCTGACCTTCATCATTAGACATCCTGAAAAATGCAGAAGAGTTTCCCCAGTGTAACAATAATCTTAAACACCACACATAATCAACAATAATTTCCAGAATGAGAGCTCTAACAAAGATTAATAGAATTCCCTTATAAAAAGAAAACATTAATTTAACTTTAGGCATTAAAGTGATCAGGCTTAACAATTAAACCTAAAAGCATAAAGATCATGAGAATTCAAGACATTATAATCCACATTTAGGCGTTTTCTTGACATACAAGAAGCCTGTCCATTATCATAACAAAAGAGTACCAATTTCTAGAATCCATAAAATTTTAAAACAAATAAGATCGCCAAGGCATTCCTAATAATTCATAGATCATATAAACATCCGTTCAAGTCATAAAACTCATAAAATCATCATACAAAACAATAAATCCATCGAACATGCAATTCCAGCCCTTCCTCTCCCAAACAAAATACCCAAAAACTCAACTTCCACAAATCATGCTACCATGTCGAAGCAAAGATTGGTGGGCATAAAAAATCAACCAACTAACTCAAATATGACCTACCTATAGCAAGAAATCAACCTAATCTTCCATACACTTTAAATAATCTTAGAGAGAGAGAGTTCCTTTGATAGAGAGATAAAATCAATGAAGTGGGGATGAAAATCTAGAATCCGAACAAGCAATAAGGTCCTCCAATGGTGGAAAGCCTTACCCATGATGCAAGAGAACTAAGGTTTGAGTTTGGAGGCTTGGGGGGGAAGTTTGACTAAGTTTCGTGCGAAGTGGGTATTGAAAATCGCAATTGGGTATATATAAGCAAAACATGGCTTGTAACACAGGTATGTAACTACCTGTGTTACTTACAACTTCTTCAACACATTGTTAAACACAGGCATGTCACGTGTCATGTTGAAAGTTTGAAACCCAAAATTTTGAAACACAAAGCAAAAATACGGGAAAAACATGGGCTCGTAAGTGACCCTGTATAGGTAATACGACTTCAAACATGGGCATGTAGCAAACCATCTTCGAAGTCTAGAGTACAAATATTTTGAAAATAAAAAAACAACACGAGCAACAACATGGGTGTATCAACAATTGTGCTAAGCAAACATGCTAAGTAGCATGGTCATCTGTAAGACCATGTTTATGCTTTGGATCTTAAAGTTCCTAAACATAGAAATGAAACATGTTTTCAAACATGGTTATGTATTAAATTGTGTAGGTAAACACATTTTTGAAACATAGGCATGTATCTGCATGTGTTTAAATTATGAAAATTTAAGTTTTTGCTAACATGGGTAAGAACATGGTCATGTATGACACCATGTAAGGTAAACACGCTTTGTTACATGGCTATAACACTAGCCATGTTTTGCTATTGTAGCTCAAATAAAAATTCTTCATGAAAAATAATTTTAAGAAAACAAACATGGCTATGTTTGAAACCATGTTAATGAACACAACCCTGAACATGGGTGTGTATAAGGACGTGTTTAACTTTTGGACTTTGAAAAATTTTGTGAACTTACCTGGAACAAACTTAGCCCTTTTTCTCCCCCTTTGGGCACAAAATTCCTCCAAAAATACTCTAGATTCCTACATCAACAATGAAAATCATAAGATCACAAGACCAACAAAAGTTAACTAACCTACTAAAGATCAAATCAAATAAACAAAAACAAAGCTATGGTAAAAAATTTAATGCTTGGGCTGTCTCCCAAGAAGCCCTTAGTTTAAAATCATCATCCAAACGTCTTTCCTGAACACTTAAGGTGTTACCCACTTGGGGGTAGTCCAATTATGGTGCCAAAATTGTGCATTTAAACTCCCAGGATTAGTAATGTTCTGTAGGCCATCAGAACACTACCCTTAGTGTGCATGCCCAAGTGGCCCTCTTAGGCACTATGTAAACACATCCATATTGGTCCAACCATCACACACATATTCACATTTTATGCACACCATGGCAGCAAGGAAGGAAAACACTAGCACAAGTCTTAATCTTGGCTACCACACATTAGGCAATCTTGTTAAGTTTTAGTGACCAGCCACTGCACCTGTAACCTCCACTAATAAATTGTATCATTCTAGCCCTGTATCCCCTTGTTTTATTTGCTCCATTATCAAGTAGAGACTTAGAGAAAACTAAGAAATTTTTTTTTACATCAATAGCCCCACAATGGACCAGGTTATGGATTTTTTAAATTGGTTACAAAATTCTGACAAAATGAATAATAACTTAGCCAATTTTGCAACGTCATATCATTGGCTATAGAACTCCAAATTTAGAAATTCAAAATCCCAGTTTAACCTCTAAATGTTATCTAGGTGTGGTCAAAATTTCATACCAATATTCATTCTACACAGATACATATAGAACTTTAAGTGCAAAATCAAACTTCTAGTCACTTTATGACCATTTTGCCCATACAAAATTTCGTAAGTGTGCAAACACTTCATTCACATGGGAAAAACCATCAAAGGTTATCCCATATATGTCCATTACATGTAGGAAATACATTCTCTTGCATTTAATAACCATATGTGGCTAAAATAGAATTTACAAGTAAGCAGCCCATCATTCACACTTAGGTAGCTTTGCAGCAAATCACTCACATAGCCAAACCACTACTCAAATGTTCACATACTTGTCTTATTTTACATACACTACACATACATGCATACATACACTACATGTACATGCATACATGGACTACACAATGGTCTTAACTCAGCTAAATACGCACCCTAAGTTACAAGAGTGCCTGAGACACAATGGACTCTAGAATAGGATGATGGATAGCTGCAGCACAACACAATAAGTACCACCATTAAAAATACCATGTGCTCCTAAAATCACCAAACTTTCCAGATCATGACTAGGCATATGGAAGTTCATGTACTTAAAATTTTAGATCAAAACTCAAACCACAAATGTTAGTTTGAATGTAATCTTTTTGTTGGACCTGAAATGACAGAATTGAGGGGAGTAAGTTTCATTGAGAAACTTGGTAAGGGTAACACTTGGATTCAATAGGTAATGAGACCATCATCAAAACCTGAATCCAAAGACACTAAAACACAAAAATCACAATGCATATATACACGATATAGCAACCAAATGCAGCAGCCATTCACAACCAACAAACACTTGAAGTGCAGCAGAAACAATAACCATATATTAGTCCATAAAACACATAATAAACATAAGTAAATCACTATGGAAGCCCTCCTCAAGCTAATGCTTGGTCTTAGGAGGATTTTAACACTAGTTAGTACTAAATTTGGGCTCTAGAAACCTTCATTTCACTGCCATCTTTGTGAACTTCACACTAGGTCACAAAACCTTCAATAAGTGCACTCCCCTCACTAAGCTTGGTTCATCAAGCTCATGGCTCTCTTCCAGGCTTAGCCCTAGCTCCATGGTTGCTTGAAAATACAGAAAATAGCCCATGAGAGTAAGAGAACCCTTACCTTAATTGGTATGCTAAAATTCGAGCTTGATCCTAGGTGCACTCAAGCAATAAAACCAAATAGCTTCCAATTGTGCTTCCTTGACTTCAATTACAAGTAGTTTTGAGTTTGAAGCTATGGTGGCTATGGAGGAAGTGTGGCTGTGTTCTTGGGCTAGAGGAGGACGAAAATGAGAGAGGGATAAGTGATTCGGCCACTTAAATGGCCTTAAATGAGCTTAAGCGCACAAAACACACTTAACAAGCTTAACCTTGTTTATGTCATTTTCCTTCTCACTAATTATGGTTTCTTTGTCTTAAACTCATTGGTACACATGTGCCCAACATTTTTTACTATTTATCAATCCTTGGCTGCCTCCCCCATGGTGGGATAATTTCACAATCTCACACTTTGACTTAAGTCAAGAGCTTGAACATCTTAAGGTTTACACTAGGACATTTAGGTCCTTAATGCCTTTAGTGTTTCCTTTGTCCAAACTTGTCTTCCATGAGCAATTTGGTCCTCCAATAGCACTTTCATACCATTCATATCCTTCCCATAATTCTCCAAGTCTCTTTCTTGAGAGTTTTGCAATTGAGTACATGAATTTCCAAAAGCTTACAAAAAAGTCTATAGGTTGCTTGACAAACAAGAAATCCTTAAGGCTTTTATGGGGGCCAAGTTACCAACTTAGAGCTCTTTTAAGGAAGTGTTCGTTATACCTTTTACCCATCACACTTCAATCACTATGAAGAGAATTACACAATATAATGGCTTTTTGACCATTATGCCACACTTGTAATTTTCCTATTTTTGTGTGGTGGTAACATAAGGAGGTTCTTTCTTCCTTTCCAACTGCTTAACACCTGCATGACCATCTGCCTTGTGACAGAAAAATGGATTATAAACTCCTCTAGGATTCAGCTTGGTGTTTGCCGGTAAAGTTCCTTGTGGCCTTTTGGAAAGCATCTTAGCTAGTTGACTGAACTAGGTCTCAAAATTCTGGATACTCGCTCTTATATTCCACAACTCCACATCGATCCCAACATCAAATTACTGCATATGCTTGGAAATCAATTCTTCCACAGTTGGTCTCCTTTTTTGTTGTAGTCTAGGTTGAAAACTCAGTGATTGTTGCCTCTAATTACTCCAAGAAAAGTTAGCATGATTCCTTCATCCTGGATTATATGTATTGCTATACGGGTTGTTTTATGGTTTCAACAGATTTCCAATGAAGTCCACTTGCTTGGTTTTGCTCAACCAATTTGACATCTGACAATCACCCTTTAAATGTCTTTCTCCATAAAGTTCACATTGCATCATAGCTTGCTTCTGACTAGACAAAAAATTTCTACATTCTCTTGTCAAACTTCAACTTGATTTGTTATCAAAATTCTTAACTGTAGCTACTCTACTCGGCTTCATGCCAGGTGATGATTGCCACTGGTAATTCTTTATAGCCTTCTCCTCAGTCAATTCCTTGCTGTTTCAGGTGTCTTGCTATTAAAAGTACCACCAGCTGTTGCATCAATCATATGCTTGGAAGCATAACTCAAACCATTATAGAATGTTTACACTTGCATCCATGTAGGTAGTCCATGATGCAGACACCTTCTCAATAGGTCATTGAGCCTTCCTTAGGCTTCATATAATGTTTTTGAATCCATCTAACTAAAACAAAAAATATCATTATGGAATTTCACAATCTTAGCTGGAGGGAAAAATTTAAATAAAAACATCTTAATAAGAGTGTTCCATGTGGCAATAGATACTCTTGGAAGTGCAATCAGCTATTGCTTAGCTCTTCCTCTCAATGAGAACAAAAATAGCCACAACTAAATGCTATCTTCACTAGCTCCATTACTTTTGAAAGTGTCATAAATCTCCAAGAAACTAGCAATATGAGCATTTGGGTCTTCATTCGAAAAACCATTGAATTGAACACAATTGTGCACCATCTAAATAATATTCAGCTTGATATCAAAATTGTTGGCATTTACAAGAGGTCTAACAATACTCAATTGCATCCCTGTAAGAGAAAGGTTAGTGTATTCTGACATAGTTCATGCTTGATTGCGGTCTTCCATTATTAAGTGTTCTTGATTTTCTCCTTATTACTCTACTTTAGAATGTAACAAGTGTGACTCAGTACCCCTTGCAAACAAAAGTTTCCTCAAAGTCCTCTCGATTTCTAGATCTACTTAAACAACATCACTAGGTTGGCTATGAGCCATACATGAAAATTTCCACAAGAAAAGATAAAACAAATCAAGAAGGTAAGAATAACTAAAAAAAATTCAAAGAAAAATAATGCAATCAAATAAATGGCTAGATTAGTAAAGATCAATCTTTCATGTAACAAACTCAACAAGTGTTCCCTGACAATCACGCCAAAAACTTGGTGTGTTCGTAGTTCACACAAACCTTTCTCACTACATTAACAAATAATATAGATGTGTCAAATCTCTGTACACTTATAAACATGTGAACTCACAAGCAACTACATCTATCATTAAAGTATAGTAGTGGCAAGTACCAAGATTATTTTTCCTAAAGAACAGAGATTGTCTACTGTACTCCACCTCTCTCTATTATCTATTCGACAATTAAAGATGTTTGTTTAACTAATTACTATGAATTATCTAAACTACTTAATGCAGTAAAAATAAAATATTAACTACTAACTATTGGTTGTTAAAATAATTAAGACAATCAATAATAAGAAATCTCATACTTAGAATTGAATCCCCCTATAAATTTGTCGCATAGCTTTTACTCCAGTTTAACAAGATTATGATTAACTTGGACTGTGGAGTACTATCTAAATTAGATTACCTTCCTATTATCCCCATTACATTAATCATTATTCTGAAGTCACTGATAAGGTGTCTAGGTTGACTACACCTCCTAAGAATGCATTATTAGTTCTACAATCGACTACTAGGTTTCACACTAATACAAAGGTATTATATAGCACCCATTATTCTCGATTACGATACTATTCGTTCTATCTAACAGTGATGCACAACAGACATATCGGATACTACTTGATGCATGTCCATCCCATATTGAATTAATAGGCTGGCTACTATTAATCAACACATCAAAAAACATTTGATAGATCTCAAGAAAAACATAATCATATAAACCATGAAGTAATCACAAACACAAAATCATCCTAGGGTGCATCTATTCTAAGCATGAGTAAGGAAATTTTAGCTTACAGATCATATAGTACCGTAAAATAAACACAGCAGAATCAAAAGGAAACTAGGAAAAGAGCTATCCATCTTTAAATTGCTTCTACTCCAACAAATCTTTGATTCGACGCTTATTAAATGGAGTTGATCATCAAAATTACCTCTGGTAGCCTTTCACCATGAAAACTCTATATTTCTTTGTCTCTGTCGCTTTCTCCCTTTCTTCCAAAAAAATCTCCTCAAAATAAATAAATAATCCCTAAAAAATAGACAAACACAGTTTGGTACATAGCTATGTTAAAGGCCATGTAATGCCTCTAAAGTTAAAATCTCACTATATTAAACACGGTTTGGAACATGGGAATGTAGCTTAGACACGAGCATGTAATAAAGCGTGTGAGGCACTAAATGGTGTGTTTGCTCCAAACATCGCCAAACTTGCCATTCGGCTCCAAAACTTTGCATGAATCCTTCTTAACCCAAATGAAGCCGAAATATAGCCTAAAAATCAAATATGAATCAATTAAGCACCATATCCGAACAAAAACACATAAAAAGTCAAGCAAATACAAGGGAAAAACATATAGAAAACACGACTAAATATGAGCATATCACCAGTGCTGTCTAGAAGATTGGCTAAATGGGCTATCCTTTTATCCGAGTTTGACAAATATTTGTCCCATGAAAGGTAATCAAAGGGCAAGTATTGGTAGACTTCTTGGCTGATCACCCAACCCTAACAAAATAGAAACTCCTAGAAGACCGACTAGATGAAGAGGTTCTCTTTGTACAAGTCATCCTGTACTGGAAGATGTTCTTCGATGGTGCATCCCAGGAATATAGAGAAGAGGTTGGTGTGTTGTTCGTCTTTCCCTATAACAAACTTATGTCATATTTCTTTAGTTTACTAGAAAAGTGCTCAAATAATGTTACAGAGTACCAAGCCTTGCTAATTGGATTAGAAGTGGCCATAGACATGTAAATCCAATAATTGGAGATCTTTAGAGACTCTAATATAGTCGTCAGTCAACTTCTCCAAGAATACAATGTTTGAAAGCCTGAGCTACTCATTTACTCCAAGTATGTAATATACTTGTTTCAAAGGCTAGATTAACTAAACATCTTTCATGTCACTCGGGGGGCATAATTGGCATGCCTATGCCTAAACTAATTTAGTAGCTATTCTGGCAAATTCAATTGAACAAGAAAAGTCGGTCCAAGTGTGCTAAAGATTGGTTATGCAACAAATGTTGGTTGAGGAAGATGGAGGCAGACATACTGTTTCCATCATGACACTAAAAGAGGATTAGACACAACCATTTGTTAGTTATTTGGAACTCGATGTCTTACCTAAAGACCCCCGTCTTGGAGCTGATATTCATCGAAAAGCACTAAGGTTTGTCCACTTCAAAAGAGTTCTCTACCGCCGCTCCATTGAAGGAGTCCTTCTTAGAAGCCTAATTGATGCAAAAGCTAGCCAAGTAATAAAAGAAGCTCATTCTAAAATTTGTGGAGCTCACCAGTCTGGACCAAAGCTTTACTATCATATAAAAAAAATGAGGTATTATTGGCCAACTATGGTAGAGGACTACATTAGCTATGCCAAGAAATGTCATGTCTACTAGTTCCATGCCAACCTCATTCATCAACCTTTGGAGTCTTTACACCCCACTATGGCTTCCTGGCCTTTTGATGCTTAGGGACTTCGTATTGTGCGACCAATCATTCCTAAGTCATCTGTTGGGTACTCATTCATCTTGGCTGTCACAAATTATTTCTCAAAATGGGTGGAAGTTGTTCCATTGAAGGAATTCAAGAAGGAGAATGTGGTGGAGTTCATTAAAATAAATATCATCTACCAATATAGTGTCCGCTACTACATCATCACCGACAATAGAAAGTCATTCTACAACACATTGATGGATAAACTTTATGCTAAGTTCAAGTTTGTCCAACACAACTCATCTATGTACAATGCTACAGCAAATAGATTAGTTGAAGCTTTTAGCAAGACGTTATGCAACTTTTGAAAAAAATCATCTTGAGATCAAAGAGAGATTGGCATGAGAAAGTTGGAGAAGCATTTTGGGTATGTGGAATGACACATCAAACCCCTATGGAAGCAACTTCATATTCCTTGGTCTATGGCGTAAAAGCGGTCCTTCCATTAGAGTGCCGAATCCTTTTCTTAATGATAGATCTATAAGAAAGATTAACCAACAAAGAGAATGTTAAGTTGTAGCTAAAGGTGTTAAATGCGTTAGATGAGAAAAGGCTTGAAGCGTAATAATGATTAAAGTGCTATCAAGATCGCATGGCAAAAGCTTTCAATAAGAAGGTGCACCTAAGGACATTAGGACATTTCAAGTTAGAGACCTAGAGTTAGCCATTAGGAGAGTAATCATGATGAAGAAGTGCACTGAAGGAAAATTTATGTCAAAGTTGGATGGCCGGTATGTGGTGACCGAAGTCTACACCAATGGCGCTTACAAGGTAGTGGACAAAGATGGCTTAAGAATCCACCCCATCAATAGAAGGTTCTTGAAGAGGTTCTATGCATGAAGACTCGAGGGCATACTCCTTCTCACAAGAGCCTAAACTGTATGACAAAGCAAAATCCCCAAAAAATATAATACTTTTATCCCAAATGAGTATAAAATGTGAACGGAAAATTCCTTAAAAAAAATGTAATCCTCCTGGCCCACATAAGTATAAACTATGAATAGTGAAATCCTAACAAAATGCAATACTCCTAAGCCGCACAAGTATGACTTGTAAAATGCTAAATTGAATAAAAAATTCCTTTTTAAACTATGCTTTGCTCAATGCCTAGTTTATTACATATTTATTATCAAAGTTGAACTCTTTATTTGATGGATGGAATGAGGTGAGATGATGAAATACAACAACAACAAAAAAAAAAAAAGAAACTTTATTCCATTTAGTGGTGGCCTAACTTTTGGAAGCAATGTCTAAGAGTTCTTTCTCAAGTTCCTACCTTTGCAATCTATTGCTTTAATCTTACACTCTCTTGTGGCTAGGCAATATTTGATTTCTTTATGCCTTGCCTCCAAAGAATCAAGTACTTTGAGAGACTTGTGACCAACATTTTGGAGTATATCAACTGTAATCAACAAATCAGTCTTTGATGTACCTCCAGATCCAGTGACTACTTGGCTTCCTTTTCATTATGAAAGGTACATTATAGCATCCTTTAATAGTGCATCTACCATTTCAAGTAAAGGGGAGCAATCCACAAAGAAACATTTGGTCAACAATCTTGAAATCTCATCCCTCCTAAAATGACACCAAAAACTTATTTTACAAAGCACCATCAACTTACTTTTTCAAGTAGTCTATGAGAACTTGGAAAAAAAAATTTCTTAACAACATTTGCTGAGGTAGAAGATTCCTTTGGCATACCGGAAGCACAAGAGATTATCGGTGCAATTTTGGAATTTCCCTTTAAAAAAGGAAGTAGTGAGACTATATCAACAATGGGTGATTTACACGGGGAAGTAATGACCTATCCACTTGTCACATCTTCCACTTCATCTTTGTCATTTGAATTGTCTTCGATGGGACAATCAAATAAACAATCTAAAGCTCTAATTTTTAAATTCCATGTGCTAATTCCTCTTTAGAAAGGAGGTGTTATGGTTTGAGTACATGAAGAAAAGCTAGAAGCCTTTAACTTTTGAATTGAAAACTTGTATATATAAAGCTTTGAAGCCAAACTACAGATTTGGAACACAGAAAAAGATGTAGAGGTTGAAACTTTAGAAAAATTGCATGTCCAAGCACTAGTTAAAGCTCCAAAGCTAAAAGTTAACGCAAGCTAAGTAGTCAAACTCATTCACATGCAATAAGCCATATTTGTAGATAGTTCATTCCTTGAAACCACGCAAATATTAAATATTTCCCTTTGAATCAAGTGAATAGACCTATTTTAGTTTATGATAGGAAATAAGCTCTATAATATGTGGCCTCGGAATATCATGATCATTCACATGGGACAAAGGAAAGTGCAAAGATGGCTGACGATCAAGCAAGATGATATCTCCAGGAAACATATCCTTATCCAAGGGATACTCACTAAGGCTCGGTGTTCTTGATTTCTTAACTCGGTCTAGGTGCTCCATGGTGTATGCACCAATAGAAGGATAGTGAATGACAAGCTTAAGTGGACCGATGTCTCTTTCCTAATGTAGCATTACAATGGCCTTTGGAACTATAACATATTTACCATCTTTGGACTCAACTATCCAATCAATCTCCAAATGCTTGGAAGTTGGGACAACTTTTGAGCACACCATTGGGCCAATCATCTTAATATCTCATTAGTAAAAGAAGCTTGATATAGCAACAAAAGCAACAATGACCACTATGCAATAAAATGACTTAAGCGGTTTGTGATTTAAAAGAGGCACAAAGACAAGGCTAACAAATATGCCTTAAAACATAAAAGGTTCACTATGCTTTTGGAATCTAAAAAGGTCAAAAATTCTGGAATCAAAGTCCAAAGATGATCAAGCCTAAGCCCTTGGTTCCTCACAGCGCCCTAGAGTCACAAATCCACACAAATCAAGAAGGCCTGTGTAAAAAGAAAAAAAAAAAAGTAAACTTTGCTAGTCCTTCCTACTTAATAGTAAAGGTAGACAAAGAGCATCAAAATGTGGTGGTCCCTACTTAACCTAACACTTACAACTTGGATATTTGTTGATGTCCCATGATGTATTGGCCAACAATTTCATAAATAGAGACAAAAAAATAAAAATACTCCAATACTAGACAAATGTTTCTGCAAAAATTCCCAAAAGAAAATGGGCTCAAGCTCTTTCAGAGATTAAAAGTAAAGCAATCGGAGGTGCAAAGAATCACCATGAGAGAAACTTGAGTATAAAGCTCAACGAGTTTGATTGGTGGAGACAATGGTAATAAGGTGTTTCTGCAAAGAAAAAGAAGAGATGAGTGAAAGCTTGGAACATGTAAAAAAAAAAAAACCAAAAAGCATGAGAAGTTTGGAATGAATGTGGCTGAAAGCACATGCATGCGAGAAGCACATGTTTGCATTGGCAAAAAAGAAACCAAGCTTCCAATACACATAAGTTTAAAGAAAAAAACTTGAAAAGAGAGTCGAAATTCGGCCAAATAGAAAGAGTCCAAAGTTTGTCGGATCCGTACAAGTATTGAAAACCAACCTCAAGCTTTGGGTGGAGAATTTTGCTAAATTGATGCTGAATCTATAAGAGTTGTTGGTTCGATTCAATTAGATTTCTTAAGCCTAATTGGATTTGAAATTGCAATCCAAATGGAGTTAAAGCTATACTTTTAACTCATGCATTTGTTACCAAATAGAATGCAAACTCAACTTCCACTTGTAGAAGGAGTCAAGCTCAATAAAAAAATACAGATATTTATTTTCTGTGCAAATTTGAATTAAGTAATCAATTACGGCTGAGTCCTATAAAATTGGCGCAAGGGCGTGAAAGCAGTTGGATGCAAACGAATTTTCGTGCAAGAAACCTGAGAACCAAATTGGATTAATTACTTACTGTTGAAGTCAAATGGGCAAAGCATTTCCTGTCCAGTAAATTGGAAGTGTAGATATTGATTGGCAAACTTTAAGCTTTGCCAAAAAAAAAAAAGTGTTGGTAAAAATCAATCAAGATTATTTTATTTAGTATACCAAAAAGGGGTGTATAAATAGATAATTGTGAGGGGCATTTGTAGACATCAAAATTTTATTAGGTTAAAAATAAATTAAATCCAAATAAAGTGTCTAAGTCATATCAAAATTAATGTCTAATCTAAAGTCCCATTAAATTTGGAGATTACAAGTCCAAGAAATATAATTTTTGAAGTCCAAAAATACATAATTGAATGTTTCGAATGAAAACCCATTTTGCTAGTTGGACCTAATCCACTAGCTGAATGGATTTCAAAAATTTGAAAACCCAAAAGAGTAAAGAAAACGGTGCACATGGCTAGTTTATGTTTCTAGAATATTCTAGAAAAATCTATTAATTACCCTCTCAACTCAAATAATTATGGTAATTAGTGAAGGTAATTATGATGTTAATTTTTCCCTTGAGATAAATATAAGAAATAATTAAGTGATAATTGTCACATGTGTTTTTCTTAAATTAAACTACTTCCTCTCTACACTTATAAATCGACTCCCAGGCTAAAGGAAAAAAGACAACAACAATAAATTGGAGAATAAGTAGAACCACAGAGAAGAGAAATCTCTCTAGAAAAAGCTTTCTCTAACTCTTCAAGTTAATTGAGAACAAACACCTGATGAAAGGAGAAATTAAATCCAAAGAAGATCAAATCTTAGTTTCAAGTTCAGATTTGAAAAATGCAGTAACACGTGATGGTGTTGTATCAAATTCAAGATGAAATCCAACAGAAGCAGCAGGAAATGTGAAGAAATCGTTTATGTGTTTCACCAAGTCAAACTCCAAGGGAAGTAGTAAAAAAGTGGCTAACATTACTGGAAGAATAAAGTCTGAGGAGATGGCAAAAAAGTCCCAGTCTAAAGAAGTGGCGAAGAACATCAGTTAGTGTTCGTGTCTCTAACAAAAGCTCGAATCATTAATTAGAGGATTGTGCATATAAGAAGCACACCGGAGAATTGATCCCTCAAAATTTCTATTTCAAATTTCAATCTTATAATTATACACCGGCTACAACAGCCATCTTGGAGACCCCTTGCATCTCGACACAGGCTGTTGCAGGTTTGGTGGATCGCCCTGAATCAGATTCGCACACAGCGGCTTTCTGTGCAGATGAGATTCGTCCACATCTATATATGTTGGCGTGTACGATAAACTGGCATGTCTCGTCTGGAATAGTTTCATAAGCACCAGAGTTGTTTTGGATTGCTGTGCACTTATACACATGTCTTGCACACGTAACTGTAAGTGCTCAAATTTTTATTTTTATGCGCCATGGAGTCAGGTTGTTCCTGCAAAACCTCAACAATCTCCATGAACAATTGACAAACTCAAGATTAACAGTGAACTCAATTAATAGACAATTTTTTGGAAAATAATCAATATTGCATGGTTTGGCGAGCAAAAGTGTATTCTGTGACACCATTTTGAAAAGGAAAATACTAGATTTACAAAAGAAGCCTTATAAGAACTTCACTGAATTCATGTGTCGTTATTAGATCGGGCATAAGAAAATAGTGGAGACCATCTGATCTTTTTGGCAATAATCAAATGATGATTACAAGATTTTGAAAAGTTTTCTGCAACCTCTTATCTATGTATTTATTTCTGCTAGCATTGGCATACTTAAGAAAAGAATAGTTTCACTCACTTTAATATAATCTTCCGAGACATTGTCATCTCCCATAACCATTTGCTTAGCTTCATCCCATATGAAAAATCTTTATGATTAAGGATACTAAAGACTTTATCAAATAGAGTGCAAACTAGTTGCTGAATGATTGAGCTATTCGACTCTACTCCTGTTCATCAAGCACATGATCATCAATATTCCAGCCTTGTAGTTCTTGTAATATGAGATCAACAAGCAACTAGTCCATCACAGGTGTCCACCCAAGTCTAAAGTATCAGGGGCTAGTAGAACTTGTGTTTCTATGATCACCTGCTAGTTGAAATGCATTGTCCGTCAAAAAAGAAAAACCAAAAAAGTGAAAGAAGTCCAAATTACACATCTAAGATCTAAAAACTTCCATCCTTCTCCACTGTTTGCAAAGTTCTTGACCAGCTACGCTATCATCAACAGTTCAAAGAGCTTATAAAAGTAATATATGGGACCAATTATACTGTATTTTAAAAGAGGAAGAGATTTCACTGTTCATCAACAATGATTATTGTAGAAGAACATTTCAGTGTCTTTTTTTTTTCTTTTGCCTCTTTTTTCTTAATATATTTTTTCATATACAATTTGTTTTTTTTTTTAGTTTGATTCTCTTTTCACAAGGCACTCACCTTTTTTGAGGGACTATTGCAATTTTTTCGATTTTAATCTGTTTCACTTTTGCTTTCGGTTAAAATGTAGTTTTTGTCTCTAACTTTCTAATTTTTCCATTTTAAGCTCTGAGTTACATCCATGTTATATTTTAGTTCCCAAATTTTATAACTATTTAATTAGATTTTCTATTTTCTCTCTTAGTCCCCAAGCTTTTGTTGTTGTTGTTGTTGTTTTATGTACTATCTCCTAAAATAAGACATTCATGAACATAATTTGTTTATTTTTCAGTTAAACCATTGTTTTATCTTTATTAAGTTAATTGTTAAGTTAATGGTTAGACTATTAATTACTTAACATACATTAAACATAGTTTTGTATTTCAATCATATTTTTATCATTATTGATGAATTATGTTTTGTAGCATCAATTATTTACTTCAATCTCTATAGTTTAATAAAGTAATTTGGCCAATACTTATTAAAATTGAAAGTAAATTTTCTAGATAAATTTTTCATCAATATTAAAAATTAGAGTTTGAGTTAATAAGAGATGAAAAATTTTAGTGATTCACTTTTTAATTAACAAAAAAAATATACATTATTTTGAAGCACATACCATGTTTTGTTTCACAGTATTATGTTTTAATCATAACTAGTCATTTTAATTATATAAATATAACATGAAGAGAGCCTAACTCAAATTTGAAATGAATAGAAATTTTAATTGATTATCATAAATTTACTAGTAAATTTTTTTTATTTGTTATTAAAATTTATTACAAAAAAAATTTGCTACAATGTGTGGATCATCAAACCTCTTTATTTGTTCTCTTAGTCTCTATTTATTTATTTATTTATTTATTATCTTCTAAAGTAAAATCTTGGTAAGCATGGTTTTTTTTTCTATTTTTAAACAACCATAGTGATTTCGTTTAATCTTTTTTGTTGGTTTTTTTATTATTATTTTTTAAAACAAAAATTTAATCACTATGAGTTGTCTACTTTTTTATATGGTTTGAGTTAATTCATTTAGCCAATTTTTTCATTTATTTTTCTTTTTTCCCCTTTATTAAGTTAATAG
The DNA here is from genome assembly GCA_005392925.1 of Aquilaria sinensis. Classification (NCBI taxonomy): domain Eukaryota; kingdom Viridiplantae; phylum Streptophyta; class Magnoliopsida; order Malvales; family Thymelaeaceae; genus Aquilaria; species Aquilaria sinensis. The sequence continues at coordinate 113,018 of SMDT01003331.1, read as the reverse complement.
TTAAGCCTTTAATTCTTACACTCTTTGCATTTGCTCTCTTGGCTTAAAAACTATTTTTTTTATTTTTTATTTATTAATCATTAAATCCCACTTCTTCTCACTAAAATTTCACTCTATCTAATATTATTAACTTTTTCATATTATTTCTCTCTTCTAAAACAAAACTTTTATAAAACTTTTTTCTTTATCAATGATCACCACTATTTATATTTATATTTAATACTGACACAGTTTGAACTGTTGTAACGTGTAGACACCATAAATCTCATTCTTATCCTCTATTAAAAGTCGTAGGGAAGATCACTATTCATTAATAGTAATAAAAACATCATCGTTTTTGCTAGTGATTTAATTGCAATAAATGTATCAGTTCAGTCATGGCGTTTCTTCTGTTATAATCTGTTATAATCGAAATGACATCATCTTTTATGGTATTTTAACTAAGGTAGGTATCTCAGTTGTTGATGGAGTTTCTTCTGCTATTCAAAATGACACCATTTTCTTTAGTGCTTTAATTGTGGTGGCCGTATCTGTTCTTGATGACTTTCTTCTATTCTAGCAATGTAGTGTTTGTTTCTCCCATTAAGGTTTATGCATTGTCATGAGAGAGATGGAATGGATGGTTTCACTTAATGTCATTGAAAGGGGCATGGAGTTCTGGTGTACAGCTTTGAAGGAGAATAGGGTTTTGAATGGTGTAGAGTTCCGATTTTCAGTGTCCAACAATGGGTCGAGTGGTGTGTTAAGGAATTGGGCGGTTGGTTTCCTATTCCTTTAGTTTTTGGTGTTCAGTAGTGGGGCTGGAGGTATGGTAAGGATGTAGGTGAATCAATTTTTTGGAGTTGAAGTCAGTCGCTCCATGGTGCTGCCATTAATTTTCTATGAGGATATGACTATTGTTTCATAGAGTAGTGAGTTGATTAGATAAATGTTATGGCTAAAATCCACTGGGGGTCACCTGGCTTATTTTTTCTTCTAAACGGGTACCTGAACTACATATTATCCTAGTGAGGTACCTTTTTCTCCTATTGCACGTTTCATTCGACTACTTTTTGTTAATTTAATTGTTAAAATGGATGAAAAATGCTTATGTGGCATTTAATAATACTAAGATTAATTTTAAAATATCAACTTTAGTCCTTAAATTTTTTTAATCACTGATCCTAGATCTTAAACTTTTAACTCTACCTCCCACACCCTCACTACAATCAACTCCTTTGCCCAATTCGCCTAATCCCTTTCAACTTAACCTATCCCACCTAACTGCTCCGCCATCGTTGACTACTCCTCCTCCTCTTCCCTCTCCCCTTCCCCCTCATTGTCAGCTCCTATGTTCTTCTGAAGTCGTATCAATTAACTAGATAAATTAAAAAATCCTTAAGCCAAATACTCAACACAAGTGGTCAAAATTAGAGCTCCAATTTCAAACCCAAGAATAAATTAAAAAATCAAGTGTGCATATGATTTAATTCCAAAACTAGGGACACATAAAGGCTTAATTCCAAATGGGTATTAAGATTTCAAAGTGAATTTTTGTCTATAAACAAACTTGAGATCCATGAGATAGAATACTTGGTGGGATTCCATAAGACAAAACACTTTGTGTGATTCCTTTGTAATTGAAGGAGACTGAAGTCCAAATCGGAGATATGAGCATTTCCAAATCAGAGATTGAAGTCCAAATTGGAATGCTGCTCACCACTTGATTCATTGCCACACAAAAGCTCATCCCCTATACTCGCAGCCACAGCGTCAATTTTATTTAGTTAGCATTAAGGAGGAGCATAGGAACAAGGATGAATAGGGGTTTCACAAATCCGACAATAACAGTGGCGAGGAGCTTGCCATTAGAGGATGTGATTCTGGCTTTCTTGAAGATCTCAGGTGGGTACAAGATGACGAAAACTAGAAGGTTGGTAGTAGTGGATCTGAGCGATAACAGGTACCTGGGAAAGAATGGAGAATCTAGACCCAGACTACCTTGGATTCGCCTGCTCCGCTTGCCATTTCTTAATGGTAGTCTTTTCAAGCGGTGAGGGCGAGGGTAAGAAAGGAGCGAAAGGTCGGATAAGGACACGATTTTGGGGTTAGGGATGGTAGGCAAACATCGAACATCTCTCTCTTTCAAATCTACAATTAAAAATATATAGAATAAAGTTAGTGATTGAGAAAAGTTTGAAGACTAAAGTTGATATCTTAAAATTAATCCTAGTATTGTTAAATGTCACGTTAGCATTTTCTATCCATTCTAATAGTCAAATTAACGAAAAGTAGTTGTATGAGATGCACGATAGAAGGAAAAGTACCTTACTAAGACAATATGGAGTTTAGGTACCCATTTAGGACATAAAAATAAGCTAGGTGACCCCTAATGGATTTTACCCTAAATGTTATGTTATTGTTCCCCAAACTCTGACTCTTTCTTTGATATTGGTGTGCAACAATTTGGACCCAATGTCTGTGGATTGGCTGAATTATGGTTCCATTGTTGTAGAGTTTGCTTTCACCATTTAGGTAGGTAAAAGAAAATTACAAAACTCCTTTGTGGATTGGTCTAATTTACACTTTGCTCCCTTTATTTTAAAAAACCTACACTTTACCCCCTGTTTCCTTTATAGTTTTGACAACATTTAAAACCCTAATTTAAACTATCTAATAATCATGTTTTAGTAATTTCAGGATTTTTATTTTTATTTTTCATAATCAACCGACCTTTAAAAAATACTGATATGTATTTACAGAAAGAAAAATACATTTACAAAAAGAAAAAAACTAATAATTTAAAATATCTATTAACTATAAAAAAAAATTTGGAAAGATTGAAATTATTGGAAGATGACTATCATATAATTTAAATATAGTTTTAGGAGTTTTTATCAGGTAGTGTAAAAAACACAGAGGGCAAAGCGTAGATTTCTAAAAATAGACGGGGCAAACTGTAGGTTAAGGCATACCTCAGGGGTAATTATAAGTTTCCTTATAAATAAAGGGGCAAACTATAGGTTAACACATACCTCAATGGTAATTATAAGTTGCCCAGGTAAGTAATTATATTCAGTTTAGTTTTTTTGGTGGATTTGGATTTATATGAAAATTAATCCTATATATTTCTTGTGCGTGCATGGCTAGTTCTTCTAACCTTTCTATGGAGCATGGAATGAGGCAGTGATGGGAGTTGGTCCGTAGTTTTTTTGTTGAATATGGGTATGAATGTAAGGTAACTGGACCACTATTTATATATTATAATTAGAGTTGTTTCTCAAATTGAAAAATGGTTAGATATTTGACTTACATTTGTACATCTTATTTTGTTTATCTCTTATGAGTGTTGCATGTCTTGTCAAAAATTATTTCACTTTCATTATTATCTTGGTCTGTGTGCCTATACTTCTTTTTTTGTACTTGAATTATGATATATTCTATTTTATGGGCTGAGAAAGTCTCGAAGAGTACAAAAAGTTTTTGAATATTTCTTAGTTGGGCAAATTTCAGAAAACCCCTCGAGGTTTGGTGGAAAATTTAGTTGCCCTCTCATATTTGCACTTGAATTATGATATATTATATTTTATGGGTTGAGAAAGTCTCAAATTTTGTGAGTACAAAATTTTTTTGGATACTTCTTAGTTGGGCAAATTTCATAAAACACTTGAGGTTTTGTGGAAACTTTAATTGCTCCCTTTCTGTCTTGTGACTACCCTAAGAGAAATTAAACAAAAAGGCCCAAAAGAGGCACAATCCTTTCCTTCTAGAAAACAACAACCCACAGACAAAGAAGCGAGTTTTAGGTAATGATCACTGGAGGTTTTCAGGTTTTTAGGCTTTGAATCAAGAGAGGGTAAGAACATCGTGATGTTTTTCTAAGATTTTGTTTAAATGTTGTTCTACAACTTGCTTGAAAGAAACTTTGTGTTTTATTTTTTTTCATGTGCAGTGAGTTTACATTATGTTTCTCTTTCATTTTTTTCCCTGTGTAGTGATGTTGCATAATATTGTGTTCTATAATGATGGGGATATCCTACGACACTCCCCGATTCATGTTTCTGAAAAAATTGATCCTAATTGTTATGGTTACCTGGACATGTTAGATGTGATTTTAAGTAAGATGAATGTGCCTTCTATGGAAATTGAAATTTGTGTTGATAATGGCTTGTGTATTAATGGTGATGATGATGTGAGAAATATGTTCAATATGTATGAAGGGGTAGAAGAAATTCCTTTGTTTGTAAAAGCTGACGTTGCTTTCTTTTCTTATATGTGTGGCGCTAAAAAACCCAAGAAAAACTACATTGGAAGTTGTACTAAATCAGGGTATGAAGGATCATAATAGGGGTAAGATGGTCGATGTTAAGACAAACAAAGGAGTTCCTATAGTTTTAGAAAGCAATGCAAGGAAATTGGACCAGAAAATGCTGAATGGCTTGCAAAAGAAGGAAGGGGCAGTGAAGTAGGAAGAGGCAGAGGATATAAGAGTGGTAGGAGAATGGTGCATAGGACAAGTGATAGTAAATGAAGGAAGAAAAATAAGGATTTTGGGTTTGGTGATAATTATGACAATGACAAAGAATGGGTGGTTATGAGTGGTGAGATGTTTGAATTCCCTGATGACAATGAGGATAAATGACTAAATGCAGAGGAGGGTGGCTATAGGCAGTCAAGTTCTAAGGAAGAAAACTATGAGGTTAAGATGGAAGCCAATGAAGATAATAATGAACATGAGTTGAGTGATTGTGGGAAAGACTATTAACATGATTGATATGAGATGGATGAGAAAACTGCAAGATATTCAAAAAGGACAACCAAGAAATTCGACAACAACTTGAGAACTTTTGCAAAAGAGTTCAAAAGGACCAGACAAGGTAAAATAATGTTTGAGAGGTTCTACATCTTTAGATATGTGTACCATTTCAAAGAAGTCCTAAAAGACTACTCAATCCAAAAAGGCTTTGAACTTAAAAAGAAGAATGAGCCCTGTAGAGTAAGGGCAAAATGTATAAATGAAGACTGTTCTTGGGTTATTCATGCTTTGAGACTACTTGACAATATGACGTTCATGATAAAAAATTTGGCTGGTGAGCATAACTGCATTAGACTAGTAAAAAACTCAAATGCTAATTGCAAATGGATAATAATGAAGTTAGACTCATATCAAAAAGTTGATCCCAACATGAGCTTTAATTTGATGTCTATGCATTTGGTAAACTAGTATAGTCTTGATCCAGACAAACAGCAGCCATATCAAACAAGTGGGAAGGCAAGGGACCAAAATAAATGAAGCCATGCTAAGTCATATGGGAAACTGAGAAATTATCCATTGTTGTTGATGTAGACCAACCTTAGAATTGTTGCTAGGATGGAATTTTCTCTAGGGCCAGACCCAAAGGTGGTGCAACCAAGTTTTAAGCGTATGTTTGTGTGCTTTGATGTGTTCATTAAAGGATTTCAAAGGCATTGCAAATAGTTTATTGGGCTAGATGGATGCCTTCTCAAATGCCCATTCAAAGGGATATACTTGGTGGCAGTTGCAGTTGATGGCAACAGTGGGATTTTACCATTCGTAGTAGCTATAAGAGAGGCAAAATGGAAAGATTGTTATATGTTCTTTATGGAATGCTTGCAACACGCTATTGGTCATGGACCATTCACCTTTATGAGCGACAAGCAGAAGATATAGTAACTTTGACTAAAACTATAGTTATTTTCTGGTTTGTGCTAGTTCTTTGTGATTAGAAAGAAATACTGTTGCATAACTTTCATAGTGAGTATGTAGAACCTCTTTGACTCTGAGTTTGACTTTAAGAGTTAGCCATGGTTTCATCTTGGAACTTGTTGTATAACTTATAATATGTATTTAAATTATGCTTGAAATATAAAACTGGGATTTTTGTAGCATTAGAACAGTTTTTGCAACAAAATTGGAAAATCTAAAGATATCCTATTGACAGGTTTCGATTTAGGGGCCAAAGCTTCATTTTGTGTGGTTTAAGGCTATATCTAAGGCTTCCTGTTGACATTGATGCATGTATTCTCTGCAATATGTTTTCATATTGAAGTCTTTCATGTAGGAATAAAATTGCACAAGGATATGACTGCTTAAAACCGAAAACTACTATAGCTTTTTTTGCATATGTGTCCAACATTGACTGAAGTTTGACTTCCTAGTATTCCTTGTTGTTTTCAGCTGAAATTTTGAATATATGTAGTCCAAATGTTTTGTAACTTGAGGAAATGATTTGTTTCAGAAAATGTTCTTCATACAGTAAGTTTGACATGTCCAAAGTTAGACAAGCATTAACTATGATGCCCCGAGGCATCGTCGTTTGTTGTCATGTTGACAGGTGGGGAGACTTCCTGAGGAGGCGAGCGCCTGGAGCTCTGGTTTCCCAGCTGAGTGTGCCTGAAAAGCTCAAAGAAGAGGTTAGGAGGTCCCCGGTTTGCTTTTCCGGGGAGGACCCTCCGACGCCCAAGTCAGTTTTCTGAGTGAAAGTGGAGGAAGAACACTAAGGGATCAAGTGTCTTGCCTGTTTTGTGTTTTCTCAGAGGGAGGAAAATGCCCATCCTTTGCCCAGTCCCATTTCCTAGTATTTATAGGAGTAGCTGGTCCGTTCAGATCATGACACGTGTTCGGTCGGATTTGATCTGTACTTTTGGACCTAGGGGACAGGCAGCCGTTTGCAGCCTCCTTTAGCCCTAGACCCGGACAGGTTGTGTCAAGACTGGGGCGGGTGCGGCGTGTCAGTTTGCCGTTCTGATGTGACGTGTAGGGCTTGTGGGCGACATGTCAGAGGCTCCTTAAATGCTTATATCGTACTCCCGAGGTCCCCTGGGCGAGGTCGCCCTTTGGTGCGTGCACCCTCTTCGGATTCCATCCGTCTTTTGGTGCGAGCACCTCCTTCGGGATCTATCCCATAGTTCTGGGTGTTCCTTTGATGAACACCTTCTTCGGGATTTATACCCATAGTCCGGTGATTCCCTTGTTCAGGTGTTTCTTGTTCGGGGAAGATCCTCTTCGGGGCTTCTGCCTTCGGGGAGATTCTTCCTTGCTTCAGAGAGATGGCTTTCTTACCCGAAGACGGTCAGTTTGGCCCCTCGATGGAGACGGTGTTATCCTCGGAATTCCTGACGAGCTAACCGAAGTCTCGAGCTCATAGTGTTTGACTTCGCACCTTCCGAGGTCAGTAAAAAGATCCTCTCTTGGGTGACGTCAGACTCCTCGGCCAATATTCTGGCAGGGAGTTACTACCGAGGAGGCAATAGCCTTTGGCTATCACAGGCCCCCCTCCGAAAAGTTGAAAGTGAGAAACTTCGGTTCATCGGTTTTCGGGTCCTGTGGTTGTGATATCTGCGCCGAAGACGCCTTCTTCTGCCTGAAGCGATGGGCAGCCCTTTTTGCGTCCTCGAGGCGCGAGAAGATAGGCTGTCCCTGTGCCGAAGATACACCTTCCGCTCGAAGTCACAGGCTGTCTCTTGGTGTCCTCGTGGCGAGGGAAAATAGGATAACCTTGTACCGAAGATAGACCTTTTGCCCGAAGTCACAGACTGTCTTTTGGTGTCTTCGAGGTAACCTACTTTTTTGCCTTTATAGGTCTGCTCATGCGTTGCATCCTGTGTCCAGCAGAGTCAGTCTAGGGCGGCGCCTCTAGACCAAATGGTGTCAGAGGGCGTGCTCGACGTGATGGACGACACGTGGCACGTTTGCTGCGCGATGACCGACACATGGCACACTATTATTGGGTGGGAATGCACTGAGTACGGCAGGCGCGACTTTTCAGGCGCATTTAGCAGTTATGGCGACGCTTCGCCTTCCGAGGGGTACTAATGACGACGGTTCACCTGGCCTTCTCGGCCTATATATACCAGCCCTGTCATAACCCTCTTTTTGCTTCTGCTTTTGCTTTCTTCTGCCTTCTAATTCTCTCCCGATTTTCCGCGGCGGTTCTCCTTTTTCAGGCGTTTTTCCGCCCACTTTTCACGACGGCTTCCAGAAATCCAGATTTCGGCAAGACCTTTGGTGGGTTTTAGTCCTTTTGCTTTTTTCAAAGCTTCTTCTTTGTTTTTCCCGAACTCGTTTTCGTTGTTTTTCCCGAACTCATTTTCGTTGTTTTTCCCGAACTCATTTTCATCATGCCTGTTCCCGAGAGTTGGCAACCTCTTCTTTCTCACCCTTGCTGCACTACTCCGGCAAAACTAGCGAAGTGGAAGAAAAAGTTTTTCTTACCCTCTTACTCTGTGACGAGGTTGCCCCGTCCTGACCAATTTCCTTTTTCCAACCGAAGTGATGAAATCACCGTTTTCCGAGCCCAACTGAAGGTCGGACTTCGGTATCCCCCCCCGGAGATGGTTAGCGCGTTCTGCAACTTCCATGGCATTGCCATTAACCAACTCCCACTGAACTCGTACTGCTATTTCAACGCCTTCCTCTGTATGTGCGGCGTTTTCAAAATAAAACCTCACTTTGTAGTTTTTCTTCAGTACTACAAGCTCTTCGTGGTCCCGAAGGGTGGCTTCTACTTTATGCTACCTCGGGGATCCGGGAGCAAAAAGTATACGTTCACCTTCGCCACCAAAGACAGCTGGCGAGGGTGGCAACAAAAATTCTTTTTCCTGAAGAAGTCGGAGGCTTGGTCGCACGTCCCGACCAAGTGGGCTCAGGGGCGGCTCAAGATGGATGTTGTTGACCCGAAGATACTGCTAGACGCCGACGTAGCACCTATCTTTGAGGACTTCGACAGGCGCATCCGGGCTGTCTCTGACTGGGCTGCCGAGGTCTCTCCTCGTGCCCTTTACCCCTTTCCGATCAACTGGAGGCTCATGACCGAAGAGGTCCTTCGGGAACTCAAGGTGGTAAAGGAGCATGAGACAGACCTCAACATGCCGAAACCGGCTTCTTCGGGGAAGGACTCCTGGCTCGTGAAACTCCTTCGGGGGAATGAGACTTATGAGTCTTTTTATGAGAGTAAGTTACTTTCTCATTTTTCCCTTCATAACTTCATCTTGGACTTACACTGATCTTCATTTTCTTTTTTCAGAGATGGGCGACGACGCGGCTGCCTTCAACAAGGCTCTTTTTACCGGGCAGGCTGAGAGGGGCGAACAGACAAAGAAGGCCGCCTCTCGGAGGCGGAAGCAGACTTCGGCCGGCCCTCCTTCCAAATGGGCAAAGAAAGCTGCTCCTTCCTCTCTTCCGCAAATTCCGGAGGAGGTAGGCGAGGAGCCCGAAGACCCTGCTGCCCCTTTGCCCGAGCTTCCTTCTGTCGACGCCCCTTCTTCCGACGTCCTTCCTCAAAGCCCCACGCCTTTGCATGCTCTTCTGGAGGGCGATGGGGAGGAGACCCCTTCTGCCGAGGAACGGCGCCAAATAAAAGGCAAGGGGATCTCTACTGAGGCGACGTCGATTCTTGACGACGACGTTACCGAGGTGCCAGCAGGTTTGTACTTTGTCGAAGAACCTTTTTTTTTCTTTTGTAAATCCTTAAGGGTTTTCTGGCCTTAACCAATTTTTCTGCCTTGTTGTGCAGCGGAGGTGGCCGCTCCTGACTGGGTTGGCGAACACGCCCGCAAGAGGGCCCTTCGGGATGCCAAAGTCCCAGCAGGGAAAGTTCCGAAGGAGCCCTTCTGGACGTTCACGGAGGACATGAATATGTACTCCGAGGACTGTCCCGAGATGGCCAGGCAGGTGTGCAAAGGGGTGCTTACTGAGGCCTCTTACAAGGCCCTTACGGCGGCTTACCCAGGCGACAACTCTTTGGCCGCCAAACTCACTGAACATGCCGCCCAGGTACGCTTCACTGTTTCCTCAGTGCCAATTTCACCTTTGCTTTTTACTTAGCATCATTTTCCCTTTGTTTGCTTTTTTTTGCAGCTGATGGGGTATGCCGGGTTGCTCCGTGTTCGGGTGGCGCGAGAGTCAGAAAGGAGGGCGTCACTCTAGGACCTTTACACCAAGACGAAGGCCCAGTGTTCGGCGTTGGCTGCCGACAATGCTCAGCTGAAGCAGTCTTCAGAGAAGGAAATTGCTGAACTTCGGGAGGGGTTCATAAAAGAGAAAGAGGAACTTGAGAAAGGCACCTCCCAGAAACTTTCCGACATCGGCTCTCGGATGGCGGAGCTAACTTCGATCGTAGAAACGATTCAAAAGGATAAGTCAGAAAGTGACGCAATCCTTGCGAAGACGCTCGAGGAAAAGGCCCAAGCTCGAAGCCGAGGTCGCATCTCTGAAGAAGCCTTCAGAAGAGAAGAAGAAGATGAAGGCATTGAAGAGAAAGTTCAAGGATTTGGAGAAGGATTACGCGGATTTGGCGGTCAACAAGCGGGAGTCCGATGATATGACGAAGTTGGGCTTTCAAGACGGCTTCTGTCTTGCTCGGCACCAAATTCTGCAGAAGTTCCCAGATTTTGACCTCTCCTTCCTGGAAGGCATGAACATCCCCAAGGAGCCTCGGTGGACTTGGTCCAAGATCGAGCACTTGAAACTGCCTCCTTCTCTCCCGGCGCCGAAGGCTGCTGACAAAAGCACAGAGGCTGGCAGTTTTCAAGACGCCGAGGTTCCTTAGTACTAGGGCCTTTTGCCTTCATTTTCTTCTTCTTTTTTGTAGTCTTTCAGCAACTTTCTTCTCTGTAAGCACTCTTTGGCTCAATAGATAAAAATTTGGCTAAGTATTTTTTGCCAGATTCCTTTGTTTCCTTCTGTCCCGAACATAATTCGCTCAAGAGACTTCGGAAAACCATACTTTTGCTTTCCTTTGTCCCGAACATATTCGCTCAAGAGACTTCGGAAAACCATACTCTTGCTTTCCTTTGTCCCGAACATATTCGCTCAAGATACTTCGGAAAACCAAACTCTTGCTTTCCTTTGTCCCGAACATATTCGCTCAAGAGACTTCGGAAAACCATACTCTTGCTTTCCTTTGTCCCGAACATATTCGCTCAGGCTTCGGAAAAACTTACTTTTGTTTTCGTCGGCGATTGCTTTCGTGAGACTCTTGTTTTGTACTTCTTCAGAACTTTTTACTTAGACAAATTTTTGCAACTTGTGCAATACAACTTTCCCACCGAACTTTTTCGGCATAGAATTTTTTCAAGGCCTCTGAGTGCCAAGTATTTTTTAATTCTATGCCTTCGGCATCATCGAGCTTATAAACTCCTTTTCGTACTTCGGCAAGTACCAGGTAGGGTCCTTCCCAATTTGCGCGAAGTACCCCGTGGGACGGCTTTCGGGGTGCAAATTCAGCCTTTCGGAGAACGAGGTCTCCCTTCTTTATTCCTTTTGGCCTGGCGCGTAGGTTTATGGCTGCTGCCACTCTTTGCTGGAAAGCTTTTCTTCTCAACTCGGCTACTTCTCTGTGTTCACTGACGAGGTCGAGCTTGGTTCTCAGACCGAGGTCATTTCCTTTTTCATCGAACACTTGGACTCGTATTGACGGTTGTACTACTTCGACAGGGATGATGGCCTCTGTACCGAAGACCAGTGAAAAAGGCGTTTCCCCTGTGGCTCTTCGGGGTGTCGTTCGGTAGCTCCATAACACGCTTTGGAGTTCTCCTGGCCATTTCCCTTTTGCTTCTCCCAATCTCTTTTTCAGACCATCTTTTATGGTCCTGTTAGATACTTCCACCTGCCCATTACTTTGGGGGTGAGCTACTGGGGCGAAGTGCATTTTTGTCCCGAGGTCGCTAATGAACTCTTGGAATCCTTTGTCTATGAACTGGGATCCATTGTCCGCTACGAGTACCCTCGGTATGCCAAATCTGCATACGATGTTTTTCCATACGAACTTCTGCACTTCTTTTGCCGAGATAGTTGTCAGAGGTTCTGCCTCGACCCACTTAGAGAAATAGTCTACTGCTACTACGCAGAACTTTACGCCTCCAGGCGCCGTTGGGAGTGGCCCAATGAGATCTATGCCCCAAACTGCGAAGGGCCAAGGATAGTCTGCCGAAGTCACGAACTCCGAGGGTGTTCTTTGGATGTTCGCATGTCTCTGGCAACTACCACATTTCCGGACGAACTGCTTGGCGTCCTTTCTCAGGGTAGGCCAGAAGTATCCTTGGCGAAGTATCACTGCTGCCAGGGCGTCGGTTCCGATGTGCGAACCACAGGCACCTTCATGAACTTCTTCGAGGATCATTTCAGTATCCTCTTCACTAACACACCTCTGTAGTGGATTTGCATATCCTTGCCGATATAGTTCTTCTCCAATTAAGAAGAAACGCCCGGAGCGCCTTCGCTCTTTTGCGGCTTCGCTGGGGTCTTCAGGGAGTGTGTTGGTTGCGAGATACGTTTTGATTGGTTCTTTCCATCCTTTCCCCGAGGTCGCTATGCTTAACACCGCGACGCTGGGGTGGCTTAGCACTTCGGTGCAAGTTTTGGACTTCGCCAAACAGTCTGCCTCAGCATTTTCTCGCCGGGGTACGTTCTCGATTTTCATGACGTCGAACTCCCGAATAAGCTTTGTTACCAACTCATGGTATTTCACCAAGGTCGGGTCTTTAGCGCCATAGTCCCCTGCCATCTGCAGGACCACTAGCTGGGAATCACTATGGGCTTTCAAGTTTCTCACGCCAATTTTTCTGGCCAGGCGTAATCCTGCTATGAGGGCCTCATACTCGGCCATGTTGTTGGTGGCGTTGAAACTGAACTTGATGGCCTTCATTACTTCTAGGCCTTCGGGGCCTCTGATAATCACTCCAGCTCCCTGGTGTTCGGATCCTGAGGCCCCGTCAACATATAACGTCCATTCTGGCTCGTCTTCGCCCGAAAATGAATGTCCCTCCTCGGTGTTTGGTACTTCGGCGATGAAGTCTGCCAAAGCTTGAGCTTTTATAGCTTTCCGGGGTTCATACGTGATGTCGTGTTCGCCAAGCTCTATACACCACTTGGAAAGCCTTCCCGAATGATCAACTTTCCTCATAACATCCCGTAGAGGCAGGGTACTTCGGACAATAATGGGGTGAGCCTGAAAGTATGGCCGTAGCCTCCTTCCTGCAAGTACCAAGGCATATATAGCTTTTTGAAGCAAAGGGTACCTGACTTCGGCGCCATGCAGGGACTTGCTGACGTAGTAGACCGGCCATTGCTTTGGCCCTTCTTCTTTCACGAGGACCGAGCTCACAGCTTTTTTCGTGACGGCGAGGTATAATACGAGGGGCTCTCCCTCCCGAGGTTGCCGCAGGGTCGGCAGGCTGGCCAAGTAGACTTTGAGTTCTTCCCAGGCTTTTTGGCAATCTTCATCCCAAGGATGACCATTCCTTCCGAGGTCGCCTTCCATCTTTGCTGCCTTTGTGAGGACTTTGAAGAAGGGTCGACACCTATCTCCGTACCTGGAAATAAACCTGCTCAGAGAGGTTATTCTTCCGGTGAGTCTTTGCACGTCTTTGACTGTGGCAGGAGTTCGGAATTCAAGCAGAGCCTTAATCTTCTCGGGGTTAGCATCGATGCCTCTTTCGGATACCATGTACCCAAGGAACTTTCCCGAGGTCACGTCGAAGATGCATTTCTCAGGATTAAGGCGGATCCTGAAGGCTCTGAGTTTTTGGAAGGTTTCCTCTAAATCTGCAACGTGGTAGCCAGGCAGTTTGCTTTTGACTATCATATCATCAACATACACCTCCATGTTCCTCCCCATTTGGTCTTTGAAGACCTTGTTCATCAGCCTCTGGTAGGTGGCTCCTGCATTTTTGAGTCCGAAGGGCATCCTGATATAGCAATATGTTCCTCCCTCGGTGATGAAGGCAGTCTTCTCTTCATCTTCGGGGTCCATCCTTATCTGATGATACCCACTGAAAGCGTCCAGGAAACTTAGGAGCCCGTACTCGGCAGTTGAGTCTACCAGTTGGTCTATTGGCGGAAGAGGATATGAATCTTTCGGGCAAGCATCGTTCAAATTTTTGAAGTCGATGCACATCCGCAGCTTACTACTTCCTTCTTTTGTGGCAATTACTACGTTGCTTAGCCATTCGGGGTAGTTTACCTCCCGGATAACGCTAGCGTCTATCAGACGCTGGACTTCGGTCTTGACGAAGTCACTTTTGTGAGCTGAGATGCTCCGTTTCTTTTGCCGGACAGGTTTTATTTCCGGACTCGCTTTGAGGCTATGCTGGATTACGCGAGGGTTTACCCCTGGCATGTCCTTCGGCGAGTAGGCGAACAGATCTTTATTTGCAAGCAGAAAAGATACAAGTTTTTCCTTGTCTCCTTCGGCCATGCTTTTCCCTATTCGGGTACTATGGCCTGGGACAAGCTCTACTTCTTCTGTTTCCGCTTTTGTGGGATCTTCTGCCTCGCCCCTTTCCAGCTCTTTTGCTTCTACAGCATGTGCTAGGTTGCTTGCTGGAGCCTTTCGTGCTCTGACGAACACCTTTCTCACCTCGCCTTGATCAATGAAGATCTTTGCGTCTCCTTCTTTGGTGGCGAAGGTGACGGTCAAGTACTTTACATCAGGGTGAATGTGCAAATTTCCCTGTGTCTGTCTGCCGAGGATGGCGTTGTATGACGAAGGAACGTCCATGACTATGAACCTTGCCATGGTAGAGGCGAACAACTCAGCAGTTCCTTTCTCCGAAGTTCCTTTCATCATCAAGGGGAGGTCGATCCACCCGAGGACAGGTAGCTCAGATGGTCCTACGCCGAACGTGGGTGAAGTAACAGTCTTGAGGTCACTCCTGGATACGCTCAAGCTTGGCAGCAAATGTGAGAACAAGACGTCTGCGTTTGACCCATCGTCCAGCAGTACCCTCTTGACGTCCCAGTTTCCTATCCTTGCCATTATTAGCAATGGATCGTCATGAGGGAATACGATGGTGGAGCCATCCTCGCGGGCCAATTTTTTCCGTCGGGCTCTGATATTCCATCACCGCTATCTCTCTGGCCCTTCTTTTCCTTTCCGAGGATGGAAGCCCGGTTGTGATCGTCTGTATTACTCCTGCCGAAGGTGGAGGACGCCTTCTCGGACTTCGGTTCCTTCGCCTGTCTGAATCGTAATCCTCGTCATCGGGCTTTCCTTCTTCCTCTTTTTTCCCTTTCGGGGAAGGTATTCTCAAATAACGCCGAAGCTGGCCCTGCTTTATCAGTGATTCAATGTACTTTTTCAACTGAAAGCAGTCTTCGGTGTCATGACCGTGATCACGGTGGAACTGACAGAACTTCTTCATGTTCCTTCTGTTGTCAGCAGTCATGCCCCTCGGTCGTTGGATTTGAGCCCCCTGTTTTTCCAACGCCATGAGGACGTTAGCCCTCGTGGTGCTCAGAGGTGTAAAGTTTTGGGGCTTCCTTCCTCCTACTCGCATTCTCCGAGGTCGGCCTAACTGTTCCGTTGGACACCGGGCTTGCTGGCTGGACCCTTCGCCACGAGCGTGAATATGGTCAGCCTTCGGTCCGGTCATTCTCAGCTCTTCGGCTGTCATATGTTGTTCAGCCCTTCGGTAGAATTCTCCCAGCGTGTCCGGGGGATCTTTGGAGAATTCATAAAACAAGTGCGAATCCCTCCGGAGGCCCCTCGTCATGGCGAGGATGCGGATTTCGGGACGAAAGTCCGGAACACTGAGGGCCTCTCTGTTGAACCTCTCGACATAGTCACGGATGGTCTCCCCGTTTCTTTGTGCTATGTCAAACATCTGGACGGGCATCTTCGCCGTCGGCTTGCTCCCAATGAACTGTTGGGTGAACGCTGTGGACAGCTCCTGGAACCCCCTGATGTTTCCGGGAGGCAGGGAATTGTACCAGGCAGTTGCTGGTCCTGCGAGGGTGACTTCAAAGCACTTGCAGAGTGTAGCATCATCAGCCCCGTGTAGCACCATGCTGCGTTTGTACTTTGTTAGGTGGGCCTGGGGATCAGTCCGACCCTCATAGGTCTCTAGCCGAGGTAGCCTGAAGTCACTTGGCATGGCCGCCTCGACCACTGTTCGGGCGAAAGGAGTTTCATCTCCAGAGACGGTTTCAGTTAGCCTGGCCCAAACAGGCTTGCGTGCCACCTGCTGTTCCTCTCTCTCCAGTCTTGCCAAGACTTTCTCCAGGAGGAGCGTGGCACTGGGCTCCTCTTCCTGGTGCTTGGAGGTTCTTGGGTAAAAGGACTGTTGCCGTCTCTTCGGGGAGCAACTTCGGTACCGAGGTGAGGGGGACCTTGCCTCTGGCGACAAGCTTCTTCTGGACAGGACTTCGGGTCGTTCAGACCTCGCTCTTTCCGCCAGCCGTGCTCCGAGGGGCAAGTTATCTGTCGAGGACTCTTCCCGTGGCTCCCCACTTCCCGAGCTATGATGGGTTGCCCTTGGGCTTTTCTCCCGAGGTCGTGCTGGCGAAGTGGGTTTTTGCGCCTGGGCTGGTTGCGGCCACCTTCACTCTATCTGTTGTGTCATTTCAGCCACAACAGACCTCTGAAAGTCTCATAAAAAACCCATGGTGATGACTAGAGGGCGTTCCTCTTCAGGCAAGGAAGTCTCTGGGGGACTTTGTTCGGTAGCTGGTTGGGTCTCAGGCGCGGATGGGGACTTCGGGAGTCCTTTGTCCTTCGAACGCCGAGTTTTGACAACAGCTACCTGGGAGTAGTTTCCCACAGACGGCGCCAAATGATGCCCCGAGGCATCTTCGTTTGTTGTCATGTTGACAGGTGGGGAGACTTCCTGAGGAGGCGAGCGCCTGGAGCTCTGGTTTCCCAGCTGAGTGTGCCTGAAAAGCTCAAAGAAGAGGTTAGGAGGTCCCCGGTTTGCTTTTCCGGGGAGGACCCTCCGACGCCCAAGTCAGTTTTCTGAGTGAAAGTGGAGGAAGAACACTAAGGGATCAAGTGTCTTGCCTGTTTTGTGTTTTCTCAGAGGGAGGAAAATGCCCATCCTTTGCCCAGTCCCATTTCCTAGTATTTATAGGAGTAGCTGGTCCGTTCAGATCATGACACGTGTTCGGTCGGATTTGATCTGTACTTTTGGACCTAGGGGACAGGCAGCCGTTTGCAGCCTCCTTTAGCCCTGGACCCGGACAGGTTGTGTCAGGACTGGGGCGGCTGCGGCGTGTCAGTTCGCCGTTCTGATGTGACGTGTAGGGCTTGTGGGCGACATGTCAGAGGCTCCTTAAATGCTCATATCGTACTCCCGAGGTCCCCTGGGCGAGGTCGCCCTTCGGTGCGTGCACCCTCTTCGGATTCTATCCGTCTTTTGGTGCGAGCACCTCCTTCGGGATCTATCCCATAGTTCTGGGAGTTCCCTTGATGAACACCTTCTTCGGGACTTATACCCATAGTCCGGTGATTCCCTTGTTCAGGTGTTTCTTGTTCGGGGAAGATCCTCTTCGGGGCTTCTGCCTTCGGGGAGGTTCTTCCTTGCTTCAGAGAGATGGCTTTCTTACCCGAAGACGGTCAGTTTGGCTCCTCGATGGAGACGGTGTTATCCTCGGAATTCCTGACGAGCTAACCGAAGTCTCGAGCTCATAGTGTTTGACTTTGCACCTTCCGAGGTCAGTAAAAAGATCCTCTCTTGGGTGACGTCAGACTCCTCGGCCAATATTCTGGCAGGGAGTTACTACCGAGGAAGCAATAGCCTTTGGCTATCAAACTAAACTTGCTTCATCCTAACTGTATGGACAATATATTTATATTTGGTTTACTGTCACAAGTTTGTAATCATTATTAATAACTTGAGGTAAAATCTCAGGATTAAATTATTTTTTTTTACAGTAAGTTAATTGGTAGTCAAACATTTGATATGATGTGAAGTAAAGTGTTGATAGTTAACTTGATGTTGATGTATTTTGTTTTAATATGTTGTGAAACCAGTGTGGATCATCATTAAATATGTATTTAAATTTTCATATGTGTTTGGCCAATTCACAAGGCTTAATTGGGGTTGTTGCCTATACATACCCACAAGCATGGGATAGATTTTGTGCATTCTAATTTCAGAGCCAAATTTGGTGGGCTGGCATTGAGGAATGATTTCTGGAAAGCTGTAATGGTATACAATAGGATTCAATTTGATGCTGCAATGAGGTCCATTCATGATTATGACAAGAATGGGCATGCATTTAAATGGTTGAACGAGAAGCCAGAGACAACATGGTCTAGAATAGGATATGACTACTAGTGCAAGGTGAAAGATGTTACAAACAATATGATAAAAAGGTTCAACTATTGGATTGGAAAAATTAAAGACAAGCTAGTGTTGGCTTTACTTGAAAAGATAAGGCTAAAAGTCATGACAAGGTTTGCTAAAAGGGATGGAATGGGTTGCACATAGACATCCAAAGTAACTCCAATTGTTATGAAAGAGTTAGATGGTCAAATTAAGGAGTCAAGAGTATGCAATGCTATACCTAATAGAAATGATGAGTTCCAAGTATTCATAGGGCTGGAAATGGAAGCTGTGAATTTGGGAACAAAAAACTGCACATGTAATCAGTGGGCATTAAGTGGTATTCCTTGCAAACATGTTGTTGTTTGCTTGAAATAAAAGAGAACAAATGTCAAGGACTACTATGATGATACATATTTAGTGGGGACTTATCCGAAGGCTTATGGTAAGATCATCAACCCTTTATGTGAGGTTGATTTATCACCAACCAATCCAAGTGAAACCATATGTCTCCACCACTTAAAAGATTACCAAGCAAGCCACGAAAGGTCAGGAGAAGAAAGGTTGGTGAAGAACCTTTATGAGTAAGGTCAAGCATGGTTAGATGTGGTGTTTACAATCAGATTGGGCATAACAAAAGAAGCTGTGACACCAATCTATCACGATTGACCACAGTTAAGTTATGGCCACTATTAATTTGGTTAAACACAGTTATTTGCATGTGACATTTGTAACAAACCTCCTAATTTTTGGTTTTGTAGGGAAGAGGCAGAGTTAGACTTAGGCCACTTACTAGAGTGCAAGTCGATAATATACTCGGATCTAGCAACAGGGCTCACCAAGACAAGGTACAAGTTTTTTTTTTCACATTCCCATACACATGTTGTTGGTCTCAACTGAAATAGGTTTGCTGGAATTATTAGGGGAAGAATCTCATTGAACAACCGAAGATTGCTGTGCATGATATGCTTGGAGCAAGGAAGTATATAATTTTGCAAAGTTAGGATTTTGTTATTTTGTTAGTGGATAATAGATTATTCCAACCTAGTATATACTGCTCATTTGAACAAAGTAGCTACTATGAACACCAAGTTGGAGTCCATATTTTGTGCTTTGGTACTTAAAACCAGTAGCTTTTGGTATTTTGCAAAGTTATTTTTTTTTGCGTACTTTGCAAGTAAAAAGCTTCAATGTGCCAGCTTGTACTTTGTTACACAATCTGCAATGCATTACAATAAATGGACAACCAGGTGATGGAAGAAACCTCTTGTACTTTGTTACATAATTTGCAGTGCATTAAAATAGATGGACAACCAGGCAATGGAAGAAACCTATCTTTCCATTACATTCTTCTAATCAACTTCATTACAACCAACCTTGTCAGACCATAAATAAGATTAATAGAATTTCACAACAAACTTACGCCTTCCTATAATATACCTACTACATTAACAAGCACTTCATTTTCTTAGTGCAACAACTACTATTACTAGGACAGCAACAAGAAATGCATTCAAGAAAGTGACCACTATGATAATCTCTCTAGTCCTTCCCATCACACCCTCAATTTGTTCTAGCTTCCTAGCAAACTTACTCAACATGTTCACAATCTCACTTTGATCTTCTAATTG
Organism: Aquilaria sinensis; assembly: GCA_005392925.1. Taxonomy (NCBI): domain Eukaryota; kingdom Viridiplantae; phylum Streptophyta; class Magnoliopsida; order Malvales; family Thymelaeaceae; genus Aquilaria; species Aquilaria sinensis. The sequence continues at coordinate 93,342 of SMDT01003331.1, read as the reverse complement.
ATTACTATTGTAATCCGCAACACTTGTTATATGCCTCATTTGACTTTGTTTGCCATTGCCTGTATTTTCACCAAAGTCCATTTCATTCATTGGCAAACACCAATCCCAAAACCTAAACTTGTTCTCTGCACAACATTAATAGAACTTGTTTGGGTTTTTTTTAGACTTCGAAATCTTCATAACTGTTCTTCGCCTACACCCACACTTTCTATTCTAAAATCATAACCATGGACCTTCTAAGTTATTCACACTTACCGAAGACATCGTTGATGTAGGGTTTTGAGAGCCAAATAAGTGCAGCGGAAAGTAACCGAAACCCTCCAGGATCCAAGTGAAATGTAGTAAACCGGGTGGTCAAATTTTTTACCTAGTTGGCTGAAATCTCTCACTCACTGTTGAGCCGAATCACAAAGACTTGAATAGTTGATGTGTTCAAGCTTTCTATGGTATCGACACAAACCTCTTGGATCACCACGCCTCCATTGGGTCCTGGCAGATGTGTTCCTCTTGTGCCCGCAGTACTAGCTTGCATCCTCCTATGAAAGGCAAGACGAGAGTGCGGCTGGAACCTTTCAGAACCCTTCTAATTTCGTTCTTCTTAGAAGGTTAGGGTTAGGGTTTGAAAATCCTTACTATATGATGTATATATAGTGAGGCTTTCACTCTTAAGCCTAATGGGTTTGAAAACCCTAATCCAATTAGGTTTAATTTTGGTTTTAATAATGGCTAAACCTTTGGGCCAATTATTAATCCAAAATTCTCATGAAACCAAAACCAAACAATTTGGCCCATGCATTCAAATAATCCAATTGACTCTAAGTGTGTGACCCTATAAGCTTCTACCACGTTGGCAATGATTATAAATCACATTTATGATCATAAACAATGAGTAGTGTCTAGCAACACATCATTGCTACCCAAGTGACAAGGTAGTTGGTGATTCGACTAAACCTCTATAGTCATTATTCATATATGCCATTGTCCCTTTGTCGAAGATATCAAGACCAAGCTCGAGACATGGAATGTGTCACTCTCGTTTAGCCCAATTTATTGTTTCTTGATTCTCACGTAGACTAACTTAAACTGATGACATTGATATCATATATCAACTCATTTGAGTATGGCCATGCATTTTCTTAGTCTCACTCTATCAAGGGGCCTAGAGATATCATTCCAATATATAGGACAAACAAATTCCATTTTGACCATACAAATCCCTTCGCATGATATGTGACTTACCCAATCACTACTTTTATATTCACTCAGTTACAAGCAACATACAGCAGTATCAAAGTATGAGACTCATATATAAGGAACCTTGATGATTATAGGTCAAAGGACTACATACACCATAATCACTATGAAAAACACTTATGACACACATAGAATGATCCGTGTGACATTCTCTTGATTGGTTAGTCCAGTACACAAGTTTTCCAACTTATACCCATATGTAGACTACATATTTCATATTAGTCTCCACATATGCTAGTCTTTATATATTGTTGAAACCTACTCCATAATAATACTAGACCAGGGACATTTAAGAATATCATTATTCTAGAGTTATAATTATGTTTGATTATGTCATGTAGAAACAAACAATAAACACAATTATTGGAATGATGCCTCAATAAAACATCACAACTAAATGTGCAAAACACAATGATCTCATGATTGGTTTTAATCACAACACTAACAATTAACTGCCTGAAATTAACAGAACTTTAACTATAAACATCGATTCAACTAGCCAACCTAGAAACTCGTATTTTCAGTTCATTCCTAACTAGTAAAAGCATGAATTAACCAATTACCTTCGGATACTCTATTCCAAAGGAAGGCTTGTAGCGTCGATGCTTTAGACGATGGAAATCTTGTCAAAAATTTGCAGATTGGCAGTGTTGTTGCCCTCGTACCTACAAGCCCTGAAATATGATTCTGTGCAGACTGTCCATTTTTCTCGCAACTTCAGGTATCACCCATCTAATATAACAACTAAGGGGGATTTTCGGTGTTCTATTATTCTTAATGTCATGGGACCCACAAACAAACGGCAATACAAATGGCAATCACGTTTTGGGAGGTATATATATGAATTTGTAAACAGGAGTGGGGCAACTGAGGTTTCTAGCAAATGTCAGGGGGTTTTCTGAAATTTCCCCTTCTTAGTTCTTTTGCCAATGTAGTTTTCTTTCACAAGTGATAAGTGGTTTTTGGTACTTTGGGTTTTACTGACCCAAGTGTTGAGGCTTTTAAGGTATTCTTGAGCTACTTTTTTCTTTTCAAATTTCAGTTTGCAAATGGCAGTTGAAGTCTCATATGTATCTTCGATTTCTCATGGAATTCTCTGTTTTCCTTCAATGACCTAGAAACACAGTCATGCTCGATTGATGATAACTGGTATTTGGTGGTCTACTTTGGAGGTTTCTGTATGCTCTTTCTCTGTCAGGTACTGTTCAATCTTGCCACAAATTCTAATTTCTGTCTTCTTTTTCTCCTGGAGTTTCATATCTTCCTTGGGTCTTTTGCTTTACTGATGATAGATGATTTTTGGTGGTTTAGTTTTGAGTATTCTATATGCTGGTTACCTGTCATTTTTTTCTTCTGAATTCCAGTTTGGCAATAGTTGTCAAATGTTTATTTGTGTTTCGGTTTTCTCTTGGACTTCTCTATTTTCCTTGGGCCTGTTACGAGTGTACTTTTTTCATTGATGATGAATGATATTTGGTAGTTTGGTTACGAATTTCTGTCTTCCATGTCTCCTAAAGTTCCATTTCTTGCTTGGATCTTTTGTTTTACTGATGATAGGTGATTTTTGGTGGCCTGATTTTGAGTATTCTATATGTTGGTTCACTGTAAAATATTTTCCATGGTCTCTTTTTTAGTTATGAATTCCAGTTTGGTAATAGCTGTCAAATGTTGATTTGTGTTTTGGAATTTTCTCCGACTCTGATTTTCCTTCCGTCTGTTAGGAGTGTACTTTTGTTTCATTGATGATAAATGATATCTAGTAGTTTGGTTATGAGTTTCCCATGTCCTGTTTCTATTTTACGAATGGTGCTCAAATCCTAATTTCTGTTTTGGTTTTGTCCATGGATTATCTATTTTGGTGTCTTTTTTTTTTTTTAATCATTGTTATTTCGTGGTTATTGATTTGGTGCTTGATGTGGTGAGGTTTGCTTATTTAGGTTTCCTCTTTTTTTCTTTTTTTTTTTTCATATATATTTTGTTGTTGTGTTCTGCTAGTTGCCATCTATTTATTTTTTTATTGTTGGTTTTATTTATCTGCGTTAGTGGTCTTTACTGGTGGTGAAAGTTGAGTCTAAGTTTACAATTTCTTATATACTTTTCAGTTTTTTGTTCATTTTCGATTCTAATGCTTTGTTCAAGAGTAACTAGTATCATAATCCATCTAACAGACAGAATAATAGTTCATATAGAAATGCATCTTTCACTTAGTGTACACAAAATCTTAAATATTAAATTTAGAGAAAAATTTTAATGCGTTCAAAATTAAAATTTCTACAAATAAAGAAATTAAAATTTTTATTATGGTAAATTTAAAAAGTGAAACAAACATGAGCCAATGTGGGCCGATATATTTTAAATCAAATGTGGGCCATTTCTTAATGGAATGTTGCGTAAAATGTTTAATTTATAAAAGTAAATAAGGGCTAATTGTTTAAAACTGATATTATTTCGTTTATAATTTCTTATAATTTCTTATATACCTGTCTTTTTTTTGTTCTTTTTCGATTCTAATGCCTTGTTCAAGAATAATTTTGTTTGTTCTCTCATGTAAAGATATTATTTCTATTTCACGTGTTTGTCTGTATGATCCTTTAGTAATATATATTTCTATGTTTATCCCTTTTGAGGACTTCCATTAGACTTATACATGTCTATCTACTTCTACTGCAGACAACCGTCATTATCTGTTGTAGCTGTTCATTCCTGTGTATTCAAAGCTTCCAGCTGGTTAAGTTTGTATATATCTTTTTCTTTCTAAAATCTATTTATTTTTTTAGGTGCTCCATAAAATAAGTTTTGATTTTATTATCCGCTGTGATTGCAATTCTGTATTCCATATTGATGGCCAAAGGGCTATTACCTTTTGGAAAGCCGAGCTCTGGCAGAGCGTTACCCTCGGTAAGAGTAAGCATCGCCCTCGAGAAATACTAGCGTCAAACTTGGTAAGACAGGGTCTAAACTCCTGACCCCTGGACCTCGGTGATCCACCATCACCTTCGGGGAGTGATAGCATTAACCTCAGGAACATGGTGTTCCACCACCCTTGATAAGATGGCCTGACCAGCTTCGAGACAGGTGACTCACTATCCTTGGAAGAGGAGAACATCCTCCGAAAGGAGTCCCCCGTGTCGAGGGGAATTGCGAATCACTGGAGTAACCTCGGCAAGAAGCTCTCCCGTCCCGAAGAGGTCTCTTTCATCGAGGGGGTCTCAAGGATACGACAAAAATGGTTAAGGAGTCTCTGACACGCCGCCCTCGTACACGTCCTGACACGCCGCCCTCGTACACGTCCTGACACGCAGACCACCTGCGGCCCTAACTCCTGACCAATACGGCCTATGGCCGCCTAGAGGTCCTCGTTTCCGAAGGTACGGACTGCATCTAACCGAACACGTGTCATAATCTGAGTAGGCTGTGTCGAGCAGGCTTTTCTTAACACTTCCCTATAAATACTTGAGAAAAGACCTTGGTAAGAGGGAGACACTACTCGCTACCCATTACTCTCTACCTAGCAAAATACTGACTTGGGAGTCGGAGACTTCTTTCCCGAAAAAATACTCCAGGGATCTCCTAATCCTCATTCTTTGAATCTTTCAGGCAGCCACCCCCTCCGGAAGCCCCTGTTGCAGACATCCTCTCTACCGAAAGTCCCTATTGCAGGCCACCATGTCGTACAACGAGGATGCCGACGGCCATCACACATAATCCCATGTTTGTCAGTACTTTTGTTTTGTTTTCCTGATTAGATGACATATTGTTCTGGTGATCTGGTTTTGAGTTTTCTACATTTACTTTCTGTGTAAGTAATTCTTCAGGCTATCAAATTTGATTTTTATTTGGTTTTCTTCTGGAATTCTCTGTGTTGTTTCGGTATCTTAGCAATGTAGTTTTGTTTCATTGGTGAGTGTGTTTTGGTGGTCTGATCTTGAGTTTTCTAAGTGTTGTTTCTCTATACGATATTTTACGGTTGCTCTTTTTGTTTCTCAATTCCAAGTCGGTAATAGTGGTCAAATCCTAATTTATAGTTTGGTGTTTTACTCGAGTCCTCTATCTAGGTTTGTGCGCTATTCTCACTAATGTAATTTTGTTTCATTTATAATAAATGGGAATTTGTTGTTTGCTTTTGAATTTTCCATATGCGCCTTTTCTGCTTCAAACATTCTTCAGATTCTCCCTTTTCCCTTCTTTATTTCAGTTTGAAAAAAGGAGTCAAATCCTGATTTCTATTTTAGTTTTCTCCTTGGATTATCTGTATTAGTTGGCTTGTCTGTTTAGGGCTCCTCTTTGTTTTGCAATTTGCCAACTGTTTCTTTTTCATTCACTACAAGAAAACAAGGTATTTGAGTCGGGAAAAAATGTAGGGAAACCGTAAGAAATAGTCATTTCCTACAATTAAAATCGTCGGACAAAAATGTAGGAAAAAGTAGTGTCGGAAATAAAAACCGTCAGATAAACGTAAAATTGTCCTACGCTTTTATGACGTATGTATATCCGACGCTTTTGAGATGTATTAATTTCTACGCTTTTATGACGCCTGTGGTCCCTATTATATCCGACGCTTTTGAGATGTATTAATTCCTACGCTTTTATGACGTCTGTGGTTCCCATTATATCCGACGGTTTTGAGATATATTAATTCCTACAGTTTTGTGACTTTTCTATATCCTACGGTTTTCTGTCATTAATCTTGTTCCTACGATTTGTGACAATTTAAAGATTTTAGTAAATTAATTTATACACAAAATAAAAACATATTATATTGCATTATTTAATAATAATAATAAAACACAAATTATTAGTATTAGTATTAGTATTATTATTATTATTATTATTATTATTCTGTTAATATTTGTTTATTATTATTGTTATTATTATTATTATATAACAATTGATCAAAGTAATCAATTTTTACAGGAAAGAGTTAATTACAAAGAACTGAAGGAGATCTAATATAAAATCAATGAGATGCAGTGCCGGGCTGATTATCGTTATCTCGCTGGCTACGATCGTCAGCAGGAGGCTGAGTGGAGGATCCGGTCCGTAGGTCGTCTGAGAGCGCCGATGCAGGTATAATCCCTAGCTGGATCAACCTGTTAAGCATGACGCTCATTGCAGCCTCGGTCTCTCGCTGAACCTGAGTGCGAACGTCTGTCTGTAACCGCGTAAAATCATTCCGTAGCTGGGTGTTCTCAGCGCTCAGCTGAGCAATCTCCTCCGAATCAGCATGTGGAGCCTAAAAAATTTTGTAAGTAGCAATTAGCAACATAAAAGTGATAAAAATAATTAATAAAGTTAAATACGAATGAAAAATACCCGATTTGGTCCAAATGTTTGGGGATCAGAGAGTCGGCGTGGAACACTCGGTAGTCAGCCCTTTTTTGGTGGGCCTCGTACCTCGCTCCAGACCTCTGGATCGAACTGCGGGTGGTCAGCCGGATTCTGATATTTTTGTTGAATCCGCTGGACATATCCATCCTACAAGAAAAAGAAATTAGAGTTAGTAAGACAAATATTATATTTTTAAAACAATGTTTGTAGTGGTAAATGAACATTTATTACCTGCAGCTGCTGTGAAATCAAATCAATGGGCTGACCGGTCTTCTTCCGTCTATGAGTATGAGACCATCACTCATCAAATGATGGCTCAACTCCATCATTTGCTTTTGATTGCACAATTTTAGATATCATTAAAAATTTAAGTAATTACCTAAAACATACAAAATTTAGAATGAATGGAAGGTCCAAGTTGGTACCATACGATCCCAGTGCATCTCGCCTGGGATTGAGCCCATCGTGTGCTTCGGAACAAGGTATGAGCTATCCTCTATGTGCTTGGCATGGGAACCAACCTCCGATAACTTCTTCCATCGCTCCTGCTCATATTGGTCACACAACTAATTCCACACCTGCTCACTGTAGCAGGGTGGAACATGTGGCCGCAGCAAATTGTAGTCAGGGTTGTCGAAGAAGGCGAGGATCTTCTGAATCGCGATGGACCTCCAATGATAGACGCGGTTCCGCACAGACCGCGAACAGTAGTCGAACACAATTCGGCGGATGGCGCCAAAGTCTCTAGGGTCCCATCTATAGTAGTTCTGCAATTTCACAAAGAAGAAAAAAAACTATGAATTCTTCCATATAGAAAGTATTGTTTAAAAATGTATAACAACCAATTACCTCTAATGTGGTCACGTGCTCCTCTCATGCAGCTCGAGATGCATGTGACCAAGCTATAGAACTTTTGTCCCACAACCTCACATAAATAGAGGCTATGGTGGAACGAACGGAGTCATCAGTGAGTAAGCTGTAACAAAAAATGATTATAGTAAGATATATATATAAACTGATGTAACTAAGAACAACGTATAATTATATCACAATTAATGACTTAAGAGTCAGTAATACTTACTCTCGAGGGACGATGAGCGGACGGTCCTGCGGAGGTGGAGGTGGTGGTAAATCAACTACCCGTGGGCCTCGCCCTCTAGGTAATGGGGCCCCGTCAGCTGGCTGCGCGTCAGGTGCGACCGATGGGCTGCCAGTGGCCGTGCCCTGCTGAAGCGGCTGCTGCTATAGGCCAGGTAGAGGCTGAGTGGATATACCGAGGTCATCTAGATCAAGGAATGCATTAGGATCGAAATGGAATGTGGGCTGCCCGATCCCTGTATGCTGGTACTGAAGTGACCCGGATATTCCGCTCATATCCGGGTAATACGCATCAGTCTGCGTGTCTCGAAACTGCTGAAATGCGAAGCTCGATGCGCCAACCGTTTGCGGCATATAAGGTCGTGGCACCGGAGTATGTGGCAGCTGGGTTTGTGGCTGGGTCGGTGGCACCGGTGTCTGAGCGTGGGTATCTAGGAGTTGGGACTGAGTTTGAGTCTCAGTCTGTGACACCTGTGTAGGTGTCACATCAGGCTGTCGTCTACCCCGACCACGTCGGGGATCATGTATGTCCTTGGCAGGGCCTTTGCTCGAGCCAGAGTGTCTGGGGCGAACCATCCTAAAATTAAAGTTTAACATGTTTATTATATATATATGTAATACTAAATTGTCATTACGTCATAGTCTTTTATTTATAAATGACCATTACTACACTAACATTTACATATTAAATTTCATTATTTTAGCAACCTCATTAATTTTGAAATTGCCATCATTTCAATACCATTTGTGCAGTAACACTTTTTAAAATTGCCAATTATTTGATATATACTTAATTTTAAAATTAAATTATTAAACTAGCATTAGCTGATTATGGTTACATGACTGAAGTAACATTATTGTTGTAACTTGCGCTGCTTACACTAACATTATTGAAGTGATAACAATATTACTCTAACATTATTGAACTAACAGTTTTTTATATTAACCACATATATAGTAACATGCTGTTGTACAAATAGAACTAACCATTATTACATAAAATTTTTTTTATAACTAACCCCATACATATTACTAACACCATATATAAAATTACCTAAAACATATAATATAAAAACTAGCTTTGAAAAATATAACATGCAATACATGCATTATATATATATGTAAACAATAACTATATGTAATAACAAACATTAATTATATATGAAAAAGTACTTAAAAATTAAAAATACCTAGTTTAAATAGCTCTGGAGGAGATTTTGGGAGTGGGTTTGGAAGAGGGCGTCGCAGAATAGAAGGAATGGAGTGGTGAAAACTAAAGAACTCCCACGAATTTAAAGGGAATGTCTGGCGATTCAGCTACCAATTTGACCTACGATTTTCCTGCAGTTTTTAAAACTGTAGGAAAAGCGTAGCAAAGTTTCCTACGGTTTTGTTACGAAAAATATGAAATGCATGAAAAGCGTAGGAAAATAAAAAATTAAATTTCCCGCCAGGTATTGGTTTCCCGCCTTCGTTCCTACGAAGCTCCTACTTTTTTGCTACTTTTTTCCTACGCTTTTATGACATCTAATTTTCCTACAGTTTTACTACTTAACTAAAATATTGACTCAAAACCGTCGGATAACGCGCTACCCTAGGTGATTATGGTCCTACATCTTTCCTACGATTTTTTAAAACTATGTGAAAACTACAGTTTTATACTTCAAAACCGTCGGATAACGATTTTTTTATGGTCCTAATAATTTTACTTAAAACTCAAAACCGACGGATAACTCGCTACCCTAGGTTTTATAGTCCTACACTTTTTCTACATACTTTAAATATTAACTCAAAACCGTCGCACATCACATTGCCCTAGGTGATATATTTCCTACATCTTTCCTACGATTATTAATTACTAACTTAAAACCGTCGGACAGAGTGGAATATCAAATATTTATATACATATATATATATATATATATATCTAATTTATAATGTGTTTATTATATATGAACTAATTATATGGTTGGAGAAGTTAATTATTACACTTTTTTTAGTTGAAGAATAAATGAAAATATTTATATTTTGGAAATTAAATATATAGAATGTAATGGTCAGTTGAATCTCCCAAATTTAGATTGAATCTCCCAAATACACTGATGGTCCTTTAAATTAATTATTTTTTTTTTACCATCCACAATTCTAAACCCTAACTCTCTGACCATCACCTAGAAATTGCATCGTCTCTCGATTCATCAACCTCATACATAATATTTTTATGCCACGTAAGCAATTTCCGTTAGATATAACTATGAAATTAACGGAAAGTAGTTAAACAGGACACGCGATAAGAGGTAATGTACCTTGGTAGGACAATTTGAAGGTAATGTAACCGTTTAGGACAAAAAAATAAGCTAGGTCACCCCCGGTGGATTTTACCCATTTATTAACATTATTATTATTATTTTAATAGCATGCAATAATTTCCGGTTGGAAAAAAGTTAATTATTTTCATTTCACCGACACTGGTAATTAGAAATTTGATGATTAAATTTCATAAACTTTTTTTCTGAAAATCCAAAACAGAAATGCAATGAAAGTTACATTACGATTTTAAATAAAACATGCAAATGTTTTAAACAATTACACTTAATCAAACATCATCGCCTTCATCTGACTCTACACTATCGAGCGATGCTTCATCATCTGATGTATCCCCATCAACTTGTGTGACCTCGATATTCTCATCCATGTTGTTGCACGATTTCAGGAACACACGTTAAATCGACAAGTATGTTAATCTCATCAAGGGCAATGCCATCAGTTGTTACCATTAGTACTTCACTTGAAATCACTTCTTGGAACGGCTCATTTGTGGTTTATAACCGACATGTTTGCTCATCAGACATTTCCTCATTCTCGTCAGATTGAATACTAAAATTATTCGATGACTAATCGATGAAAGCTCGTGGCTTCGTCTTAACCACCGGCCACCACTGATGAAGAGTCTTGTTAGGGTACTCACAGTAGTAAACTTGTTGAGCCTGGGTCGCAAAGATAAACGGCTCAGGTGGTGATAATCTTGACTTCCATTTAACGTCAACAACACCAGTACGTGCGCAAGTTCAAACACCACGTGTCGGATCAAACCAAGTACATTTGAACAGCGTCATAACTTCATACCCACTCTCGTGGTACTCAATATGTATGATCTCATCAATAAGGCCATAAAAATCATACCCACTGGATCCCCATGTCTGACCCTTCACGCAAACACCATAATTCTGTATCGTTTTGTCTTTGCCGTAGGTTTGTGTGTGGAAACGAAAACCATTCACAATACATCCATTGTATGAAACGGCCACTCGAATAGGACCACGGGCTAATTGTACAATACGAAGATCTAATTTATCCTTGAAACGGTTAACCTGAAAATATAAAGTTAATATAATAACATAATTGCACAGTATATTCAAACAGAACACAATTAGGAACATAAAAATTATCACACCATGAAACTCACGTATGGTGAGAACCATTCGGTCAAATGCTGATCTCGAAAACTTTGTAATTCACTTTCACCTAATTGGGGAAATCTTGTTGATATATAAGAGTCAAAGTGCCTGAAATGATAACTAGTCAATAATGAATTAAAGCAATCAGATTGATATAAAAACCCTCACAGTTGTTTACATATATGTCACCTGACAATCGGTATAATCTCATTGCAGTTGCGCAAAGTGTAGATATGCATTTGATGTTTCTCAGTGGGATCAAGTAAGCGTTGTCGCCCGCAGTTGGGTATGTTACGACATCTTGTATTGAAGATAGATAACAATTGACCCTCGACATCAGCCACAGGAATAGCAATATCATCATTTCGTGGGACCCTGTTTAACCGTGTAGGAATATTTACTTCAAAGTAATGGCTACAGAATGTAGACATTTCCTGGACCAAGTACGCTTCCACAATTGATCCTTCAATTGCAGCTTTATTTCTAGCCTTTCGCTTCAATGACCGCATTAGTCTGCCAAGTTAAAAAAATATAACAATTAATGACATATAATATGCGAAAATTATTGACATATAATATATGAAAATTATTGACAGAAATATGAATGCATATTAAAAAATTACCTTTCAAATGGATACATCCATCGAAATTGAACTGGACCACACAACTTTGCCTCATGAGGGAGGTGGATAACAAGATGTTCCATCGAATCAAAAAAGGCAGGAGGGAATATCTTTTCTAGCTTACATATGGTAACCACTATATTCCGCTCCAACTGTTGTATGTCATCAAATCGAATCCTACTTGTGCATAAGGTTCTGAAAAATGAGTAAAACTCAGAAATCGTCTCCCATATAGGACCTGACATATACCTACGTAATGCAATAGGAAACAACCTCTGCAGTAACACATGACAATCCTGACTCTTGAAGTTATAGAATGTACCGTCACTCAAGTTAACCGTACGGCCCAAGTTCGAGGCATACCCATCAGGCATCTTTATCGTTTTCAGCCACAGAGTAACATCTCTTATATGTTCCCGACTCAACGTATAAGATGCTTTTGGTTTTACACATTTCCCTCTAATATTTCGTAAATGTAGTTCACGCCGCATATTCTTTAACTCCTGAAGCGAAAGGTGAGAATTGGAGTTATCTTTTGTTTTCCCACGTATATCCATAACAATATTAAAAATATTCTCAAAACAATTTTTTTTCAATATGCATGACGTCCAAATTATGGCAAACAAGCAAATGCTTCCAGTACGGTAACTCCTAGAATATACTCCGCTTTAACCAATTATGCCACTCTCCAAACCCCGCAACTCGGTGTTTATCATATGAAGAGCCAAATGGAGGAAAACAATACCCAACCAACATAGCATGTATTTCCTCACCTGACTTATATGGATTAACGATAGCACTAACCTTCTTCCCTGGGATGAACGATGTTACATTCGAACGGAATGTGTGATTATGCGGTAAAAAAACCCTGTGACAATCAAACCAACATGGCTTTCTGCATTTCTTCAACATAAATGTGTCAATTTCATCCATGCAATATGGGCACGCAAGCTTACCATGGGTACTCCAACCTGAAAGGTTTCCTAGTGCAGGAAAATCATTAATTGTCCATAATAAACATGCCTTCATAAGAAAATTTTGTTGTCGATAACTGTCCCATGTAACAACCCCTTCCGACCATAAAGTTTTGAGCTCCTCAATCAATGGTCGTAAAAATACATCAATGTTGCGTCCTGGTGCTCTAGGACCAGGAATTAGGAGAGTCATAAAGATGAAGGGTTCTTTCATACACAATTCTGGCGGAAGATTGTAAACAACTATAAAGATTGGCCATATCGTGTATGTTCCACCAACAACATTATTCGGGTTAAATCCATCGGTACACAATCCGAGCCTAACATTTCTAATTTCATCAGCGAATGATGGGAATGTTCGATCTACGTGACGCCACGCTTCAGACTGACATGGATGACCCATACTTCCATCATTGCATGATTTATTATAAGCATGCCAAGTCATGTGAGTCGCTGTTTTTGATGACATGTACAAGCGCTTCAACCTGCTTGTTATTGGTAGATACCGTAACAATTTTTTTGGAATTAACGTCTTTCTTCCGGAGGTTACTCTTTCTTTATATCTACTGCTTCCACATTCACGACAATGTGTTAATTTCTCATCTTCCCGATAGAATAGCATACAGTTATTCTCACATACATGAATTTTTATATATGGCAACCCAAGTCCTTTTGTGAGTTGTTTCGCATCATATAGGGTGGATGGGAGTCTATTACTTTCAGGCAACATTTCTTTCATAAGCTTCAGTAGTCTATCGAAACAACGATCTGTCATATTAAACTCACTTTTGCAACTTAACAATTGGGTCATTGCAGACAATCGTGTTTGTTTAGTGCACCCATCCCACAACGGTGCATTTGCATCATCCAACAAATTATAAAACTGTTGTACGGTCGGATTAGGTAACCCCTCTCTCATTTCAGACACATCGAACACATTATCATTATTATCACTGCCATTATCAGCTTCTTCGACATCAGCATCGATAAACTCTTCATCCACCAACATTTTTTCACTATTTCCAGATCCTACATTCTATAATGACGGACCCATTGATTCACAAACCATCTATTCATACGCATTTACACTACTTGATTCTCCACTTGTCTCTCCATGTAACTGCGATGGAAAATAGCTATGGGCCATATTGAAATTGTGCAGATTGCTATCATATTGTTCATTGTGACAGTGCCATATGTAATAGTTTGGCGTAAATCCATATCGAACAAATGCTCTCTCACTTTCAGCTCTATTCTATAAAATCTGTTATTACATTTACGACAAGGGCATTTAATCATTTATGACTCCTTCCCACTAAATGCAAACTGTAAAAACTCATTAACACCAGCCATAAATGCAGAATTCATATATCCATCTGTATATGTCCTCTGGTACATCCACTCACGTCCATTAGCAGCCATTTTGGTTCCCTTGTAAAATAGACAGTAAAAACCCTTAACATAAATACATAATATATTTATTACATTTCATATAATATAAATATAATGAAAATGTAAATGAATTACTTATATATGTCATGCGTATATGTCAACATTCCATAACTGAACTACCTAGCTACTCCATTAAGATAAGGGCCATACTCAATTGAAAGTTGTATAAGTAGTAAACCATTTTAACTGTTCCATGTTAATAGCATTTTATGTAAATTTTGGCAGCATTTCCCTTCAGTTCCCGTTCACAGTGTTTCTCAATAATATCAACTTATTGAGAAACACACGACGGGAACAATTTGGGAAATACTCTACCAAATTTCACAAACTGCTACTATGACAGGAACACATTAACTGAAATACTGCTTATACAAGTTTCAACTGTCCAACTTGGACAATCCATGATTATGTTAATTACAAATATAAATTAATCCAATACATTTTGTTTGCCAACAATCTGAATCGGACCAATATTATATTTGTCATCAACACAATCATGGATGGAGAATCTAAGGTATAATAAATAAATACTTATTATGCAACTACATGCTGTGATAAGTCGGCTACTTAAAACAACATAAGTATATCTTATAAAAAATAAATAATTACCATTTAAATCACTAACCTCTAAAGTCAGCTACCTAAAATAACATAAGTATATCTTATAAAAAATAAATAATTACCATTTAAATCACTAACCTCTAAAGTCAGCTACCTAAAAAAACATCTATAGTATATCTTATAACAAATAAATAATTAACAGTTAAATCACTAATCTATAAATTAATTTTACATACCTCTATTGAGCTGAAGAAGATGTTAAAGCCGAGATGAGAATTGATGTTGAAATTGTGGCTGTTGGGACGAGTCGGAGAAGTGGGGGTGGAAGTATTTATAGGTAAAATATGGAGCAATATTGTAGGTATATATGAAAAGTTAAACTGCAAGAATAGTGTAGGAAATTTGTAGTAAGTACCGTCAAAAAAATGTAGGAAAAATAAACTGTAGGAAAATTGAAGGATTAAAATTCCTACACTTTTAAGGCACCCACTCATTTTCTGTCTTAAAAACATAGGAAAAAAGAATGCAGGAAAACCGTCGGATATATTTTGACTCAAAACTGTAGGAAATAAAAAGGCAGGAAAAGCGTCGGATAATGTGTCCGACGCTTTTCCTACTTATGTGGTCCCTACGCATTAATTCGCCTCAAAATGCTCGGACTAATTGCCACAATTATTTCGCGCCATCTTACTCTGACATTTGTCCGACGCTTTTTTGTGTCAGAAATTGATTGACTGAAAAACGTCGAACATAATTCTTTGTCCGACGGTTTTCCTGCGAAAATTCTTCCTACGCTTTTTTCCGTAGGAAATTGTCGTAGTAAATGCTCCTCATGCTTGTAGTGATTATTAGTTTGATTTATCTCTGTCTTAAATTTTTATTCCAGCTGCTTGACTTGAATTGGAGCCTACAGTTTCTTCTAAAATTTTTGTTTTAGTTTCCTTTTTTATTGTAATGCTTTCTTCAATAATAATTCTTTTTACTATTGTTTAACTTTTTTTTTCTTTTTATTAACCAGTACGTTTAAATAAATAGGATTTATTTGAATATCATATATCTTAGAAGTTTCTATGGTAATAAAATCTTTGAAGTTGCAATTTAGTAGGGTTTAGTAGCTGACTCACACATCAGAGAAAACACAAAAAAAAAAAAAATGATATGGCTAGACATATAATTAGCATTATTATGTGAAAATATGTAGAGCCTATATATTTCTATCTTTATTATGATACAAAATTGCTTGTTTGTTTCAGCAGCAGAGTTCAAAACTTAGTCAACTATATTATTTCGATGGTGGTAAATAAATTGGTCATTTTACTTTTAACAACTTTGAACTGATGCAAAGTTACAATTATATATTATTTCGATGATCTCTAAACTAATACTGCTATATGTAACCGAAAAACTGATTATAAAAATTTCACTCTAATTTTTTTTTTTGTTTTTCTCATGTACACATATTATTGCTACTTGTGCGTGTCATTTTGTTCCATCTTCGATCTTCGATGCTTTTTAATTATCTGTATCTTTATCTCTTTTTGAAGACTTTCGCTAGAGTTACACGTGCCTACTTCTTACTATTGCAGCCAATCATCGTTCCGTTGTAGCTGTTCGTTTGATCTGTATTGAAAACTTCGACTCGTAAGTTGTGTCTAAATCTTTTCCTTTCTCAATTCTATTTGGTTTTTGTTTTCAGGTGTTCAATAAAATAAATTTACATTTTATTATCTATTGCAGTTGTAATTGTCTTTTTCACATAATTCCACTTTCAAATTTAATTCCATATTTGTGAATACTTTTGTTCTGTGCTTCCGATTAGAAGATATATTGTCTTTTGATTTTTTCAACTTCTAGACACAACATAAAATTTATAATTATTTCCTCATTTTAGTATATGACTGTTTTATTATAGAAACACGCATAACTTGCATATTGAATATAGTTTAATTTTTCTTTTACTATCATGTGATTTATTATATGAATTATGTTATTATCTATTATGGCTACAATTTGAATTTCGTGCAATTCTCCTTTGAGATCTAATTTCCAATGTGTTAGCTCCTTTTGTAGATATTACCCCTGGATACTACTCTCTTTTTCTAATTGTATCTTACAAAATCGGTATCAGTCTTTATATTATTTTATTTATAATATTCTTTAAAAACTAAAAAGATTGTAAGTATTTTATAATTTCACTATTTTCTCAGTTATTGGAGAAAATATATGATTTTTATATTGAATATATTTTAATAATTTATTCAGCTGACTTAAAGTTTATTAATTTAGCTCTCTTTTATTTTTTTCATTACCAATTATTATAACATCATTTTTTTTATATAGGCTTCCATATTTAGCTTCGCAATTTACGTGGGCTTTCGAATATGCAACTGTCTCTTTCTTTCGGTGAATCTACATCAAGTAAGTTTATTTACTTTTTTACTTTCAGTATCAATTAATTTTTTTTCTCAGTCTAGTTCATATCTGATTGGTTTTTCCATTTCATGAATTTAATATTGTCATTTTGTGATGTTTGTCAATTGAACATCTATATGTCATGAATTGTCTGGTCCTATTATGATGCTTGAATGAAATTTCTTGTCATTAAGAACATGGGATGAAAGCGAAAGTTACATTTGGCATATAGCCATTGTAAAATAGCCAACAAGAAACAACATTTGTTAGATAATTTTGTTACACCACTTCAGAACTTGAAAAGGATGAGAACGTTAGCTTCTAAAGTTGGAAGATGCTCCTAGAACACATGTGATATCTATCATATGACCACCCCCCCCCCCCCCCCCAGCTCACCAATTCCAGCCAGGTACCTATTTGATGGCTGTACTCTTGAATTCATGTGCACCATCTAACTTTTTCCATTCATCAACTAAAAAATATTTAATGACTTTATATTAGGACCTCCAAGTAAATATATAAACTTCGGCGATTGTTCTCATGTGTGTCTTGACGTGTGTTTCCCAGTTCACATAAACACTTGCCACTACACTAATAAATAATATTGAAGTGTCAAATCTCTTTATACTTATAAATATATGAACTCAAAGGTAAACACACCTAACATCAAAGTACAGCAGTGACAAATATTAAGATCATTTTTTCCAAAAAAAAAAAAGTTTTCTACCATAGTCAACATTTCTCTATTATCTACCCAACAATTTAGAAGTTTTTGTTAACTACTTACTATGAATTAAGCTAAACTAAACTAATGCAGTAAAAATAATAACTAATGGAAAGCAATTAGATAATTAACAATAAGAAATCACATACTTAGATACGAATCCTTCTAGAAAGTAGAAACCCCTTATGTTGCTTTTACTTTGGTTTAACAGGATTATAATTAACTTGGACCATATAGTACTACTTAATTTAGATTACCCCGTATTATTCTTGTTACACTAATCTCTATTCTTAGGTTACCGATAAGGTGTCTAAGACTACCATGCTCCCTAAGAATGCATTACTAGTTCTACGGCCTAACTATTAGGTTTCACTCTAGTTCGGACGTATTATATCACATCTATTACTCCCGGTTATGATAATATCCATTCTATACAATGGTGATCCATGCACAACAACCATATCGGATACTACCTGCTATATGTTTATCATTCCACATTGAATTAATATGCCAGCTACTATTAATCAATGTAACAAAGCACATTAGATAGATCAGAAGAAAAGCATAATTGTATTAAACTAAAAGTAAACATAATTACAAAATTATCTTAGGGTTCATCTACTCTAAATATAAACAAGAAAATTTAGTTCATAGAGCCATAAAATAAACATAACAAGAACAAAGAATAAATAAAAAAATAAGTCTCAATCTCTAAATTGCTTCTCCTCCAAGGAATCCTTGGTTTGAAGTGTATTAAATGGTGCAGATCATCAGAATTGCCTCTGACAACCTTCTCCTATGAAAATTCTCTTATTCTTGCCTTTTCTACAGTCTCTTGGCCTTCCCATGTAGCCCTCGGCCACCTCTTCGCTTCCTTCTCCTTATTCTCCATGAAAACCTTCCCTAACAGCATTCAAACAAGATTTGTGCATGGGTGTGTCTGGGCGGACATGGTCATGAACATGGGCATGTTCAAGACTGTTTTTGACTCTTGGAATGTGAAAATTGCAAACTTTAATGATAAGGTTTGGAACATGGGCGTGACAATAAAGATGGATGTGTCTGAATCCATGTTTGAGCTGACATGGGTGTGTACCAAGTTGGGATTACTCCAATTTTTTCCAAAACTTGCAATTCAACTCCAAAACTTGACAAAAATCCTTCTTTACCCATTTGAAGATGACATATGACCTAAAAATAAAATATGAACCAATTAAGTACCAAGTTCTAGCATAAACACCTCAAAAGACAAACAAATAGTAAGGAAAAATACACAGAAAACATAACTAAATATGAGCATAACATATTTTTTCCCCCACACTTGAACTTTTGCTTGCCCTCAAGCAAAAATTGAAAGGAAAAATCTGAAAAAAAAAATTTAGAAATGTAGACCCTAACTCTTGAGCAAAAGGTATTAGAGAGAGGACTGAAATTTAAGGATCTTGAGAGATTAACAAGACTACCAAGCATGCAACACCTTCAATCTAACACTTTCTGAAATAAAATAATTTAATGGAAATAATTCATTCTTAAGCTAGCAACTCATATCTTTAGAAACTAAAGGAAAACATTAAATTTTTATGCTGAGTAAAAAGCATAAACCACACCAAGTCCAAGCTCACTATGTACAGCCATTCAAACCACAAAACCATAAATTTGGGCAAATAGTTTGCTTTTTTTCAATTCTTTCTCTTTTTCTTAAACAGTTTTCTTTATGTGCTGATAATTTTTACAACACGTGTACACTACAAAAGCATTATCTATACCCAAGCTAATTATCAACACAATTCAAAATGTTGCTTTGATCATACTCATGCTTTTAGCATCTTTTTTAGCTTTGATTGACTCTTGCCTTAGGAGAAGACCCAAACCTATATCAACATTAAAAACAGCAGAGTAGCATAGCTTCATAACATACTTTATTTATTATTCAATAATCAACCTCAAATCCATCAACCAAACTCACCACTAACCAACACAGAAACTCAAAACTGAACATGTTTTGAATAGTGTACTAAACAAAAAAACTTGATATAAAAATAGCTTCTAAATACCATCTTTCACTAACACCCAATTCGTTTTAACTTTAGTCAATTGACTACAAAATGACTTATTTTTATTTTTACATCGTTTTTACTTGAAACTAATTTTAATTAAAAGCCAATATTATGTAGTTACAATAATTAATTAAAAATACAATTTTTATAATCTTACTAAATTTTTATGAATTTTTCTAGTTTCAAGTCTTAAAAAATAAAAATTCATAAAAATTTAACAACATCCTAAAAATTTACTTTCAAATTGATTATTGTATCTATATAACATTATCTTTCAAATAAAATTGATTTCAAGTAAAAAAGATGTAAAAGTTAAAAAAAGTTAGTTGACTTTAATTCAAACGAATTGGCCCTAACTTGCTAATGAATCGCAAAAACAATTCAAAAACAAATTTAGCACAAAAGTGAAAAATTTCAAGAATCACTTACTTGATCGTTAAGCTAAGAACTCAAGATATTAAATTAACAACCACTCTCTAATAATAAGAACATTCTTAATGGAATGATTCAAAACAATTAAGCTCTGAAGAGTTAAAAATTTTTAGGAAAATCACGGAAAATATATTCACGAACAACTAAGAGAATTAAAGGGCTTAAAAATGCATCGTGAAAATTTTGTAGAAAATGTATAAATTTTTTTTCTAGATGTAACAATAATATTCATTTCTGACATTCGTTGCTGGACATCCTAAAAAATGAAAAAAAAAATCTGGATGCAACAATAATATTCAATTCTCATAGCAAAAATTCATAATTCCAAGAATTAGAACTTCCAACAAAAATTAGTTTGAGTTCCCTTATATACTAGATCAATTTAACTTAAGCATTAAGGTGATTAGGCTTAACAACCCAAGATATATGTATAACGATTCAAGAAAATCAAGGCAATGTAATTCATGTTAAGATCTTTCTTGTTGCTCAAGAAACCTATCCAGTACCATACAACAAGACTACAAATCCCTAAAATCCATGGAATTTAATGCAATTAGAATAAACAAGGCATTCCCAATAATTAATAAGTCATATAAGCATATATTCAAGACATAAATTCTATAGGATCAAATATGCGTATCTAGAATTTCATCAAATATAGGACTCCAATTCTTTCTTTTCCAAACATAACAACCAAATTTCCAACTTTCACAAATCATGCTATCAACTCAAAACAAACTTTAATGGGCATAGAAAATCAACCAAATAACTCATATAAGGCCTAGACATAGTGAGAAATCAAACCAATCTTCCATAAACTTCCAATAAACTTAGAGAGAGAGAATTACCTTAAGAGAAAGAAATATAAGGATGTGGGGATGAAAATCTGTGATCTGGCAAAGAAACAAGGTCTTCCAAGGGTGGAAAACCTTACCCGGGATGCAAGGAACCTAGAGTTTGAGTTTAAGATCTTGGAGAAGAAGTTTGAGTGAGTTTCGTATGAAGTGGTGAAGAAATGACATGGTCGAGCTTATATAATTGCAAGACATAGCTTTGAACACGACAGTGACACTGACCGTGTTTTCTAAAACTTCTCAAACACACTGTTAAACACAGCCATAACACGTGCCGTCTTCGGGGTTTGAACCCTAAAATTTTCAAACCATTAAGCTGAAACGCGGGGAGTGAACGTGATCATGTATAGGTGACACACTTTAAAACACAAGCATAAAGGAGACGATGTTTAAAGTTTGGAGCTCAAAAATTTTGAAATCAAAAAAATAACATAGGTTATAACATGGGTGTGACTAACACTGTGTTAGTCAAACATGCTTCTTTATATAGTCGGGACTAAGACCGTGTATGTGTTCTAGAACTTAAAAGTTTTAAAATAGGAAGGAAACATGTTTTGCAACATAGGCGTGATATAAACCATGTTTAATGAATACGTTTAAGAACATGGGCATGTTTGTGTGCGTATTTAAATTCTACAATTTTAATCTCTTGTAAACATTGGTAAGAACATAGGCATGATAGAAACCATGTATGTGGAACATGTTTTAGAACGTAAGCATGACAAAAATCTTGTTTGGCTTTTATAGCTCACATAAAAATTTTGCTTGAAAAATCAATTTAATAAATCAAACATGTTGTGTTTGAAACTATGTTGGGTGATATGGCCCTAAACATAGGCGTGTTTGAGGGTGTGTTTGGCCCCTGGAACTAAAAAAAATTTGCAAACTTACCCAGAATAAAACTCAACTCTTTCTCATATTTTTGCCCCAAAATACATATCATAAGATTATTGGACAATCAAAAGATAATTAAACTTACTCATAATAAAATCAAAGAAATGAAATGAAAGCTAAATGAAAAATTTATTGCTTGGGTTGCCTTCTAAGAAGCGCTTAGTTTAACATCATTGGCTTAATGTCTTCCTTGATATCTCAAGAAGGTTTTTCGTTCCTCTCAAAAGCTTTCCATCCACATGACCATCTGTTTTATGGTGGAAGGCTAGGTTATAGACTCCTCTTGGATTTGGCTTAGTGTTTGCTGGTAAAGCACTTTATGGTTTTTTGGAAAGCATCTTGGCAAGTTGACTCAACTAAGTCTTGAAATTCTACATGATTGCTCTTATATTCCTCAATTCTGACTCTATTGCATCAATCTTAGCATTAGATTATTGCATATACTGAGAGACCAATTCTTCCATGGTTGGCCTTCTTTCTTATTGTGGTCTAGGCTAAAAACCTGGTGGTTGCTGCCTTTGGTCACTCCACAAGAAATTAGGATGATTCCTTCATCTCGGATTATACGTATTGCTATACAAATTGTTCTATGGCTTTGGTGGATTTCCAACAAAGTCCACTTGATCAATTTTGCTCAACTAATTCTGTATCTGGCACTCGTTACTTGATTGTCATTCTCAACAAATTTTACATTGCAACACCACAACTTGCTTTTGATTGGCAAAAAAAATTTTTGAACTCCCGCGTCAGAGCTTTAACTTGATTTGCTAAAACTGAATAACCATCAAAATTTTGAATTGTTGCGGCTCTACTCAGTCTAATGCTTGATGATGATTGTCATTGATAATTGTTCATAGCCATTTTTCAATCACCTCCTATGCTTCTTCAGGCGTCTTATTATTCAAAGTACCACCAGCAGCTACATCAATCATCTATTTATAAGCATAATTCAAGCCATTATGGAATGTTTGTACCTACATCAACGTAGGTAATCTAAGATGTGGACACCTTCTGAATAGATCCTTAAACCATTCCCAAGCTTCATATAAGGTTTCTGAATCCATCTAGCTAAAAACATAAATATCATTATGGAGCCTTGTAGTCTTAGTAGGAGGAAAATAGTTCAATAAAAATTTTTTTACAAGAGCATTCCAAGTGACAATAGAACCCCTTGAAAGTGAAGTCAATTATTGCTTTGTTCTTGCTTTCAATGAAAATGGGAATAATCTCAACTGAATGTTATCTTCATTAGCTCCAATAATTTTGAAGGTATAACAAATCTCTAGAAAACTAGCAATGTGAGCATTAGGATCTTCATCCAATAAGCCATAGAATTGAACATAATTTTGCACCATCTAAGTAATATTCATCTTGATCTCAAAATTGTTGGCATTGGCAGAATGTCTAACAATGCTTGATTCTGTCCATTCAATATAAGGTTTAACATATTCTGACATAGTCCTTGTTTGGTTGCAATCTTTCATGATTGGTTGCTCTCGATTTTCTCCTTGCTCCTCTACTTTAGGATATAATGGTTGTAACTCAGTACCTCTAGTAAAACGAAGTTTCCTTAAAGTTTTTTCAATTTTTGGATTTGCTTCAACAACTTCACCGGGATGGTTACGAGTCATGAACTAAATTTCCTACAAGAAAATAAAAAGAAATAAATAAATAATAAAACAAACTAAAAATTCAAGAAAAGGAACTGCAAAAAAAAATAAATGGTTAGATTAATAAAGATTAATTTTTAGGTAACAATCTCAACAAATGTTTCCTGGCAACGACGATAAAAAATTGACTTGTGTTTCACAGTTCACACAAACTCTTCCCACTACACTAATAAATAATGCGGATGTGTTAAATTTCTCTGTACTTATAAATATGTGAACCCAAAGGGAAGCGCACCTATCATCAAACTATAGTAGTAGCAAGTATCAAGTATCAAGATCATTTTTCCCAACGAACAGAGTTGTCTACCGTACTCAACCTTTCTCTATTATTTTCCCAACAATTTAGAATTTTTTGTTAACTACTTACTACAAATTAAACTAAATTGAACTAATGCAATAAAAATAATAACTAACTAATGGTAGCAAAACCCAATTAGATAATCAATATTAAGAAATCTCATACTTAGATATGAATCCTCTTAGAAATCCCTTATGTTGCTTTTACTTTGGCTTGATAGGATTATGATTAACTTGGACTGTGGAGTATTACCTAATTTAGGTTAGCTCTATATTATTCCTGTTATACTAATCCCTATTCTTAAGTTACCAATAGGGTGTCTAGGACTACCGCGCTCTCTAAGAATGCATTACTAGTCAGACTTAACTACTAGGTTTTACTCTAGTTCGAAGGTATTATATCACACCTATTAGTTCCAGTTTTGATAATAGCCTTTCTATTTAACGGTGATCCACAACAACCACATCAAATACTATCATAAGTTAATCATTCCACTTTGAATTAATAGGCCAACTATTTTTAATCAATGCAACAAAGCATGTTGGATAGATAGCAAGAAAAGCATAATTGTATTAAACTAAATGTAATCACAGTTACAAAATTATCGTAGGGTTCATCTACTTTAAGTATGAGCAGGAAAATTTAGTTCATGGTGCTGTAAAATAAACACAACAAGAACAACTAAGAAAAGAAGAATCCATCTCTTAATTACTTCTCCTCCAAGGAATCCTTGATCTAATACCCATTAAATGGTGTTGATCATCGGAATTGCCTTAGCAACCTCCTTCTATGAAAATTCTCATATTTTTCTATGTTCTTTTTGCCTCCTCTGTACTATCTTGGCCTTCCCAAGCAACCTTTGGTCGCCTTTGGGTGCCCTCCTCCTCATTCTCATTGAAAACCTTAAAAATAGCTTGAGAAACCCTACAAACATGTGAACAAGGTTTGTGTTGTGGGCATGTTTGGGAGAACACGGTCATGAACATAGGTGTGTTCAAGACCGTGTTTTGCTTAAAGTTTTGCTAAAACTTACAATTCAGCTCCCAAACTTGATAAAAATCCTTCCTAACGCAATTCAAGCTAACATATGAACTAAAAATACAATATGAACCAATTAAGTACCAAATTCTAGCATAAATACCTAAAAAGACAAGCAAATAGTAAGGAGAAACATGTAGAAAACATAACTAAATATGAGCATAGCATGTATCCATTGCGAGGCTTTCTTTTGGTTCAAAGAATGCCTTAAAAGAATTTCCCTACATCAAGGTATTAGCCATACTGTTTGTTTCAATGGAGGAAAAATTAGACTATCTTTTACACAAAAACCTCCAGATTTGTTGAAGAAACTCATTGGTTTCTCTAAAGGCAAAAGGGATGAACATTTCATGCAGAACATTAGAACTTATAATTCAATGTTTGTCATGACATCCTTTATGGCTAAAATTAATAATTCTATAAGCCATGGTCAAGGTCCTTTTATATTTAAGATAGAATGGGATATATTTTATAGAATGGGGAGCATTATGTCTTCAGCTATACATTTGTGATAAAGCAAATAAAGTAACTAATAGGCTGAATCCATTTAAAGGGGTTGAATATTTTGGTCTTGATCCTGAAATTGTTCAAGGTTTAATTGATATGTTTGATGAACATAATAGTCTCATAAAACTAATGAGGACAACTAGAGAAAAATATTTGGATTACATGATGATTCATAAATATAGACTAAGGCTATATCATCAAAGATCAATGCCCTAATAGGAATTGCCCATAGAAAATCACATTGGAGATTTATTGGAGCATAGTGGTTTTGTGGATGAAACTGATGGAGATAAATATAAAAGTAGCACTTCAAAAAAAATTTCTAAATTACATCTATCCTATATGGCCTTGCAATTTCCTCTGATCTTTTGTTTTAGAGAAGATGGATATCATAATAATATACCTTAGTGATAGCCGAAGTGCTATCACCCTGGTCACCTGACGACCCTGGAAAGGAGGAAGCCAGACACCTGAGGTACACGACCTCGGTAGCCCCCCAATTCCAACTTCGGGAAACTAGCATATCGCCTCCCTCGGGAAGGCGACCAAACCAACTTCGGGGGATAAGAACTAGCTACTTTCTGCAGGAGAAAGTCCCCCGAAGGACTAACTTCGGAGCCAGGGAATACCTCGAAGTACCAGTCTGACTCCGGGAAAAGGCCCCTCACTCCGAAGGGAGACATCAACCAAGGGGACCTCAGAGGTACGGCAGGAGCCATCAAGGAGTCTCTGACATTCCGCCCGCACACCCTGCACGTCGCCCTCATATGCACTTTGACACGCTGCCACTGCCCACGTCCTTTCATGTAGGGCTACGCTTGTCGCAACTCGTGGCCCGAGGAGCCTGTAGGTGGCTAGAGGCCCCCACACCAAGAAGTACGGATTACATCCGTCCATACACGTGTCACAATCCGAAGGGCTCGCCCCCTCTTATATATATTAGGGGAATGGTCTCAGATGAGGAGGGCTGGATCTCTTTCCTCTCTCCGCCCTGAATCCTCTCCTTTCAGCCCCCAGGAAAACACGGCAGGCAAGAGTCTCTTGTGCTTACTACTCCCTCTCCACCTCTCAAAGCACTAACTTGGGCGTCGGAGGATCCTCCCTGGAAAAAGACTCCGGGGACCTCCTAACCCTTGTTTTCTGAGTGTTCAGGCAGGTCTTCCTGAGGCATCCCCTTTTCGGGCTCTCTCCCATACCGAAAGTCCTTCTCGGCCTCACCGCGCCTGCCACACGAAGATGCTGCCGGCCATCATAGGTGATCCACACAGAGCACCTTCTTTCGGGACTCGCCTGCACCTCCTGAAGTCCCTGTCGCATTCACCACGACACACAGTGGAGATGATGCTGATGGGCATCACTTAGGCTCTCTCGAATATTGATTCTTTTAGTCTTGATAAATGAGTGACAATAAGAACGTTATATGCCTATTAATTACACAATAGGGAAGTTTGCCAACATTTACAATGCATACTAGCAGACTGTTCCACCAATACATTGTCAATGCATATGTTTACATTGAGCAAGCCAAACTTGATTATATAAGGGCTAATAAAAAAGGACCTTAGGAATGAGTTTTACTAGGGTATTAGTGATGCAATTATTCCCAATGATATTAATGGATCAGCTGCTGGTATATGTATTATCTCACCCTTCAATTCTTCCAGTGGTCCTAGATACATGTACATACATGTACAAACATTTATCAAGATGTGTTACCTATATGTAGGGTCCATAGGGATCCTCAATTCTTCATCACTTTCGCATGTAATGCCAAGTGGCTAGAAATTACAGTATACTTGGCTAGATTTCCTGGGGAAAACGTGAAGATAGACATGACATAATAGATTGGGTTTTTAAAATGAAAGTCCTGGAATTTATCTTATACTTGAAAACTAACAAATCCTTTTTGCACCTGTATGAAAACAATTCTTGTTCAAAAGGTTTTCCAAAAATATTTCAACAAAGAACTTTAGTTGACAAAAATGGATTTGTCTAGTATAAAAGGAGATATACTAGGAGTTTTCTAATAAAGAATAAATTCTTCTAGACAACTCCTATGTGGTTCCCTATAATATAAAACTTTGCATTATCTTTTAGGTGCACATCAATGTTGAATTTTATGGTTATAGCATGCTAATGAAATACTTCTTTAAATATGTATCGAAAGAAACTACTAGAATACACGCTAAATTTGTACGTGAACCTTAAAATTATAATAGCTCTAGCAGCTCTCAACAAGAATAAATAAATGAAATTCAAGATTTTGTAGACTTTATATATATTTGTCCATGTGAAGCTGCTTGGTGTGTTTTTTTAATGTCATATTCAAATCATAGGCCCTACTATTTAAATTTTGGCTATTTACTTACGATTCATGAATCGAGTATTATTTTGAGATGCCTAATCTCTTTAATCAACTATTGATCCCCCAACCATAAGAAAGTCTACTTTGACTGAATGAATGAAATTTAATAAGGTAGACAATATAGCTCTGAACTAATATACATAGATTTTCCACAAAAGCATACCTAGTGTCCTGTGGCTAAAGTTTGGTCATATAGACTTAGAGGTGACTCAATTGGAAGTTGGCATACATACATCTAAGTTTAGGAGAACTATTTTACCTCAAATTACTTTTGAGCCATTAGAAGGGGAGCACTTCAATTGAAGATATTAGAACAGTTGCTGGTCAAGTACGTTAGTGTTGTGCTCAAAAGCCAATCATGAGATGATTGTATTTTTGCACATTGAGTCATGATATTTTATTAAGGCATTAATCCATCAATTATGTTTGTTGTTTTATTTCTGCGTAACTTAACAAACATAATCGTAACCCTAGAATAATGATATTCTTAAACGTCCCTGGTCTAGTATTATTGTGGAGCGGGTTGCAATAATACATAACGACTAGCATATGTGGAGACTAATATGAGATATGTAGTCTACATATGGGTACAAGTTGGAGAACTTGTGTACTGGACCGACCCACCATGAGAACACTACATGGATCGTTATATGAGTGTCATAAGTGATTCTCATAGTGATCATGGTATATGTAGTTCTTCGACCTAAGATCATCAAGGTTCCCTACATGTGAGTCACATACTTTGATACTTTCCTTTGTTGCTCGTAACTGAGTGAACTTGAAGGAGGTCATTAGGTATGTCACATATCATGCAGAGGGATTTGTATGATCAAGATGGGATTTGTCCCTCCTATGTAACAAGAGTGATATCTTCGGGCCCCTTGATAGAGTGAGACTTAGAAAATGCATGGCCATGCTCGGATGAGTTGATATACGATATCAATGTCATCAGCTTAAGTTAGTCTACTCGGTAATCAAGAAACCAAAGATTGGGCTATACGAGAGTGACACATTCCATGTCTCGTGCTTAGTCTTGATATCTTGGACAAAGGGACAATGGCATATATCGGTGATGATCATAAAGGTTTAGTCGATTCACCGACAATCTTGTCACTTGGGTAGCAATGATGTGTTGCTAGACACCGCTCATTGCTTATGATCATAAATGTGATTTATGATCATTGCCAACATGGCAAGAGCCTATTGGGTCGCACACATAGAGCTATTTGGATCATTAGAGTGCATGGGCTAATTATTTGGGTTATGGTTTCACTTTAATTTCGTATTAATAATGGGCCCAAGAGTTGAGCCATTATTAAGCCCGAAATTAAATCCTAATTGGATTAGGGCTTTGAAACCCATTAGGCCTGGAAGTTGAGTCTCACTATAAATACAACTTTTAAGTGAGAAATTCGCAGGTCTCCTTGCCCTAGCCTCCCAAAAGGACAGCCACACTCTTCTCTTGCAATTCCTTGGAGGACGCAAGCTAGCACTGCGAGCGCAAGAGAAATGCATCTGCCGGGACGTGGTGGAAGCGTGGTGATCCCGAGAGGCTCGTGTGGATACCATAGAGAGCTTGAACACGTCAACTGTTCAGGTTTTGTGATTCGACTCTACAGTTGAGTGAGAGATCTCAACCGAAAATTAGGTATGAAAATTTTTGAACACTCAGTTTACCCCGTTTCACTTGGATCCTGGAGGGTTTCGGTTAAATTCCGTTGCGCTGTTTGGTTTCCGAAACCCAACAAAGTATACCCTTAATACTGTACTGTCTGTGTGGCATTAGGCTTATTGGGTAATAATAAAGAGTAAAAATTGGCTTTCTTAGAGGCTTCTAATTAGGCAACCACCCGTCAACTTAGAATATGTTTTGTTCATATGGTTCTCTAGTGTGATATATCAAATCTAGCTTTTTTCTTAACAAACATTGCAGCAAATGGTTGATGATATTTTTTATGACTTATAACAGTCATCAAGTACAGATTATCTATATGCTGATGGCTCATTGTTGCACAACCATGTGCTTTATTAGTTAGAGATTCTATTCGATGATTTATCAACTTCATTAGCATATTTTGGCATGCCAATGCCATCTAGTCACCTTTTGGCTGAACTTAAAAATAAATTGCTAACGGAAGAGAAAAGTTCACAAAGAAGCTCTTCAAAAAGAACATGAAAGGTTAAACTCCTTTTAAATCTAGACCAGAAAGTCATACATGATGCTGTTATGGAAGCATTGGTGGATAATAAGCAAGAGCTTATTTTTGTTTATGGACATAGCAGAATGGGTAAAGCATTTCTTTGGAAAACCTTCATAAATGAAGCTCAAGCAATTGGTCGAATTGTTCTTGTTGTCGTGTCATCGGGAATAGCACTCTTTTTGTTACAGTGTGAGCGGATGCCTCATTCTAGGTCTAAAATACCTTTAGAATTATCAAATGAAACTCTTTGCCATGTGAAAAAGGAACTCAGCTGGCTAAATTATTACTAGAAACAAAGCTGATTATCTTGTGGTAGTAAATAGGCCCAAGGGCCCAGATATTGACGACTAAAAGATGGGCCGTGCCTAAATGCCCAGAAAGGCCCCAAAAGGAAACATCTCCCAGAAGGAAACCACATCCCATAAATACGGCTAAGCTATACGATTCCTAGTAGTGTTGTGCCCAAAAGCCAATCATGAGATGATTGTATTTTTGCACATTGAGTCATGATATTTCATTAAGACATTAATCCAACAATTATGTTTGTTGTTTTGTTTCTGCGTAACTGAACAAACATAATCGTAACCCTAGAATAATGATATTCTTAAACGTCCCTGGTCTAGTATTATTGTGGAGCAGGTTGCAATCATACGTAACTACTAGCATATGTGGAGACTAATATGAGATATGTAGTCTACATATGGGTACAAGTTGGAGAACTTGTGTACTGAACCGACCCACCATGAGAACACTACATGGATTGTTATATGAGTGTCATAAGTGATTCTCATAGTGATCATGGTATATGTAGTCCTTCGACCTAAGATCATCAGGGTTCCCTACATGTGAGTCACATAATTTGATACTTTTCTTTGTTGCTCGTAACTGAGTGAACTTGAAGGAGGTCATTGGGTATGTCACATATCATGCAGAGGGATTTGTATGATCAAGATGGAATTTGTCCCTCCTATGTAACATGGGTGATATCTGCGGGACCCTTGATAGAGTGAGACTTAGAAAATGCATGGCCATGCTCGGATGAGTTGATATATGATATCAATGTCATCAGTTTAAGTTGGTCTACTCGGTAATCAAGAAACCAAAGATTGGGCTATACGAGAGTGACACATTCCATGTCTCGTGCTTAGTCTTGATATCTTGGACAAAGGGACATTAGCATATATCGGTGATGATCATAAAGGTTTAGTCGATTCACCGACAATTTTGTCACTTGGGTGGCAATGATGTGTTGCTAGACACCGCTCATTGCTTATGATCATAAATGTGATTTATGATCATTGCCAACATGGCAAGAGCCTATTGGGTCGCACACATAGAGCTATTTGGATCACTAGAGTCATGGGCTAATTATTTGGGTTATGGTTTCACTTTAATTTCGTATTAATAATGGGCCCAAGAGTTGAGCCATAATTAAGCCTGAAATTAAATCCTAATTGGATTAGGGCTTTGAAAACCATTAGGCCTGGAAGTTGAGTCTCACTATAAATACAACTTTTAAGTGAGAAATTTGCAGGTCTCCTTGCCCTAGCCTCCCAAAAGGACAGCCACACTCTTCTCTTGCAATTCCTTGGAGGACACAAGCTAGCACTGCGAACGCAAGAGAAACGCATCTACCGGGATATGGTGGAAGCGTGGTGATCCCGAGAGGCTCGTGTGGATACCATAGAGAGCTTGAACACGTCAACTGTTCAAGTTTTGTGATTCGACTCTACAGTTGAGTGAGAGATCTTAACCGAAAATTAGGTATGAAAATTTTTGAACACCCGATTTACCCCGTTTCACTTGGATCCTGGAGGGTTTCGGTTAAATTCCGCTACACTGTTTGGCTCCCGAAACCCATCAATTCCTATCCCCGGAATGAACTACTTGGAGCTTGCCTCAACTATATAAACCCTTCATCAATTTTAAGGTAAATGAACTGGCTCTCCTCGCCTTCTTTTTACTACTCTCTACCAGAAAACTAACTGAAGCATTAGAAGGTTTCTCCTGGGAGCAAATCCCGAGGCTCTAATACTATCTTTGGTTGCAGGATTCAGATTTGCTGTTCATTGAGCTCTTGGGTCTAGCTTACTTGACCACATTCCTTATCATCTGGGATGAAGCATCCATGAATGGCAGACTATCTTCTGAAACTTTGGACAGGGGCCTACAAGATATTTTGTCAAAACCAAACTATCTATTTTGTGGCATTCTACCCTTTTTGGTGATGATTTTCGCCAAACACTATCTGTGAAACCTAAAGTAAACAAATGTGAAATCATTTCATTATGCATTGTTAGCTCCCCACTTTGGTTTTACTTCAAAGTCCACAAGTTGAAACATAATATGATACTAAAGTAACCAAGTTTAACTGATGATCAGAAGTTAAAAATACTAAATTTCTCTACGTGGTTGCTATCCATTGGCAATGGAAATCTTGTTGGCTATCAAGATCTAGATGACTTAGATTGCACATGGATAACAATACCAAAAATATTCTTCATCTTATATGATGATGATGGTGTTAAAAAGTTGATAGATTTCATATATGACACATAAACACTTGAAAATCCAACACCAGAATTGCTTTGTGATAAAGCTATCACGTTTCCTAAAAATGAAACATCCTATTGGCTGAATGAGCAAGTCCTTTTTTTGCTGCCATTTGAATCCACGACCTATCTTAGTTATGACAATGTTATGCTTTTAATGGTAATGATGGGGATATCCAAACTTTATTACCCGGATGACGAGATCCAAACTTTATTACCCGAAGAATATTTAAATGGACTGAAATTCAGTGGTTTACCTCAACATAAAGTGGAATTGAAGGTTGGATCAGTAATTATGTTAATCAGAAACTTAGACCAAGTTACAAGTATTTGTAATGGAATAAGACTTATTGTTACCTAGCTGTTATAAAAAATCATTAAACCAAAGATAATCAATGGAACATGAATTGGTGAGAAGGTTTACATCCCAAGGATCACACTTATATGCAAGGATGTGAAATTACCCTTTTTATTTAAGCATGGACAATTTCCTATCAAGTTATGCTATGCCATGACAATTAGCAAAAGTCAAGGTTAATCATTAAACCAAATTGGTGTTTACTTACTTGAACCAATTTTTTGACATTAAGTTGCTTTGTCAAGAGCAACATTAAGTTGCTTTGTTAAGAGAAACATTTGTGGCGGGTCTGAAGGTGTTAATAAAGAAAATAGAAGTCCACACTAAAAGTGCAACAAAAAACATTGTTTACATTGATTTTCTCTATCAAATTACTACATATCAGGTCTACTTCTATGCATATGCATTATATTTTATTAATAATTTTCATATTATCTATCATATATCTTAGTGTAATATAAAATCACATGATTTTTTTATATTTCTTTTGATATAGAATGAATTTGCGACTTCTGTCTAATTTACAACCAGCTGATTAAGATAGTGTCATTGAAGCCCATATATGCACAAATTGGCTATTCTTTTATCCATTAGATAAGAAACCTCGTAACTACAACTACTTATTTTTCCACAAATAGGTTATACTTAAACTTTTTATTGACTCTTGATCATCACTCATTACCATTACTTTAAACATAAATTTTCTTTTAACTTTTTGGTGCCATACAATTTAGCCCTCAATGGGATTCTCTCATAGAGAGCATTTCAACCATGTTGCACATGTTAGAAGGGCATACAGAACCACTAATTTTCTCTACTTGCATGGAAAAATAAAAAAATTGTGCCTCATAATACAATGCTGAAATTTGGCCTCATTACAAAATTTGAGAAAATAGATGCAGCTGGATTCTTATTCAACAAATTCAATTTCCTTGCAATATTCAAATCTCATAGACTAAAAAATGACGTCCTTCTTATAGGTTATCTCTGAGCATCATATCTCCTTATTCATATTACCTAATCATTCATATCGTAATTCTTAGCTGCAAATGCAAATTATCTGGGTGAATTATCAGAAGTTTCAGATATAAAAATTTCTAAAGATAAGGTTAGCAAAGGAATCAAAAGATGGAGAAAATTACTGATTACCAACCTAAGGTATAATGATTTAATTTGTTTACTAAACTGTGTCAACGTCTATTTATTGATTCATCTATAATATAACAGCAATAAAAAATCCAAATAACTTTGTGGGCTGAGTTTGACAAGGTGTTTGATAAAGAGCATTTTGACAATATGTCACCTTCAGTAATAATAACAATCAGTTCTATGAGAGTTGGTTTCTTTATAGGTAATCACAAGAAATATTCTCAACCACTCAAATCCTCTTTCTAGAACCAATTAATTTCTAATAAGCTATAATCAATAATACAGGTGATCTACAAGTAACAGGAACTACTACAACATGATGGTATTTGAATCAAGATATTCCTGAAGCACGAGAGTTTCGTACAAAGTATTATCATCGTCAGTATAAAACACACTACTAATTTTAATATTCATTCAATTTCATTTATATACTACCTGATTTCTTTTGAATAGCGATAGCTGAAAGGCTATCGCCCAGCAAACCATCAGAAAATAGGGGTTTGACCACCACCCTCAGACAGCAGAACAACCATCCTCAGACAACGAGCTAACATGTTGACTGACATGTTGAACACCTTCGAGACACCTTAAAGGGACCACGGAAGAACATGGCAAACAAACAGTCTCCTAGGACCAGTGACAAAGACCATCCACATGGCCCCTGTCTGATGACTGAGCACAACCGCCTGCTAGCCCTAGGCCAGCTGGAGACTCCCTTCCCAAGGCACTAATAGAAGAGCCCTTGAATCTGACTGTCCATGTGTCTGAATCTCCTTCAGTCAAGTAGAACGATTCTTTCCTCAACTCCCCTATCTATACCCAGGGAACCTCCTAGGTAAGATCATTTGATCACATGCCTCTTTTACCTATTGCTCTCGTACACCTTCCTTCCACTAGTAACTTGGGCATTGGAGGTCTTGTCCAAGCAATACTCTAGGGAGCCCCCAGAGCCTTGTTTTACACTGCTGCAGATACAACTCAAGCAAAGTACCTTTATAGGACAACATGTCCTACATAGAGGATGTCTTAGAGCATTACTTGGTGCCATTTGCGGGAACTATGTGCCAGATTACTATTGTGAAAAATCGGTATTCCAAGGACAAGGGAGTTCCTAAGTCCTAGTCCGCACTTGAGTGACAAGTAATAGCAAACTAACTAGCTCTAAAGCCTTCTTTGCTCAAAGATAAACGTCCTTTTACGGTCATACTAGGTTTTCTACACAACTTCCACTGTCCATTATGGCAAAAATGACTCAACAACTCTACCAACATTGGTCACAAGCTCATTCACATGTGATGACACCCTCCCTAGAAGACTACCTGGAGAAAGGTTGCAGGTCACCTCGCTGAAACCCAATCAGCAGAAGCCTTCATGAAGAGACCTCGATAGAGAACCTGTCATCTTAAGGGTGTAAGACGATGAGGTTAAGGCCAAGAGAGCAAAAGGTTTCACAAAAATAGAGTCCCTTTCCCCAGGGAAGACACCATCTCCTCACCAATGAAGTTATTCACCCAGAAGGAGGCACCATTCCCTCTTGCCACATTACTCCCAACAACAGAGAGAAGGCAATACTACCATTCTAATGGAAAGGAACTTAGAGAGGGTAGATAAGGTTGAAAAGCAAGTCTCCCAGAAGCCAGTTTAGGCAAGGTTGTTTGAAACCTTTACTGGTGATGAGTCTCCATTCATTCGTGCCATGGCGGAAGCCCTCATGCTTAGTGACTTCCTGGAACCTCACCTTAAAAGCTAAAACAGACAAAGTGACCCTCAAGCTCACTTGACCAAATATAGAAGGAGCATGCCGCTACAAGGGGCTGATGACACCACACTTTACAAGTATTTCGAGGTAACCCTATCCAGGCCTACTACACCATGGTATAACTTCTTGGTGTCCGGGACGATTATGAAATTCCAAGAACTATCCACAGCATTCATTCATCAATTCATCAGAAGTAGCCCGATGGCAAAGATGCCTATTTAGATGTTTGACATAGCCTAAAAAAATGGGGAAACCATTTAAGACTATGTCGAAAGATTCAAATGCGAGGCCTTTAGTATTCTTAATTTTTTCCTGAAAATTCAAATTTTGGCAATCATTTGAGGATTCAAAAGGATTCCCAACTCTTCTATGAATTTTCAAAAGACCCCCTAGAAACACTTAGAAAGCTCTACCGAAGGGTTGAACAACATATGATGGCCGAGGAGCTAAGAATATGTGGACCAAAGTTAGACTATCAATCTCCTAAAGGACAAAATCCCTTACCTTGGTATCAAAGTGAAAGGGGAGGAAGACCTTGGAAAGCTTGGGGTATAAGGCCACTGGCATTCACTCCCTTGAACACAACAAGGAATAATATTTTGATGGCCCTAGAAAGGCAAGGGACCTCGATCCAATGCCCAAAGCCCATGGCTTTGGCTAACAAGAAGAATATGAAGAAGTATTGTCAATTTCATAGAGATCATGGGCACAACACCAAAGACTGCTTCTAAGTAAGAAAGTACATGAATCCTTGATTAAGCAAAGGCAACTTTGGCGATACTCGCAAATGCCTTTGCCTAAGTCCAAGGAGAAAATAAAAGGGGAAAAAAAGGGCAAAGATGAAGAATATGACTCTGATAGACATTGTTCAAACTGAAGTACCAGGAAATATCCCTCTCCTTCAGCTGGGGTCATCCAAACAATCACCACTGGTATGCCTACTACTGAGAGAAAGCGGAAGGTGAGAAAAATAGCCTTGACGGAATTCGATAATCCCACAAACATGCTTACATGAAGAGATGGCTCAATGGTAAAATTTCCCAATGATTTCTTCTAATCATAGCCAGAATTGAGGAATGGGATGTCAAAATTGTTCTTTGATGGCTCAAATGCCGATGTCTTATTTGCCCATTTATTGCCAAGCTTGGGTATCACTGAAAGTGGGCTCCAACCAATGACCTCACCTGAATTTGGGGTTGGGCCTACAGAACTTCTAGTCTTAAGATGGATCGACCTACCATTAATGCTAAAAAGGTACCTTGGTTGACTTAGGGGAAAAGCTCTTCACTTCCACCATGATGAGGTTCATTGACATAGATATCCCCTTATCCTATAATGCCATCCTTGGTCCGCAAACTTAAGGCAACCTCCACCTAAAGATTGACATGAAATATCTGATAGTTACCTTTGAAGCAAAAGAAGAAGACAGAAATATTCATCGACCGGGCCGAGGTAAAAAAAGTGTTCATCAAAGTAAGACAAACCCCTGCCAAAGTCCATGCTTAGGACATTGAAAAAGGTGGCACAATCACCTATGGAAGGCATAGAAGGAAAAACGCGATAATGAGAAGATAGATACTGAGAATCTGGAACTAGTCCATGGCCAAAGTACCTAAATAGAGAAACATCTGGCCGAAGAAGAAAAAGGTAGGCTTATATCTCTCCTATTAATGAAAAAGGATTTATTTTCTTACTCCTCAAAAGACATGATTGGAATAAATCTGGACATAATCCAACGCAGTCTAAAAGTAAGTCTTGAAGCTAAGCCCATTTGGCAAGAAAAATGCAACATTTTGTCACATAAAAATGACTTCATTAAAAGTGAAATCTAGTGACTCCTGGAGGCAGGGATAATAAGTGAAGTGAAATA
The DNA here is from genome assembly GCA_005392925.1 of Aquilaria sinensis. NCBI lineage: Eukaryota > Viridiplantae > Streptophyta > Magnoliopsida > Malvales > Thymelaeaceae > Aquilaria > Aquilaria sinensis. Next base: position 55,454 of record SMDT01003331.1, on the reverse strand, counting down.
TCCAGATTGGTTAAGGAACATCGTCATTACCACCAAGGAGGTGTTAGTATTGTGCCCAAAAAGCCAATCATGAGATGATTGTATTTTTGCACATTGAGTCATGATATTTTATTGAGGCATTAATCCAGCAATTATGTTTGTTGTTTTGTTTCTGCGTAACGTAATAAGCATAATTGTAACCCTAGAATAATGATATTCTTAAACGTCCCTAGTCTAGTATTATTGTGGAGCGGGTTGCAATAATACATAATGACTAGCATATGTGGAGACTAATATGAGATATCTAGTCTACATATGGGTACAAGTTGGAGAACTTTTGTACTGGACCGACCCACCATGAGAACACTTCATGGATCGTTATATGAGTGTCATAAGTGATTCTCATAGTGATCATGGTATATGTAGTCCTTCGACCTAAGATCATCAAGGTTCCCTACATGTGAGTCACATACTTTGATACTTTCCTTTGTTGCTCGTAACTGAGTGAACTTGAAGGAGGTCATTGGGTATGTCACATATCATGCGGAGGGATTTGTATGATCAAGATGGGATTTGTCCCTCCTATGTAACGGGAGTGATATCTTCGGGCCCCTTGATAGAGTGAGACTTAGAAAATGCATGGCCATGCTCGGATGAGTTGATATATGATATCAATGTCATCAGTTTAAGTTGGTCTACTCGGTAATCAAGAAACCAAAGATTGGGCTATACGAGAGTGACACATTCCATGTCTCGTGCTTAGTCTTGATATCTTGGACAAAGGGACAATGGCATATATCGGTGATGATCATAAAGGTTTAGTCGATTCACCGACAATCTTGTCACTTGGGTAGCAATGATGTGTTGCTAGACACCGCTCATTGCTTATGATCATAAATGTGATTTATGATCATTGCCAACATGGCAAGAGCCTATTGGGTCGCACACATAGAGCTATTTGGATCATTAGAGTGCATGGGCTAATTATTTGGGTTATGGTTTCACTTTAATTTCGTATTAATAATGGGCCAAAGAGTTGAGCCATTATTAAGCCTGAAATTAAATCCTAATTGGATTAGGGCTTTGAAACCCATTAGGCCTGGAAGTTGAGTTTCACTATAAATACAACTTTTAAGTGAGAAATTCGCAGGTCTCCTTGCCCTAGCCTCCAAAAAGGACAGCCACACTCTTCTCTTGCAATTCCTTGGAGGACGCAAGCTAGCACTGCGAGCGCAAGAGAAACACATCTGTCGGACGTGGTGGAAGCGTGGTGATCCCGAGAGGCTCGTGTGGATACCATAGAGAGCCTGAACACGTCAACTGTTCAGGTTTTGTGATTCAACTCTACAGTTGAGTGAGAGATCTCAACCGAAAATTAGGTATGAAAATTTTCGAACACCCGGTTTACCCCGTTTCACTTGGATCCTGGAGGGTTTCGGTTAAATTCCGCTGCGCTGTTTGGCTCCCGAAACCCAACAGTGGTATCAGAGCTACTGGTGAAACCCTAAATCGGGATTGAGTGTTGAATCGCATGATGCTATGTGTTCGGTTGCTTTTCGGCCATGATTAATTAGATTGATTCAAGATGCATGAAACTGGAATTCGTAATGAACATATGAGATATATGAAGAAACGACACAAATTGGTTAATGAGATTAATCTCAAATTGAATGGTATGAGATACCTATATGGATTAGGATTCTTGCAATAGTTGCAAAAACCCTAGCTTGGTTCGGATTCGGCCTGTTCAGGCACTGAAAGTAAGGTATTTTTGGTGGCTCGAATAGAGGAGTCTCGGGTGCCTACTTTCTCAAAATACAAGATTTCGGGCTAAGCAATTGTAAGAAAATTTTTTGCGCAGGGGGGCGCTGCCCCCCACGCCCCCCGCAAACCGGCGGCTCCCCTTCCCCTTGACCCCGTCCGCTAACCGGTCAGCGGAACCACCGCCCACTGACCGGCCAGCGGGACCGCCGTATGCGAAGCGCCACATAAATAAAAACTGGTTAATCAACACACGAAAATTGGCATGCATCTTTGTTGAATGAGATTTGACATGATATGCTGATTGGTGTTTGAAGCATGGTGCATGGTTATAGCCCTTGATTGGTTGTACTTGTAAATACGGCCTGCGAGTCATGCCTTTTCTTATCACTCTCATTGTACATTCTCTTCTCACCTTACTCCCCTCGAATGTAACTCGAGGTTTCTATTATTGATGTAATGGTGCATTATGGGATCATCCAAGGTTGTATGTCTAAGGATCATCCAAGGTGGTATGTCCAAGGAGGTGACAACAAAAAGGGCAGCCAAGAAAGGAAGATAAGGAGCTTGTGAAGACTCTTTTCTTTTCTTAGGCTTTTATGATATTCTCATTGGCTTGAGAATATCGCATAGTTTGGGCTATAACCATGTCACATTTATTTTCTTGTAAGCATGAGATGCATGTTTTATATTTGTATGTGATGCATGTATAAAACAACCGGAGATAACAAATTGGTGAGATCAAAAGAAAAAATCCCTCAAACAAATATTAAGTCATTAAATGTGATGCCTTCCAAATGTTGGCACTCGTCAAGACTTTGATCAACATTAGGTGGGTTTGCCAAAGCAAAGCACCTATGTTCATCTTGGTAAGGCGCGATGGGATAATAGTGATATCCAAACTGCTAACTTTGGGTTCGACTTAACTAAGTCATCCTAATAGGATTAGGGACTTAGAGGCATAGAGTTGGGCTTAAGCTCATGAGATGAGCTTGGACAAGTGTTGTTCACCCAACTATCCAAGAGTTGCATAAGATGCAATTGGCAAGGAGTTGCCTACCTAAATAGCTGTAACTTGAGAGAAAAGCCAAAGCTGACTCAGGTTGTGGTCAAATATGGATCTTGGCCCACTAGAATACCTTAGCGCCGAGGTGTTCCGAAATAATATCGAGGGTTATTATTTTGAGGAAAATAGTGGGAGTATCGTTTAATAAAAGTCCTTATTAAATGAATTAAAATACATGACTCTTACACTGCATATTTACTGTTGTAGATAACCATGGCACAAAACACATCGACACTTTCGTTGCGATCGATCCTTGAGAAGGAAAAACTGAATGGGACCAACTTTCTCAAATGGTACCGAAACTTGAGGATAGTCCTCAAACAAGAGAGAAAGGCTTATGTCCTAGAGCAGCCCATTCCGAATGAGCCTGCTGCCACTGCTCCAAGAGCTGAAAGGGATGCTCACAAGAGGCATTCTGATGATGCTTTGGATGTTGCATGCCTCATGCTTATTACCATGGAATCTGAGCTTCAGAAGCAACATGAGAACATGGGGGCGTTCGATATGATCGAACATCTCAAAATGCTTTTCCAAGAGCAAGCTAGGCATGAGAGGTTTGAGACCTCTAAGGCATTGTTTCAGTGCAAGATGTCTGAGGGAAGTCCCGTGGGTCCTCATGTGCTCAAGATGATTGGGTATATTGAGAATCTTGAGAATTTGGGATTTGCTCCTCAAAAAGAGTTGGCTATCGATGTAGTCTTGCAATCGTTGCCTGAAAGCTACAGTCAGTTCGTCATGAACTATAACATGAACGACCTTGACAAGTCCCTTCCTGAATTACTCAACATGTTGAGAACTGCTGAGCAAAACCTTAAGAAGGCTAAGCCCATTTTTATGGTTCAAAAGGGCAAGGGAAAGGGAAAAGCCAACAAGAAGAAGGATAAAGCTAATGGAAAGTCCAATGCTAGTTCTTCTTCAGCTGCACTGAAACCAAAGGGTGGTGTGGCAAAGGAAGGGGAGTGCTTCCATTGTAATTGTAAGCAACCTGGACACTGGAAGCGCAATTGCAAGCTCTATCTTGAAGAACTTGCTAAGGAAAAGGGAAGTAAGACTTCCACTTCAGGTATTTTTGTTATAGAGGCTAACTTTTCTACTTCCTCATCTTGGGTATTGGATACTGGATGTGGATCTCACATTTGTGCAAATGTGCAGGATCTAAGTAGAAGTAGAAGTAGAAGATTGGCCCGAGGTGAAGTGGACCTACGTGTTGGAAATGGAGCAAGGGTTGCTGCCTTAGCCGTAGGGACTTATGTTCTCACTTTACCTAGTGGATTAGTTTTAGAATTAGACAACTGCTACTTTGTGCCTACTATTAGTAGAAATTTGATTTCTGTTTCTTGTTTGGACAAGAAAGGTTTTTCATTTATAATAAAGGACAAATGTTGTTCTATTTATTTGAATGAAATCTTTTATGGTAGTGCTCAACTTAGCAATGGGTTGTATGTTCTAGACCTCGAAGATCCAATCTATAATGTGAATACCAAGAAGGTCAGATTAAATGATTCAAACCCGACCTATCTCTGGCACTGTCGCTTGGGCCATATAAATGAGACCCGCATATCCAAGCTCCATAAGGATGGACTCTTGGACTCATTTGATTTTGAATCATATGAGACATGTGAGTCATGTTTGTTGGGCAAGATGACCAAAGCCCCATTCACAGGGCAAAGTGAAAGGGCTAATGACTTACTAGGACTCATACATAGTGATGTATGTGGCCCTATGTCTACACAAGCTAGAGGAGGTTTCCAATACTTCATTACTTTCACTGATGACTTCAGCAGATATGGCTATGTGTATCTTATGAGACACAAGTCAGAATCCTTTGAAAAATTCAAAGAATTCAAGAATGAAGTAGAGAATCAACTCGGGAAGAGTATCAAAGTGCTTCGATCAGATCGAGGTGGAGAGTACTTGGATCGAGAATTCCTTGACTATCTGAAGGAGTGTGGTATAGTATCACAACTCACTCCACCAGGTACACCTCAATGGAATGGTGTATCTGAAAGGAGAAATCGAACTCTGTTAGACATGGTTCGCTCTATGATGAGTCAAGCTGACCTTCCAAACTCCTTTTGGGGACATGCTCTAGAGACAGCCGCTTTTACACTAAACCGAGTTCCATCTAAATCGGTTCAAAAGACACCATATGAGATATGGAGTGGGAGGCGTCCCAATTTGTCTTTTATGAAGATTTGGGGCTGTGATGCTTATGTGAAACGTCAATCCTCTGACAAACTAGGGCCCAAATCTCAAAAATGCCTTTTTGTTGGGTATCCCAAAGAAACAAAGGGTTACTATTTCTACAATCCTTCTGAGCAAAAAGTGTTTGTTGCTCGAACTGGTGTCTTTTTGGAGAAAGAGTTTATCTCTAAAGGAACTAGTGGGAGGAAAGTAGAACTTGAAGAAATTCAAGAACAACAAGGAGACATCGAACCTGAAATGGAACCTGAACAGACACCACAAGATGTTGTGGTTCAAGAGTCTGTTCCTGTAGCACAGAGCCCACGTAGGTCTGGTAGGATTCGGCGTGAGCCCGAGAGATATGGATTTCTTGTGACTCACACCGGTGATGTGATGCTCATGGATCAAGATGAGCCCACAACCTACCAACAAGCTATGTCGGGGCCTGACTCTGAGAAGTGGCTAGTGGCCATGAAATCCGAGATGGAATCCATGTATGAAAACCAAGTATGGACTTTGGTTGACCCACCTGAAGGGGTAAAACCCATAGGGTGCAAATGGGTTTTCAAGAAGAAAACTGACATGGATGGTAATGTGATTACCTTTAAGGGACGATTGGTTGCAAAAGGTTTCAAGCAAATTCATGGTATTGACTATGATGAAACTTTTTCACCAGTTGCTATGCTTAAATCCATCCGAATTTTGTTTGCTATTGCTGCACACTATGATTATGAGATATGGCAAATGGATGTCAAAACTGCATTCCTAAATGGAAAGCTACTTGAGGATGTGTACATGACACAACCTGAGGGTTTTGTCACTCCTGAGAATGCCAATAAAGTGTGCAAGTTGCAAAGGTCCATTTATGGACTGAAGCAAGCTTCTCGAAGTTGGAATCTTTCGTTTTGATGAAGCAATCAAAGAGTTTGGTTTTATCAAAAATGAAGATGAACCTTGTGTCTACAAGAAGGTTAGTGGGAGTGCTATTGTCTTCTTGGTGTTGTATGTAGATGACATACTACTCATCGGGAATGACATTCCTGAGCTACAGTCTGTGAAGACTTGGCTAGGGAAATGTTTCTCTATGAAGGACTTGGGTGAAGCAGCCTATGTGTTAGGCATCAGGATCTATAGAGATAGATCTAGAAAGCTTCTTGGCCTAAGTCAAAGTACATATATTGACAAGGTGCTAAAGAGGTTTAGCATGCAAGATTCCAAGAAAGGATTCTTGCCCATGTCACATGGTATCACTCTTTCTAGATCTCAGTGTCCGAGTACAACCGAGGAGAGAGAGCGCATGAGTAAGATTCCATATGCCTCAGCAATTGGATCTATCATGTATGCCATGATATGTACTCGTCCCGATGTCTCATATGCTTTGAGCATGACGAGTAGGTACCAATCGAACCCTGGTGAGAGTCACTGGACAGCTGTTAAGAACATCCTTAAGTACTTACGAAGGACTAAGGATGCATTCTTGGTCTTTGGAGGTGAAGATGAGCTCATTGTAAGGGGTTACACCGATGCAAGCTTCCAATCCGATAAGGATGATTTTAGATCACAATCTGGTTATGTGTTTTGTATTGGTGGTGGTGCTGTGAGCTGGAAGAGTTCAAAGCAAGAGACAGTAGCTGACTCTACAACAGAATCTGAGTACATTGCCGCCTCTGATGCTGCGAAGGAGGCAGTTTGGATCAAGAAGTTCATCACTGAACTTGGAGTGGTTCCAAGCATTGCCGACCCGATAGAGCTCTATTGTGACAACAATGGAGCAATCGCACAGGCTAAGGAACCTCGATCTCACCAGCGATCCAAACACATACTCCGACGCTATCATCTCATCAGGGAGATCATCGAGAGGGGTGATGTAAGGATATGCAGGACTTCGACAGATAGCAACATTGCTGATCCACTGACAAAGCCCCTTACGCAGCAGAAGCATGATAGCCATTCTAGGTCCATCGGTATTAGATACATGGATGATTGGCTTTTAGTGCAAGTGGGAGATTGTTAGTGTTGTGCCCAAAAGCCAATCATGAGATGATTGTATTTTTGCACATTGAGTCATGATATTTTATTAAGGCATTAATCCAGCAATTATGTTCGTTGTTTTGTTTCTGCGTAACGTAACAAACATAATTGTAACCCTAGAATAATGATATTCTTAAACGTCCCTAGTCTAGTATTATTGTGGAGCGGGTTGCAATAATACATAATGACTAGCATATGTGGAGACTAATATGAGATATGTAGTCTACATATGGGTACAAGTTGGAGAACTTGTGTACTGGACCGACCCACCATGAGAACACTACATGGATCGTTATATGAGTGTCATAAGTGATTCTCATAGTGATCATGGTATATGTAGTCCTTCAACCTAAGATCATCAAGGTTCCCTACATGTGAGTCACATACTTTGATACTTTCCTTTGTTGCTCGTAACTGAGTGAACTTGAAGGAGGTCATTGGGTATGTCACATATCATGCGGAGGGATTTGTATGATCAATATGGGATTTGTCCCTCCTATGTAACGGGAGTGATATCTTCGGGCCCCTTGATAGAGTGAGACTTAGAAAATGCATGGCCATGCTCGGATGAGTTGATATATGATATCAATGTCATCAGTTTAAGTTGGTCTACTCGGTAATCAAGAAACCAAAGATTGGGCTATACGAGAGTGACACATTCCATGTCTCGTGCTTAGTCTTGATATCTTGGACAAAGGGACAATGGCATATATCGGTGATGATCATAAAGGTTTAGTCGAATCACCGACAATCTTGTCACTTGGGTAGCAATGATGTGTTGCTAGACACCGCTCATTGCTTATGATCATAAATGTGATTTATGATCATTGCCAACGTGGCAAGAGCCTATTGGGTCGCACACATAGAGCTATTTGGATCATTAGAGTGCATGGGCTAATTATTTGGGTTATGGTTTCACTTTAATTTCATATTAATAATGGGCCAAAGAGTTGAGCCATTATTAAGCCCGAAATTAAATCCTAATTGGATTAGGGCTTTGAAACCCATTAGGCCTGGAAGTTGAGTCTCACTATAAATACAACTTTTAAGTGAGAAATTCGCAGGTCTCCTTGCCCTAGCCTCCAAAAAGGACAGTCGCACTCTTCTCTTGCAATTCCTTGGAGGACGCAAGCTAGCACTGCGTGCGCAAGAGAAACGCATCTGCCGGGACGTGGTGGAAGCGTGGTGATCCCGAGAGGCTCGTGTGGATACCATAGAGAGCCTGAACACGTCAACTGTTCAGGTTTTGTGATTCGACTCTACAGTTGAGTGAGAGATCTCAACCGAAAATTAGGTATGAAATTTTCGAACACCCGGTTTACCCCGTTTCACTTGGATCCTGGAGGGTTTCGGTTAAATTCCGCTGCGCTGTTTGGCTCCCGAAACCCAACAGGAGGGTAGTGACAAGCTCTGAATGTGCATTGACTTTTGAAGTGTCAATGATGGCTACCTTAAAGACTCATATTCCTTACCTTCAATCGATCAGCTTGTACATTCCACTACTAAAGATAGATTATTAAGTTTCCTCAACACATTTAGCGGGTATCATCAAATTTGGATAAACCTTGCATATCTAAAAAAATGGAATTCATAACTGACGTAAGAACATTCTGCTATGTAAGAATGCCATTTGGCCTCAAGAATGTAGGTGCCACATATTAGAGGCTGATGAATAGGGAGTTTGATTCCCAAATAGGAAGGAATATGGAAGTATATGTAGATGACAAAATAGTTAATGGCAAATCGTTAGGCAAGCATGTCACAAACTTGCAAGAAACCTTCTAGCAACTCCGTACATTCAGGATTCATCTTAATCCTGAAAAATGTGTATTCGGAGTAACGACAGGCAAGTTCCTTGGGTTTACTGTATTCGAGAGAGGTATGGATGCTAATCCTGAAAAAATTAATACCCTACTCAGATCTAGAACACCCACAACTATCAAGGACATACAAAGGCTTACTAGAAGAATAGCAGCACTTAGCAAATTCATATACAAATATAAGGATCGGTGTCAACCTTTTTTAAGGCATTAACTAAGGCATAAAAAACAATGTCGAAGACAAGGCTGAATTGCACCCTTGGAATAAGGAATGTCCGAAAGCTTTAGGATGAGCTGAAAAATTACTTAGCCTGATTACCGACACTTTGGTAACCCAAGAAGGGAAAATCTCTCATACACTACCTCACTATTAGAAAGAAAGCTGTAAGTTCCATCCACGTTAGGGAAGAAGGTGGAAAACAATGGCCAATGTACTACGTCAATAAGTCATTGCACAGGGTTGTGGTAAGGTACCCAACATTGCAAAAGGCAATTTATGCCTTACTCATGGCAAGTAGAAGACTTTGGCCATACTTTCAAGGGCACACCATCACAGTAAGAAGTAATTTACCCCTTTGGGATATCGTGAAGTGTGTAGATCATTCAGGGCGACTATCAAAGTGGTGCATAGAACTCGAAGAATACAACATCATTTATGAACCAAGAAAAACAATAAAGGCCTAGGCTTTGGCAAAGTTTATAGCCAAATTGCGAAAAAAAACACCAGTGTCTTAGAAGACCTAAAAAATGAAGAGCCTGAATAGGCACTTTTCATCGATGGTTCATCAAGATTAGAACACCAAGGTGCCGGTATAATATTACGGGGACCCAAGTGTATGGAAACTACAAACTCCATCAAATTTGGATTTCAAGTCACCAATAACATTGTCAACTATGAAGCTCTTATAGAGGGATTGCAGTTGGCAAAAAGAGTCGATGTGATATCGTTAAAGACATGCAGCGACTCATAGCTAGTAGTCCAACAATTGATGGGCGAGTATAAGGTCGAAGACCTAAAGCTAGCAAAGTATCATGACCTCATCAAAGAGTTGATTCAGAGATTTGATAAAGTACAAATTGAGAAGGTACCTTGGAGAGAGGACATCAAAGCAAATGTGTTAGCCAAATCAAAACAGCCCACCGAAGTACTTGATTCTTCGAGCATACCCATTACGGTGGTAGCAATCATAGAGAAAGGATGGAAAGATCCAATAAGAAGTACCAAACTAATAACTCATTGCCAGTTGACCTTCGGCAAGTACCAAACTAATAGTTATACAAGAAAGGGTACTGCAACCCGATACAAAGTTGTGTTGACTAAATGTTTATGATAATTATTTGTATATGCCATTGTCTCTTTGTCCGTGATATCAAGACCAAGCACGAGGCATGAAATGTGTCACTCTCGTATAGTCCAATCTATGGTTTTTTGATTCCGAAGTAGACTAACTTAGACTGATGACATTGATATCATATATCAACTCATCTAAGCATGGCCATGCCTTTTCTTAGTCTCACTCTATTAAGGGGCCTAGCGATATCACTCCAATATATAGGATGGAAAAATTCCATCTTAACCATACAAATCCGTCACATGATATGTGACTTACCTGATGACCAATTTTATGTCACTTAGTTACGAGCAACATACAATAGTATCAAAGTAAGTGACTCACATGTAGGTAACCTTAATAATCTCAGGTCAAAGGACTACAAACACCCTGATCACTATGAGAAATACTTATGACACTCATAGAATGATCTATGTAGCATTCTCTTGATGGGTTGGTCTAGTACACAAGTTCTTTAACTTGTACCCATTGTAGACTACATACCTCATATTAGTCTCCATATATGCTAGTCTTTACATATTTTTGCAACCCGCTGCACAATAATACTAGACCATGGACATTTAAGAATATTATTATTGTAGGGTTATAATTATGTTTGATTATGTTATGTAGAAACAAGCAACAAACACAATTATTGGAAGGATGCCTTAATAAAATATTACAACTCAATGTGCAAAACACAATCACTTCATGATTGGCTTAGGGCACAACACTAACAATCTCGCACTTACAGTAAAGCCAATCATCCATCTATCTAATACCAATGGACTTAGAATGACTATGATGCTTCTACTACGTAAGGGCTAGTGAATCAGCAATGTTGCTGTCTATTGAAGTCCTACATATCCTCACATCACCCATTTTGATGATCTCCCTGATGAGATGATAATGTCAAAATATGTGTTTGGATCGCTGGTGAGATCGAGGTTCCTTAGACTGTGCGATTACTCCATTGTTATCACAATAGAGCTCTATCGGGTCAGTAATGCTCAGAACCACTCCAAGTTCTATGACAAACTTGTTGATCCAAATGGCCTTCTTTGCAGCATCAGACATAGCAATGTAATCAGATTCAGTTATAAAGTCAACTATTATCTCTTGCTTTGAACTCTTTTAGCTCACAGCACCACCACCAATGCAAAACAAACAACTGGATTGTGATCTAAAATCATCCTTATTGGGTTGGAAACTAGCATCAGTGTAACCCTTTAAAACGAGCTCATATTCAACTCCAAAGACCGAGAATGCAGCCTTAGTCCTTTATAATTACTTAAGCATGTTCTTGATAGTTGTCCAGTGACTCTCACCAGGGTTTGATTGGTACCTACTTGTCATGCTCAAGGCTTATAAGACATCAGGATGAGTACATATCATGGCATACATGATAGATCCAAGTGCTGAGGCATGTAGAATCTTACTCATGCACTTTCTCTCCTCAGGTGCACTTAGACACTGAGATCTAGAAAGAGTTATACCATGTGACATGAGCAAGAATCCTTTCTTGGAGTCTTGCATGCTAAACCTCTTTAGCACTTTGTCAATGTATTTACTTTGACTTAGGTCGAGCAATTTTCTAGATTTATCTCTATAGATCCTAATGCATAACACATAGGCTACGTCACCCAAGTCCTTTATAAAGAAACATTTCACCAGCCAAGTCTTCACAGACTGTAGCTCAGGAATGTCATTCCCGATGAGTAGTATGTCATCTACATACAACACCAAGAAGACAATAGCGCTCCCACTAACCTTCTTGTAGACACAAGGTTCATCTTCATTTTTTTATAAAACCAAACTCTTTGATTGCTTCATCAAAATGAAGATTCCAACTTCGAGAAGCTTGCTTCAGTCCATAAATGGACCTTTGCAACTTGCACACTTTATTGGCATTCTCAGGAGTGACAAAACCCTTAGGTTGTGTCATGTACACATCCTCAAGTAGCTTTCCATTTAGGAATGTAGTTTTGACATCCATTTGCCATATCTCATAATCATAGTGTGCAGCAATAGTGAACAAAATTTGGATGGATTTAAGCATAGCAACTGGTGAAAAAGTTTCATCATAGTCAATACCATGAATTTGCTTGAAACCTTTTGCAACCAATCATCCCTTAAAGGTAATCACATTACCATCCATGTCAGTTTTCTTCTTGAAAACCCATTTGCACCCTATGGGTTTTACCCCTTCAGGTGGGTCAACCAAAGTCCATACTTGGTTTTCATACATGGATTCCATCTCGGATTTCATGGCCACTAGCCACTTCTCAGAGTCAGGCCCCGACATAGCTTGTTGGTAGGTTGTGGGCTCATCCTGATCCATGAGCATCACATCACCAGTGTGAGTCATGAGAAATCCATATCTCTCAGGCTCACGCCGAATCCTACCAGACCTACGTGGGCTCTGTGCTACAGGAACAGACTCTTGAACCACAACATCTTGTGGTGTCTATTCAGGTTCCATTTCAGGTTCAATGTCTCCTTGTTGTTCTTGAATTTCTTCAAGTTCTACTTTCCTCCCACTAGTTCCTTTAGAGATAAACTCTTTCTCTAAAAAGACACCAGTTCGAGCAACAAACACTTTTTGCTCAGAAGGATTGTAGAAATAGTAACCCTTTGTTTCTTTGGGATACCCAACAAAAAGGCATTTTTGAGATTTGGGCCCTAGTTTGTTAGAGGATTGATGTTTCACATAAGCGTCACAGCCCCAAATCTTCATAAAAGACAAACTGGGATGCCTCCCACTCCATATCTCATATGGTGTCTTTTGAACCGATTTAGATGGAACTTGGTTTAGTGTAAAAGTGGCTGTCTCTAGAGCATGTCCCCAAAAGGAGTTTGGAAGGTTAGCTTGACTCATCATAGATTGAACCATGTCTAACAGAGTTTGATTTCTCCTTTCAGATACACCATTCCATTGAGGTGTACCTGGTGGAGTGAGTTGTGATACTATACCACACTCCTTCAGATAGTCAAGGAATTCTCGATCCAAGTACTCTCCACCTCAATCTGATCGAAGCACTTTGATACTCTTCCCGAGTTGATTCTCTACTTCATTCTTGAATTCTTTGAACTTTTCAAAGGATTCTGACTTGTGTCTCATGAGATACACATAGCCATATCTACTGAAGTCATCAGTAAAGGTAATGAAGTATTGGAAACCTCCTCTAGCATGTGTAGACATAGGGCCACATACATCACTATGTATGAGTCCTAGTAAGTCATTAGCCCTTTCACTTTGCCCTGTGAATGGGGCTTTGGTCATCTTGCCCAACAAACATGACTCACATGTCTCATATGATTCAAAATCAAATGAGTCCAAGAGTCCATCCTTATGGAGCTTGGATATGCGGGTCTCATTTATATGGCCCAAGCGACAGTGCCAGAGATAGGTCGGGTTCGAATCATTCAATCTGACCTTCTTGGTATTCACATTATAGATTGGATCTTTGAGTTCTAGAACATACAACCCATTGCTAAGTTGAGCACTACCATAAAAGATTTCATTCAAATAAATAGAACAACATTTGTCCTTTATTATAAATGAAAAACCTTTCTTGTCCAAACAAGAAACAGAAATCAAATTTCTACTAATAGTAGGCACAAAGTAGCAGTTGTCTAATTCTAAAACTAATCCACTAGGTAAAGTGAGAACATAAGTCCCTACGGCTAAGGCAGCAACCCTTGCTCCATTTCCAACACGTAGGTCCACTTCACCTTGGGCCAATCTTCTACTTCTACTTAGATCCTGCACATTTGCACAAATGTGAGATCCACATCCAGTATCCAATACCCAAGATGAGGAAGTAGAAAAGTTAGCCTCTATAACAAAAATACCTGAAGTGGAAGTCTTACTTCCCTTTTCCTTAGCAAGTTCTTCAAGATAGAGCTTGCAGTTGCGCTTCCAGTGTCCAGGTTGCTTACAATGGAAGCACTCCCCTTCCTTTGCCACACCACCCTTTGGTTTCAGTGCAGCTGAAGAAGAATTAGCATTGGACTTTCCATTAGCTTTATCCTTCTTCTTGTTGGCTTTTCCCTTTCCCTTGCCCTTTTGAACCATCAAAATGGGCTTAGCCTTCTTAAGGTTTTGCTCAGCAGTTCTCAACATGTTGAGCAATTCAGGGAGGGACTTGTCAAGGTCGTTCATGTTATAGTTCATGACGAACTGACTGTAGCTTTCAGGCAACGATTGCAAGACTACATCAACAGCCAACTCTTTTTGAAGAGCAAATCCCAAACTCTCAAGATTCTCAATGTACCCAATCATCTTGAGCACATGAGGACCCACGGGACTTCCCTCAGACATTTTGCACTGAAACAATGCCTTAGAGGTCTCAAACCTCTCATGCCTAGCTTGCTCTTGGAAAAGCATTTTGAGATGTTCGATCATATCGAATGCCCCCATGTTCTCATGTTGCTTCTGAAGCTCAGATTCCATGGTAATAAGCATGAGGCATGCAACATCCAAAGCATCATCAGAATGCCTCTTGTGAGCATCCCTTTCAGCTCTTGGAGCAGTGGCAGCAGGCTCATTCGGAATGGGCTGCTCTAGGACATAAGCCTTTCTCTCTTGCTTGAGGACTATCCTCAAGTTTCGGTACCATTTGAGAAAGTTGGTCCCATTTAGTTTTTCCTTCTCAAGGATCGATCGCAATGAAAGTGTCGATGTGTTTTGTGCCATGGTTATCTACAACAGTAAATATGCAGTGTAAGAGTCATGTATTTTAATTCATTTAATAAGGACTTTTATTAAATGATACTCCCACTATTTTACTCAAAATAATAACCCTCGATATTATTTCGGAACACCTCGGCGCTAAGGTATTCTAGTGGGCCAAGATCCATATTTCACCATAACTTGAGTCAGCTTTGGCTTTTCTCTCAAGTTATAGTTATTTAGGTAGGCAACTCCTTGCCAATTGCATCTTATGCAACTCTTGGATAGTTGGGTGAACAACACTTGTCCAAGCTCATCTCATGAACTTAAGCCCAACTCTATGCCTCTAAGTCCCTAATCCTATTAGGATGACTTAGTTAAGTCAGACCCAAAGTTAGCAATTTGGATATCACTATTATCCCATCACGCCTTACCAAGATGAACATAGGTGCTTTGCTTTGGCAAACCCACCTAATGTTGATCAAAGTCTTGACGAGTGCCAACATTTGGAAGGCATCACATTTAATGACTTAATATTTGTTTGAGGGATTTTTTTTTTACCTCACCAATTTGTTATCTCTGGTTGTCTTATACATGCATCACATACAAATATAAAACATGCATCTCATGCTAACAAGAGAGTAAACATGACATGGTTATAGCCCAAACTATGCGATATTCTCAAGCCAATGAGAATATCATAAAAGCCTAAGAAAAGAAAAGGGTCTTCACAAGCTCCTTCTCCTTCTTTCTTGGTTGCCCTTTTGTTGTCACCTCCTTGGACATACCACCTTGGATGATCCCATAATGTACCATTACATCAATAATAGAAACCTTGAGTTACATTCGAGGGGAGTAAGGTGAGAAGAGAATGTACAATGAGAGCAACAAGAAAAGGCACGACTCACAGGCCGTATTTACAAGTACAACCAATCAAGGGCTATAACCATGCACCATGCTTCAAACACCAATCAGCATAACATGTCAAATCTTATTCAACAAAAATGCATGCCAATTAATGCGCATTTATTAACCAATTTTATTAATGTGGCACTTCACATGGTGGTCCCACTGGCCTGTCAGTCCAATGGTCTCGCTGACCGCAATCAAGGGGAGCTGCCTAGGGGCGTACTAATGGGGCATGCACAAAAAATTGTCTTACAATTATGTAGCCCGCACCCGAGACTCCAGCCACCAAAAGTACTCTACTTTCAGTGCCTAGAACAGGCTTAATCCGATGTCTGCTAGGGTTGTAGCAACTATTGCAACAATCCTAATTTAGATAGGTATCTCATACCAATCAATCTAGGGTTAATCTCATTAACCAATTTGTGTCCATTCTTCATATATCTCATATATTCATTACGAGTTCTAGTTTCATGCATCATGAATCAATCCAATTAATCATGATCGATAGCATTAGAACATACAACATATCGTGCGATTTGACACTCAATCCTGATTTAGAGTTCGACAAGTAGCTTTGATACTACTGTAGGGTTTTAGAAGCCAAACGAGCACAACAAAAAGTAATCAAAACCCTCAAGGATCCAAGTGAAATGGAGTAAATCAGGTGTTCAAAATTTTTACCTAGTTGGCTAAGATCTTTCACCAAACTGTTGAGCCGAATCACAAAGACTTGAACAATTGGTGTGTTCAAACTCTCTATGGTATCCACACAAGCCTCTTAGATCACTTTGCCTCCAGCACATCCTGAACAGATACGTTCCTCTTGCACCCACAGTGCTAGCTTGTGTCCTCCATGCAAAGGCAAGAGGAGAGTGCAACTGGAACCTATAAGAGCCCTTTTGATTTCATCTTTCTTGGGAGGCTAAGGTTAAGGTGAAAACATCTTTACTAATGATGTATATATAGTGAGGCTTAACTCCTAACCCCAACGGGTTTCAAAACCCTAATCCAATTGGGTTCAATTTCAGGCTTAATAATGGCTCAACCTTTGAACCAATTATTAATCCGAAATTATCAGGAAACCAAAACCAAACAATTTGGCCCTTGCACTTAAATAATCAAATTGGCTCTAAGTGTGTAACCCTATAGGCTCCTATCATGTTGACAATGATCATAAATCACATTTATGATCATAAACAATAAGTCGTGTCTAACAACACATCATTGTTACCCAAGTGACATCATAGTCAATGATTCAACTAGACCTCTATGATGATTATTCGTATATTCCATTACCCTTTGTCCAAGATATCAAGACCAAGCATGAGACATGTAATGTGTCATTCTCATATTGCCCAATCTATGGTTTCTTGATTTCCAAGTAGACTAACTTAAATTGATGACATTGATATCGTATATCAACTCATCCGAGTATAGCCATGCCCAGTGATATCACTCCATCAAGGGGCCCAGTGATATGACTCCAATATATAGGATGGACAAATTTCATCTTGACCACACAAATCCCTCCGCATGATATGTGACTTACCCAGTGAACACTTTTATGTTCACTTAGTTATGAGCAACATAGAGTAGTATCAAAGTATGTGACTCACTTGCACAGAAACTCCATGATCTCAGGTCAAAGGACTACATACAACATGATCACTATGAAAAACACTTATGGCACTTATAGAATGATCCATGTAGCGTTCTCTTGATGGGTCGGTCCAGTACATAATTTCTCCAACTTGTACCCATATGTAGACTATATATCTCATATTAGTCTCCACATATGCTAGTATTTATATATTATTGCAACTTGCTCCATGGTAATACTAGACTAGGGACATTTAAGAATATCATTTTCCTAGGATTATAATTATATTTGATTATGTTACACAGAAACAAACAACAAACACATTTATTGGAATGATGCCTCAATAAAATATCACAACGAAATGTGCAAAACACAATCATCTCATGATTGGCTTAGGGCGCAACACTAACAATCTCCTACTTGCACTAAAGCCAATCATCCATGTATCAAATACCAATTGACCTAGAATGACTATCATGCTTCTGCTGTGTATGGGGTTTTATTAGTGGATCAGCAATGTTGTTGTCTGTAATTGTAGTAGGAACTACCTCTTCCTTAGCTCTTTTACTCAATTCTTCGTATTTATAGTAGAAAGTTGCCAAGGCACCTTTGGCCTTCAATAAATTCTCCTCCGTCTCAATTCAAATCATGATCTACTTAGCAGACCAAGCTTGAAAATATCCTCTGTAGGTGAGCATCTACATAAATGAGGCACAAAAAGTAAGTAAACAACCTAAGTAGTGGCAAAAAAATTTCTAAGTATCAAGAAAAAACAATACTTGGGTAGCATGTTCGATAATCTGAGAAGCCAAGACTTCCTCATTTGGACATGATTCTGTTAGGGTCTAGAAAATCACGTTCATCATTATGCCCTTTGCCATCTGATGGACCATCTTCTACAATCCTCTTAGAATAAATCTATATCCTTAGTAAATTTCCAGAATGGCTCCCTCAGAACCTTCCCAGGGGGAATCTTGGCATCTTAAAGTTGGCATCTTCGCTAATGGTCAGCTACCCAATTAGCACTGCCACTTCTTCTGCTTGATCTCACTAAAGCTCAACTACCACGTCAGTCCTGTTGGGTTTCGGGAGCCAAACAGCGCAGCGGAATTTAACCGAAACCCTCCAGGATCCAAGTGAAACGGGGTAAACCGGGTGTTCGAAAATTTTCATACCTAATTTTCGATTGAGATCTCTCACTCAACTGTAGAGTCGAATCACAAAACCTGAACAGTTGACGTGTTCAGGCTCTCTATGGTATCCACACGAGCCTCTCGGGATCACCACGCTTCCACCACGTCCCGGTAGATGCGTTTCTCTTGCGCTCGCAGTGCTAGCTTGCGTCCTCCAAGGAATTGCAATAGAAGAGTGCGGCTGTCCTTTTTGGAGGCTAGGGCAAGGAGACCTGCGAATTTCTCACTTAAAAGTTGTATTTATAGTGAGACTCAACTTCCAGGCCTAATAGGTTTCAAAGCCCTAATCCAATTAGGATTTAATTTCGGGCTTAATAATGGCTCAACTTTTGGGCCCATTATTAATACGAAATTAAAGTGAAACCATAACCCAAATAATTAGCCCATGCACTCTAATGATCCAAATAGCTCTATGTGTGCGACCCAATAGGCTCTTATCACGTTGGCAATGATCATAAATCACATTTATGATCATAAGCAATGAGCGGTGTCTAGCAACACATCATTGCTACCCAAGTGACAAGATTGTCGATGATTCGACTAAACCTTTATGATCATCACCGATATATGCCATTGTCCCTTTGTCCAAGATATCAAGACTAAGCACGAGACATGGAATGTGTCACTCTCGTATAGCCCAATCTTTGGTTTCTTGATTACCGAGTAGACTAACTTAAACTGATGACATTGATATCGTATATCAACTCATCCGAGCATGGCCATGCATTTTCTAAGTCTCACTCTATCAAGGGGCCCGAAGATATCGCTCCTGTTACATAGGAGGGACAAATCCCATCTTGATCATACAAATCCCTCCGCATGATATGTGACATACCCAATGACCTCCGTCAAGTTCACTCAGTTACGAGCAACAAAGGAAAGTATCAAAGTATGTGACTCACATGTAGGGAACCTTGATGATCTTAGGTCGAAGGACTACATATACCCTGATCACTATGGGAATCACTTATGACACTCATATAACGATCCATGTAGTGTTCTCATGGTGGGTCGGTCCAGTACACAAGTTCTCCAACTTGTACCCATATGTAGACTGCATATCTCATATTAGTCTCCACATATGCTAGTCGTTATGTATTATTGCAACCCGCTCCACAATAATACTAGACCAGGGACTTTTAAGAATATCATTATTCTAGGGTTACAATTATGTTTGTTAAGTTACGCAGGAACAAAACAACAAACATAATTGCTGGATTAATGCCTTAATAAAATATCATGACTCAATGTGCAAAAATACAATCATCTCATGACTGGCTTTTGGGCACAACACTAACAAGTCCTTAGTCATTCATCTATAAAGTCTAAAATCTAAAAAAAGCCAAAACTTATAGATGAAAAGTAAAAGCCCAAACCTGGTAAAGAAACCTCAAGGTCCTTCTCCTCAGAGTCAATTATCTCGAGGATATTGGTAAAGACATCATTCCCCTTAAGCTGCCTTCCTTCCTCAACCCCTTTGGCCAAAAGAATGGCTAGAGAAGTTCCCAAGGTCTCCACAATAGAGTTGGCCCTGACTTGGGTAGATAAGATGGCAACCTTTGGGACCAAAACCCCACCTCTTTAGTGGCCTTAGGAAAGGGAAGAAGAAAGTCTTCCTTAGCCTTCTTTTGTTGAGGGTCCTCGGAAGGCTATCATTTCTTCCTTTTTGGGGGTTTTTCTCTTTCCCCCTTTTTCCTTGTTCAGTTTTCTCAGCTTGGCCGAGGAAGAGACTCTTGTAAAAGTCAGTGGACTTGTAACCCATCTCTGAAAAATGAAAAAACATTTGTGTAATTACAAATTGATCCAATGAATAATGAGCAGAAGTAACTTACTTTGCAAAAGCGCTTGATAAGTAAGCTCCCTCTGAATGAGCGTGAATATTATAGATTGCTTCCCATCTATGTTCAGTTTAGGCATTCCAAGGTCAATATGGTGTTCCTTGACAATGCTTAACTCCCGAAGATTCTCTTTGGTCATCAAAGCCCACCAGATGGGAAAGGGATAAGGCAAGTGTGAAGATGCTTATTTATCCTAGTCAACCACCTGCCTGACACGGCTATTGACTCGAATTGGGATTCAAGCTCTTTAGTCAAGAGCTTCGACAAATCCACAACATTGATTGCCAAGGTCCTAGAAGCCCATTTTGTTGCCAAGTTCTTCCAGTCCTTCGGTACCTCCATAGAGAGGTATTTCTTTTGGTAGCCCCGCCAGCTATCCTTCGCGATGAAGGTGAAGGTATACATTTTACTTTCGATTCCTTGAAGTAATAGAAAATAGAAGGACCCATTTGGAACAAGATATAGTTTGTAATATTGCATTAAGAAAATAAAGTAGGGGACTACTTTAAAAACCCCGCACAAATACAAGAAAGCATTGAGATAGGATTAGGAGTTTGGAGGTAATTGGTTTATGGCTATGCCATGGAACTCATAAAAATCAAAAATCATCTTCGAGGTAGGGGGGATATTGGAGACCCACTTTTAGCTAAGATCCAAAAATGGTGACCTTTCTTTCCTGAGGATGATAGCTTAGTTCACCATATTCGGGGACCCTAGTCTTAACATACGAAAGGAGAAAGAACTTTGTCCACTACTTCTTCACTTTTTTCATAGTAGCACAACTTAAATAAGCATTCAGTGAACTCCAACTCTCCTTAGGGATACTAACCTTGCTACCCTGATTCTCTATACTATTATCCCAAAATTGTAAAGCTCTACATCAAAATAGGGGAAAAATAAAGAGAAGGATAAAAAAGCAACTTCAGACAGATCACACACCTGATTATGTTCCAAAGAAGCATATGAGCCACCGTGAAAGTTGCCAAAAATCGCTCTGTCATAGAGAACCACTGCAAGAATAGAGAAAATTAGCAAACAAAAGAAGGCAAATAGAGATGCAAAAGAAGAAGTGAGGAACATCTACTTCATACAAGGGGATTTATAGCCCAATGAAGGTAAGTGTAAATATGCCATAATGACCACGTCCTATGGTGACATATGTCAATTAGTGCACAAATCAAGGGCATGCCTTCTGAACTATTAGATTAAGGGCACGTGATAGATGAATGGATATCACCCAGTAGACCCTCGGAAAAATGGGGTTTGACCATTGACCTTAGATGGTAGATCAACCATCCTCAGACAATGAGATGACCACCCTTAGAAGACTGACGTGTTGCACACCTTCAGGACACCCAAAAGGGACCTCAAAGGAGCATGCCAAACACATAATCTCTTGGGACCACTAATAGAGACCATCCACATAGCCCTTGATTTGATGACTGTGCATAACCACCTGCTAGCCTTAGGCTAGCTACGGTGAAACTGTTACAAATAAGGGTGAGCCAAGCAGCAGCACTAAGCTCTTAGGGAGCTTCGCTTGACCTATCTCTTCACAGCACTTACGCTAAATAGGGCAATAAGATGTTCTTACATAAAAGAAAAGGATGATCACCCAGCAAACGGCTTAGCAGCATTCTTATCCTTATCATGGCTCTCGAAAGAGGAAGACTCCCCCTCCAAGGCACTGACCAAAAAGCCCTTGAGTTTGACTATCCACATGTTCGAATCTCTTTCACTCAAGTAGAATGGTTCTCTCTTCAACTCCCCTATATATACCTAGAGATGCTCCTAGGTAAGATCATTTAATCACACGTCTCCTTTACCTATTGCTCTCATACACCTCCCTTCCACATACTGTACTTGGACATTGGAGGTGCCTTCTCCAACAATACTTTAAGGAGCCCTTCAACCCTTGTTTTACACTGCTGCAAATATAACTCAAGGAAAGCATCTCTGGAGGATAACATGTCATACATAGAGGATGTCATTGAGAATCAAATAGTATATATCAAATTATAATGATAATTTAACATATAATATTACCTAAAATTTTTCTATTCTATTCCCATAGAAAATTTAGCAATCATTACCTTTCTTGCCTTACTAGCATTGCATTTATATATGTTACTCACACCACTTTTTTTTTCATTTATTAATTTCAGACTAGGAACTACCATTACCACTCTTACACACATAAAAAAATGCTTATTGCAAATACACAATTGCTAAAATGTTGCAATAGAATCGAGATGGATTAAAGGTATGATAATTGAACACATCATCACTTTAAATATATCAGATTCTCATACTTTCTATAGAACCCACATTTACACATAAAGGCACATAGATTTAGATGTGATGCTGTCATTAAAACAATTAATGCATCAAAAGAGTGGTTCTTCAAAGGATGCACATCTTGCCAGTAGTAATTAAAACCAAAACCACTGTAAATAACAACAAACTGAAACATTACTTATATCATCTCAATATATATAATTAATTTTATTCTATTCTAAATTTATATGCAGATACAAATTCACTAAGACAATAGTTAATCATACAACTACAATAGAGGTGATATTTTTCAACACTGCTGCATAAGCACTGCTCAAGTTCAGCTATGTTGACATGATACAGAAACATGGTTTCATAGATTCAAACAGCCTACCAAATCCACTAACACAACTTCTATGAGACCCAATCCCATTGTAGCTCTCCTATAGAAAATTATATAGGGGGTCATATCCAAACATCATAGCCTCATGTATCATACGAGACTCTTCATCCGAAACTCCATGAAAAGAAATTGAAGACAAATAGCTCAAGTCACCAGCCCCTGCTACACCAATCAAACCAAAAACTCCAACTCCACATCCACAGCTAAAAACAAAAGCAGTTGAGACCCCAACACCTGGCAAAAAGGACTTTTCACTCCACCAGGCATTACAAACGAAACAAACTTCCTCCCTTAAAATATACTTCCCATTCACTGTGTTCATTTTAGAGTCATGATTTCTTTATATTTTTTTATTTTTTATCTGATGCTCACATCACATAGTCAACATAAAAAGACATCTCAATAAGTTACTATCTTTAAGAAACAATATAAAACAAACTTTGTTCTAAATTGAGTAATTTCTAAAATTAGATACATCCAATTATTGTTGGCCTAATTATTCTAATATTTGAATAATAAAATAACATGGTTGCCTATCTAAGATACATAAATGATACTTGACTATCCGATTCCCGATCTAAGATACCTAAATGATACGAGACTATCTAGACTATCATTTTTCAAAGTTAAATTCATTGATATGTATTTTATATATATATATATATATATATATATATTTGTGTCAAACAATGACGAGGAGAAGAATAAGTGTTGTATCACCATGTAATTTCTTTCTCCTATTTTATTTTACTAAAATTTCCCACTATACCTGTTACTTATTTAACTTCCTACATCCATGTTATCCTTAAAAGCTCTCACATGATATTACAAACAAGATAGGTAAATTTTACACATTTTGTATACTTTTGTTGGTTTTAGTCACAAACTTATTAACTACTTCATCCATCATATATTTTATCTTTTTGCCTTTTTTGTATATCATATCTTTTTCATAACTTGATTGATTAATTGTGGATGTTATTGATGGGCTTCCATTGGGCTTTTGATGCTTATTATTTTGTCATGTTGGTACCTCTAACATATAGATATAAACTATTTTTACAACAAAATACTCCTGATTCCAAAATTTACTCAATTACTATTGGCCTAGAATTTACTCCTCTAATGTCTAAAGCTAAACTTATAGAGCAGTCTACAAATTTTTCTTATCAATCTTCCTGAAATCTTTCAATTTGGCACTACTTTTAAAACTATACAAGTTGACATCATAAAGCAGGTGAAGATGTTTTCAATGACTTGTTTTGCCACTTACTGGGACATTCTTCAATTTTGCATTGTTCTAACACAAACCAACAATTAAAACATGAAGTATTATGGAAAATACTAATACATGCTTGTAGTTTTAGATACAAAAAATATGATCAACTTACTTATTTTGGCCTTTCTATGATTCTTCAAGTATAATTTTTGCTACCAATGAAAAAGTATGGTCAGGAGTTCTTTATGTCTTCTCAATAAATTATTTCATATTCATACAATTTAATGTCTACTTACACTTGAATTAGGTTTTTTTGATCCTCAAATAAATGTCATACATATGTTTGTAATTCATATCTCTAGACTAATAGGTTTTTAACCTGAGTTTAGTTTCCTAGGCAGCAATAAAGGTCATTTGGAAGTTGAAGTTTGTTGGAAATAATTAAGTGGTTTCTTTATTTTCTTTATTTTGATCTAGATTAAGTCATTTCTTTAGTTCAAGCCTCCAACCTGAGGTTTTTTAAGAATAAGATAAGCTATATATATTCATTCTAAGTCTACTTAAAAAATTAGGTGGGGATCATTAGAAAAACACCATATCAATCAAGTTACACAAGCACAAAGAACATTGATGGTGTAGTTTCCTTTATTGGTAAAATTTGAACTTTATTTACCTCATGGGTCACAAACTGCTCACCACGTCTCGCAATCACCATTGCATTAAATTCGTATACTATGTTTTTATCTTTGACTGAATAGTAATATGTGCAACTGAATAGTAATACATGCATGAAACGTATTCGTTAGTCAACCTGACTTTAAATTCTGCACACTTATTTCATAGGCTATTAAGAGCATACACAATAAACTTTATGACACGAAACATCATTGTAAGAATAGAAGATAGATTATAACTATAAAGTATACATTTTGTCAATATTTGTTCACATCTCATCCTCTATATACATTTCACACATTTTTAACTTTAATTCTAACCCTTTTCTTGTTAGTGTTGTGCCCAAAAGCCAATCATGAGATGATTGTATTTTTTGCACATTGAGTCATGATATTTTATTAAGGCATTAATCTAGCAATTATGTTTGTTGTTTTGTTTCTGCGTAACTTTACAAACATAATTGTAACCCTAGAATAATGATATTATCAAACGTCCCTAGTCTAGTATTATTGTGGAGCGGGTTGCAATAATTCATAACGACTAGCATATGTGGAGACTAATATGAGATATGTATTCTACATTTGGGTACAAGTTGGAGAACTTGTGTACTGGACCGACCCACCATGAGAACACTATATGGATCGTTATATGAGTGTCATAAGTGATTCTCATAGTAATCATGGTATATGTAGTCCTTCGACCTAAGATCATGAAGGTTCCCTACATGTGAGTCACATACTTTGATACTTTCCTTTGTTGCTTGTAACTGAGTGAACTTGAAAGAGGTCATTGGGTATGTCACATATCATGCGGAGGGATTTGTATGATCAAGATAGGATTTGTCCCTCCTATGTAACGAGAGTGATATCTTCGGGCCCCTTGATAGAGTGAGACTTAGAAAATACATGGCCATGCTCGGATGAGTTGATATACGATATCAATGTCATCAATTTAAGTTGGTCTACTCGATAATCAAGAAACCAAAGATTGGGCTATACGAGAGTGACACATTCTATGTCTCGTGCTTAGTCTTGATATCTTGGACAAAGGGACATTGACATATATCAATGATGATCATAAAGGTTTAGTCGAATCACCAACAATCTTGTCACTTGGGTAGCAATGATGTGTTGCTAGACACCGCTCATTGCTTATAATCATAAATGTGATATATGATCATTGCCAACGTGGTAAGAGCCTATTGGGTCGCACACATAGAGCTATTTGGATCATTAAAGTGCATGGGCTAATAATTTGGGTTTTAGTTTCACAATAATTTCGTATTAATAATGGGCCCAATAGTTGAGCCATTATTAAGCCTGAAATTGAAGCCTAATTGGATTAGGGCTTTGAAACCCATTAGGCCTGGAAGTTGAGTCTCACTATAAATACAACTTTTAGTGAGAAATTCGCAGCTTCTTGCCCTAGCCTCCCAAAAGGACAGCTGCACTCTTCTCTTGCAATTCCATGGAGGACGCAAGCTAGTGCTACAAGCGCAAGAGAAACGCATCTGCTGGGACGTGGTGGAAGCGTGGTGATCTCGAAAGGCTCGTGTGGATACCATAAAGAGCTTGAACATGTCAACTGTTCAGGTTTTGTGATTCGAATTTACAGTTGGGTGAGAGATCTCAACCGAAAATTAGGTATGAAACTTTTCGAACACCCAATTTACCCCGTTTCACTTGGATCCTGGAGGGTTTCGGTTAAATTCCGCTGTGCTTGTTTGGCTCCCGAAACCCAACATTTCTAACCCCTTTCTGTTCATACATTCTAGCTGAAGATGACCCTCACACTCCATTACTAGAAGAAAATAAGGAAGAAGGATGCCCAATCGAAATGGTACTATAGACTATCAACTACTTCGAAAAAGTAAGTCAAATATCATGTGATCTACAAATACAACAACTCAATTTCTACATTCCACCCAATGCTAACTATTGAAACTCCATTTGAATCAAGTACAATAGCTTTGCTACAAATGAATCTAGCTTCTACAAACTATTTTGTATGTATATAGTGTTGCCTCCACTCATAAAAGAGGATGGATTCTTTTAGAGATTATTCCCTTACCAGTATGTGCTATTTTATACCAACATAAGATGTCAATGATCGAAATACTACTATGTTTTCATAGTTGTATGTCATTTTGTTATTACCACATGCACAAAGCCCCATTGTAGAGTAAGGCCTTCTTCCCTAGTTTGGTGTTAAATCTTCTAATAGATAGGGCATACCAAAATTGGTCATTGAAATTGCTGCATCTTCATTGTTGCCAACATGCTGAGTCAATCTATTGTAAAGTGGTGACTTGGGTTAGGTTTAGGTTTGGACATTTTGGTTTGAGTTTAATTAGGTTAGTATATTTTCTAGTCTAGGTTGTTGTATCTGGGTTCGGGTTCAGTAGATTTTTGGTTCGGGATGGGTTAGTTGTGTTTATTTGGATTCAATGCAATATAGGTTAAGTTATTCAGGTTTCATACCAGATTCAATTTGATTATCGAGTTTACTTGATTAACTGATACATAATCTAAAATGACTGAATTAATTCAATTTTTTGTTCAATTTTGATTAAAATCTAATTTAGCCATACATAAAAAATAATATAAAATTCTTAAAAAATACTAATATATGACATTTAATAAAATATTATTACTCTTGCAACCTAATTATTCATATTTCTCTCTCACCGTTTCACCAATCATTTTCCCTAACTTTTATTTGCTCACTGTGTAATGCAAAATAGATCAATAAAATAAAAGAAAATCAGTTACTCGTGTTAAATTGTAATTTTTTAAAATCTTTGCTGAATATACATCTTATGTTGATTTGGTTTAAAATTGGGTCTTGTCAGGCTTATTCATTAGGCCAGGTTGGGTTCATGTTACGTCAGGCTTGGGTTTGGGTTTCCTCAGGTTTCACATCAATCAGGTTTGGGTTCAAGTTGGGTTTGAGTCATTAAGTTCTGGTCAAATCGGGTCTAATCAAATTTAGCTATTCCTAATTTGTTGTATTTTCCACTTGGACAATTTCCCCCAAATATTAAACATTGATTGTAATAACCTGACATAGTTTTAACCATGTACTGACAAAAATCAGGATGTGCTTCGAATGCATGTTGTGTAAGTGACATAAAAATAATTTAATGGATGATGAGACAATGAGAGAATTCACCTTGATACAAAAATCCTAGAGACCATCTTCAGCAGTCACAAAATCTTGATTTTCATCCCATGAAAATCCATCCTGCTTAACAAGAAAGTTTGTATCACCATAAAGCTTCCTCATATGTTTATATTTATTTTTTAGTCCAAATTTTACATTAAATGAAGCAGCCATTTGAATCCATGACTGAGTTTTAAGTGTCTACCGAACTCTATTTCCTCTACACACTTGGTCAACTAACAAATCAATGAAATAATGGTCCATTAGTGGTGTGTCCAAAATGTCCTTGTACTATCACTAGAAAGAGATGCAGTTTTCCATCTCCTATAATAAGAAAAATTAACCTCATCAATTTTCATACAATTCCAAGGCTAATGTAAATGTGCTAATTGATCCCCAATATAATTGCTGAGCAATAGATAACAAACTAAAATTATTCCAAAGTTAATGAAAAGAGGCATTATTTTCAAGGTGCATTTATGCTTGACTTATGGATGAAATAGATTTACTAGGGCATTAAGAATATATAAAAAAAAATAAGGGCTTAAATACAAAATATAGACCTGAGCTTTGTCAATTCAGTCATTTTGTGCCTTAATTACCAATCGGCTCAACTCATGACTCACACTTTTGAAATTGGGGTAGTTCAATTGACATACTAAGAGGAAAGAGTCACGTGCAGTCATGCGAGTGATAACTCCATCACTTGTTAATAGAGGTCGCGGTAGGCAGCTAAATCTTCAATTGCACTGTTGTGTGTTCACACTAACAATTTCTAAAGTTTGGACTCTAGGATTTGAGCAAATTTAGGGATTTTTGGGATGTATTCGTGAGCCTCCATTTTAATATACAACTTCATAATCAACCATCGTTTGGAGTTAGATATCCTTAACACCACATGACTTCACGTCATGTTCACTAGACTAATTTGCACCAATTTCAAAAGTATGAGTCCTGAGTTGAGCCAAGTGATAGTTGATGCCTTTAAGTGAATGAATTGGCAAAGTTTGGGGTACTATTCTATGTTTTAGCCATAAATAATTCAAATGTGCCTTTATTGCAACAAAAGAAATAAGCAGTTAATACGATTTTTTTTTTCTTTTTTGGTATTGAACCATTGCCATTTAAAGGATAATATGCTATTTAGATTACTTGAATTTTTTTAGAATATTTGAATTTTTTTTTTCACAATTAACT
The DNA here is from genome assembly GCA_005392925.1 of Aquilaria sinensis. NCBI lineage: Eukaryota > Viridiplantae > Streptophyta > Magnoliopsida > Malvales > Thymelaeaceae > Aquilaria > Aquilaria sinensis. The sequence continues at coordinate 26,134 of SMDT01003331.1, read as the reverse complement.
AATTTTCATGAATTTTTTTCCTTAGCTTAGGAAAAAGAAAAATTAACAAAAAAAGTGCCTGCTTTTTACAAAAATTGTTCTAGAAATGGTTTTGGGCTTCTTAAATCGTAAGGTTTCAATTGATATTCAAGTTAAGAAAATAATCACCATACTAAAAATAATCACCAATAATCAGTTTTTAATAATTTCTTTCAAATGCAACCACAAGCTCAATCTAAGGACTAGATTAATTCTTATCAATCCATGCAAAAATAGTATTGAAGCACTTATTAGTGTGAAATAGCGAACTTTCTTTCAAAACCTCAAAATTCTTTTACCTAACTCTCACTAAACTTTTGAAAGTTTAGAGTTTTGTATGGATAGTTCTATTATACATTGATAGGACATAGGTCTAAGTTGAGAGCCCATATCCACATAGAATGGGCCTAACATAAGAGATCTAGCAAGATGAAAGAGGAAACTCATCCAAGATGAAAAGAGAATCCTAAAATTATGAAATTGATTAAAAGATTTTTATCCCAAGGCTATTCTCATGAATCTCTCTCAACTATACAAGCCAAACCATTCACCAATCTCGAGGTAAGTGGTTTTTAGACTAAACCCTTTGCTACTTGTCTTTACCCACTGGAAACTAACTTGATTGTAGGAGAGTTTACCCTGAGAAGACATCTCAGGGCTCTAACATTGTCTTTGTATGCAAGATCCCCATTCATGAAGTGTTAGGCAACTAGGCCAAGCCCAGCCAATCATTCATTTTACTATTGATTTGGCACCGTCTATGGGAACATGGTGAACACTAAAAGATCTCATAGGGACACTCAATACTAGCTAGGAAATGACCATGAGAACCATCATGGGGATTACACTAGTTGCCTTGTAAGGTTTGTAGAACTCATTATTGAGGAGGCTAATCAAAGAGCTGACATAGAAGAGCCCTCGGCACCTCAGAAGGACCCGCCAAAGGAAAAGGCCTTGCCTTCTGGACAATTATCAGTTTTAGGCTCTCCAACATGCTTTATTCTAGTAGTTGAAGGAGACAATTCAATAGGAGGTTCAACGAGCCCTGCTGAACGCCCTAGAAGTAGCCGCTAAGAGTCATCTAGCGTTTGATGAGCCCCGACAGGTTCCTCCCTAGGACCCATCTCTAAAAGGTTTGGTAATAGACCGCAGATAGATCATCAAAATGTACCCACATCACTGAGGTGGTCTAATAACCCAACTGGTAGTGATATAAGTGCTATTCTACAAAGGCTAGATCAGATGGAGTAACGCATAAAAGCCCCTGAGCTCTCAAAGGTAAGGTCTGGCTGATCCATCGACATTCAATATATTTGGGTCCAATGCTTGATGAAGGAGCTAGTCAATGCCCCAACTGCAGATGGCTTTTGAATGCTGAAGATTAACCACTACAATGGCCTCACAGACCGAGTCAATCACTTACAGAGGTATGTTACCTCTATGAGATATGGAACGGGCCTTTGACATGATCATGTATGGAGCTTTCAACTCCACACTGGTAGGAGCAGCCATTTCATGGTTTTGGACCACCAGGGGGCACCACTTCCACTCATTCAACAATTTGCCCCAAGTGTTCCACTGCCACCTCTTAGAGAGTAGGCCGACCCTTAAAATAGTGGCCCATATATTGAAAATATGGCATGGCTATGAAGATTTAACATCGAAGCAATGCGTGTGCAAGACTTATCTCCAGAATTACATGTGGTGGCCATTAATCAAGGCTTGTCACGAGACTTTAGCCTAACTTATGACTTGTATGAAAATCCTGTGAAGAACATAGAGGAGTTCCTCGACCAAGCTACATGGTATATGCATGCAGAAGAACATAATTAGCATATGGCATAGAAGAAACAACAAAAAACTAGAAAAGGTGGATCTAGCTCTAGAAAAAGGAATAGAGGCTTAAAGCCCTCATGAATGGACCCAATCCTACCACCATTAAGGGAAACAAAATGAGATATCCTTTAAGCACTAAAAAAGAAAAATTAGGTGCTTGATGGCCTTTACCAATGTAGCCTTCAAATAAAATGGATATTAAGAAATAATGTACATACCATAAGGGTAAAGGGTGTGACAATGAGGACTCTTGGTAATTAAAAAGGCTCTTTAAGGAAATGATTCAGTTAGGAAATTTAAAAGAATGATTGGTTAAGCCACAGTCCTATTGTCAAAAGCAAGAGGAAAGACCCCTAGAAGGGATGCTGAGGGGGACCGTGAAAGAAGACGATGACAAGAGAGGCCACGATCCCCCTTAAGGGACCTTAGAAACTCGGGAGCCCCAGCAGGGGGCATACACATGATCAATAAAAGAGGGTCCTTAACCATTTAAAAATGGAAGGAATGTGAGATAGCATAGCTAGAGATGGCTGACCCTAATAAAGTTTTGACAAGGCCCGATGGGTCTTGAGTCCTTGTACCTCACATAGACCCCATAATAATCATGGCTAGGATCAACAATTTTTATGTGAAAAGTGTGTGCTTGGACACAGGTGAAAACTCCAATGTCCTTTTCTCTGATTAATTGGGGAAAATCAAGGTTAAAAGGTCATCTTTGTCCCCTATCCTAGGACCTACATTTGGGGTCAAAAAGGAAGAGGTTTCAATGCTTGGAACCATCAAGTTGCCTCTTACGCTGATGGGAACCAATAGGAATAGGAGGGTAATTATGGCTATCATACCTTAGAATTCTTGGTCTTGAATGTACCATCACCATATAAGGCCATCCTTGGAAGACCAGCTTAGGTACAGTTTCACATTAGATCTAATGTTAAGTGACTAATGATAGTTTTTAAGACTCTAATCAGAGATGCCACTATTTTCATAAACTAGGCCTCAGTGTGACAAAGCTATATAGTCAGTTTGAAGGGACTGAGAGATGAAAAGATTACCCTGGTGGAGCCAAAGAAGAAAATGAACTGCCTTCTGAGAATGAACTTGGCCTGCCCTTGTCCAAGGATGCCTAGACGGTAGAGATAGCCCCTGGAAAGGCCATAAAAATTAAAAAGGATCTTCTCCTTGAGGTAAAAAAGTTATTCTTTCAATTTTTATGAGCTAATATGGATGTCTTTGCGTAGTCCCCTAGTGACATGTTGAGGGTAGACCTGGAGGTTATCACTCACAAGTTGCAAGTAAACCCCTTCGCTCCACCAATGCAACGAAAGAAGCAAGGCATGGCACTTGACAAGAGAGGTTTTGTTAGGGAAAAAATGGAAAGGTTATTAAAAATAGGTATCATTCGTGAGGTGCAATACCCTGAATAGCTCTCTAATGTAAACCTAGTGAAGAAAGAAAATGGAGAATGGCACATGTGCATCAACTATACCAACTTGAACAATGCCTGCCCAAAGGACCCTTACCCACTATCATCCATAGACCAACTAGTCAATGCCACTTTTGAATTCAGAGTCTTGTCCTTCATGAATGCCTTCAATGGCCACCATCAGATCCATATGGATCCTGAGGATGAAGAGAAGAGAGCCTTTACCATAGGAGAGGCTATATATTGATTCCAAAGAATACCATTTAAGCTAAAAAACATAGACTTACCTACCAAAGGTTGATGAACATGATTTTGATAAATCAATTAGGGTGGAACATGGAAGTTTATGTAGACAATATGATCATCAAGAGTAGAGTGGTGGATAATCACTTTAATGATCTCTACAAAATTTTTCAAAGAATACGACAATTCAATATGAGGCAGAACCGTCAAAAGTTCATCTTTGGAGTCGGAGTTGGGAAAATTTTGGGGTACATGGTTTTCAAAAGAAGGATTAATGTCAACCAGGAAAAAATTGAAGCCATCATAGCAATGCCTAATCCACAAGAAAAAAGAACATTCAGAAGTTAGTAGGTAGGTTAAGCACCCTCGGATGATTTGTGTCTCACTTTAGGGACCATTGTCTACCTTTATTCAAGATACTGAAGAAGGAAACAGCCTTTGAGTAGACTGAAGAATTTCAGGAGGCTTTCAAAAATATCTAGGAGTATCTGTGATGCCTCTCGATGTTAAAACAACAAAGACTTGATGAGCCTCTTATCCTATATTTGGCAGTTACAAAATGTTTTATCATTTTGGTACTTATGAGATAGTAAGGTTCAAAGCAAGGGCCTATCTACTATGTCAGTAAAACTATCCAAGGGGCAGAATCTCGATACTCCATCCTCCAAAAGGTGATCTTTACCCTCATGATGGCATTTCAAAAGTTAAGGGCATATTTTCTAACACATAAGATCATTGTCAAAACTGAACTACCGCTTTAAGATATCCTTTAGAAACTTGACAAATTGAGCTAATTGGCAAAATCATGTATAGAGCTGGGGGAGCTTGATATCCACTATGAACCCTGCAAGGTGATTAAAGCACAGGCTTGGATGTTTTCATTACAGAGATGGCACTAGGAGAGAAAATTAAAGGTATAGAAGAAAGACCCTTAGAAGAAATCCTCCATTGGGAATATACATTGATGGAGCATCTAGCCCCGAATACCAAACAGCATGCATCATCTTCATCTTCCGTGGGCCTCTTAGGATGGAAGCAACACATAGGGTCAAGTTTCACTTCCTTGTTACCAATAATGTCACTGAGTATGAAGCCTTCCTTGTGGGGCTATGGATGGTTAGTAAGGTGAGGGTACAATGCCTACAAATATACAGTGATTCCCAGTTGATAGTGAACCAAACCATTGGAGTAGCAAGAGCCAAAGACCTTACCCATTATAAGTATCTAAATATAGCAAAGATTTGATATAGACATTTGACCTCGTGCAGGTCCAGAAAATTCCAAGGGCACAAAATGAAAGGGCAGATACCCTCTCCAAAGGTGGAGAAAAGGCCTTGACAGAAGAACTCGCTAGGCCCCTAATCTATTTGCTGCACCATTAAGCCCTCGAGGATGATTGGAAAAGGCCAATCTGACTTTACCTCAAAACCAGAACCCTAGTTGGGACACCCGAGGAAAAAAGGAGGACCAAGATTCGGTCAGCAAGGTTTGTCCTCATCAGAGGGGAGCTGTATAGGTGGGGATTTGCTTCTCTTCTACAATGATGCTTGACTGAGAGGCATAGAAAGTTTTTCAAGAAATTCATTAATGAGACAATGGGCCTCATATTGGTGGCCATTCCTTAGCTCATGAAATAATGTGACAAGGCTATTTCTGGCCCATAGTCCAAGGAGATGCTAGAACGCCCGTCCAATGGTGCTGCTCTTGCCAGCTTAACTCACGAATATAAAGGTTTCCATCTTTTGGCATTTCATTAGCTATTGACCCTTGGCCTTTTTCCATGAGAAGACTAGATTTCATCAATGTAATCCCTGTGGCCCTAGGACAGGTTAAATATTGCATCATAGTGGTGGATTACTTCACAAAATGGGTGGAAGCATAGCTCTTTGCCTTGATAATAGCTATTCAGATTATCAAGTTCTTATCGATGAACATCATTTGCCAGTTTGGATGCCCTCTAGCCATTGTCACAAATAATGGCAAGTAGTTTGATAATTGGCAGGTCCACCAATTTACAGAATCGAAGGGTATTTATCTTTATTTTGCACCCATAGCCTATCCTCAATCAAATGAGACTAAGAAAGGCAAGGGAAAATAGGCAAAAGAGCTCCTTAGCATCCTGTGGGATTACAGGAAGACACCACACCAGCACACTGGTGAATCACCTTTCACTTTGGTATATGGAATAGATACATTAATACCTGTGAAAATTGCCCAAACTACCATGGGGGTTCAAGCATACAACCGTGGTGAAAATGATAAAAAACTAGAAGGAAAGCTAGACCAATTATACAAGTTAAGAAAGGATGCATGGATCTGCATAAAGACCTTCAAATAGTGGGTTGTTTTAACCCATGACAAAAAGGTAAAAAAAAAACTATACACGTAGGTGGGCTAGCTCTCATTAAGGCAAAGTTAATTGGCAAAAATCCAAGATTTGGAGCACTCAGACCTAATTAGGATGGATCATACATGGTCACGAAGGAAGTTAGAGATTGAATCTTCAAACTGTTAAGCCCTGAAGAGAGGACAATGCCTAGGACTTGCCATATGGATGGCCTACTACATTATATCATGTAATTTTAGTATGATTCTTTGCTGTAGAATAAGAACAATCATTCTCATTTGACTTTCTTTTCAATGGCTACAATATTTTGTATAAACAACAGTTGATGAAGGTATTCATTTTGAAACTCTTCTCAATTAATTAATTTATGAGGCACATAATTTGGCCATACGAGTGAATTAGATGAATCTATTAAAACCCACTAATTCAAGGGTTAGCCATTAGGGGAACAAACCCTAGGACTTAATCGAGCCTAATCCACTTTGAGTCAGGGGTTAGCCATTGCTGGAACAATCCCGAGGACTTAATTGAGGCTAACCCACTTCAATTTGAGTGTGAGCATTGGGGGAATGACCCCAAAGACTTAATCAAGGCTAACCCACTTCAATTTGAGGGTTAGTCATCGGGGGGATGACCCCCAAGACTTAGCAAAATCTAACCTAACTGCATCTAGACATAAGGGAAAAATAATAAAGGCAACAGAGCATGAGAAATAAGTTACAAAAATGACCTCTATTGGTGTATTGGTAGTTCAACCTCGACGTAATTACATAAAGAGATAAGGTTTGCATTAACAAAAGAAATAGAACCACAAAATGGCAACAAGCAATAAAAATTTCATTAATTTTAAGATTTTTTTATAAAAGTAACTGATGATGTACACTAAATCATAAAGGTGGGAACTACAAACTATATACTAGGAATGGTGCGTAACCCTAGAAAGGTGAAAAGATTGAAGATTTCATGAGGTTACTAGTGAAGAAGCACGAATCATTGGGGAGCCGTGATGCCATGAGGAGAAAATAGCCCTAGAAAGAGAGACTGAAGATGAAGCCACCTAGAACTTGTCCAAATATGGAGCCTTCTCGGTGTCCATCTCCTTAACACTTTCATCAAAGCGTGCCTTCTTACCTTCCCTTCCTATGGCCACACTTCAAAGTTTCAACTCTTCTCTTCATAAGCTGATGGAAAGGATAAGTCCAGGTACAGATCGGCACGTTCAACCTTAAAACGGAAACTAAGGAGGACCTCCTTAAACTCATTGAAGGCCCCCTACCCTTGAAGACCATGAAAACCAACTTTCATGATCCACTTATGAAAGGCATAATAGTTGCAGAAAAGCTAGAGCTAGCTTCACCTTGAACTGTCACTGGATACAACGAAGCTAGTTGATTCATGTGTAGTCTCTTTAATGGGCCTGATCTTGTCCTCAGTAGCCTTCAACTAAGCACGCAGCCATTGAACCTCGACATTGGCTTTAGCATCCCTCTCCTCAACCTTCTTAAAAACCTCTGTTGACCCGTCAAACTTCAAATCCATGCCCTTTGAGTACTCCTTTCCCTTTTCCTTGGCCTCTATCATCTTTCTGAGATTATCGACCATACCTTCTGATGCCCGATGGCCTCGTCGTTGAGGGTCATGTTGAATGGTGGGGAGACTTCCTGCGAGGAAGAACGCCTGGAGGCCAAATCGACGACGGGAGCGCGCCTGGTAGTGTTGTCTCAGAGAGAGAGAGAGAGAGAGAGAGAGAGTCGGATTGTTTGTCCCCCCCTGCCAAGGCTTGTTTCCTGGTATTTATAGTAATGTCCAGCCCGTTCAGATCATGACACGTGTTTGGTCGGATGTTCTCTGAATTTCTGGACGTAGGGGACAAGTAGCCGGTGGCAGTCTCCTTGAGCCCTGAACCAAGACAGGCAGTGACGTGACCTGAATGGCGTCAGCGTGTCAGACCGCCGCTTAGGCGGTCTGTAGCATTAGTGGGCGACATGTCAGAGACTCCTCAAATGTTCCTGCCGTACTCCCGAGGTCCCTGGGCGAGATCGTACTCAAGTACGGACGATGCTTCTTCGGGAAACATGCTCGTAGTTCGGGGGTTCCCATATTCAGGAGTTCCGCCCTCGGGGAGATCGTGTTCTGCCCGCTATAGCTGGTGCCCCTTTGTCAAAGGCGATCTGCTTAATACCTCGGGGGGATTAACAGTATCCTCAAGTTTCCTAGCTTGCCGAGCTCGAGTTCTTCGGCTTTGCTCCCAAGGTGTGTAATTCCACCTTTTCCCGGGCAGCGTCAGGTTTCCTGGCCGTTCTGTCGGCAGGGAGTTCGGCCAGATAGAGGTGATAGCCCTTTGGCTATCACCTTCCTTGGCGGTGTGCTCTGCCTCCAGCAACTTCCTTCCCTGCTTCCTCATACCTTTAAGTTGTCAACTTGCAATGATAAATTCTACAAGGTCTTCTAGCTAGTGGCATACCTCTGCCTAGTGGAGTAGGTGACAATGGCCACTTGTAAAAGCAAGTCAGTTAGTAACTAATGTATTTTTCCTTTAACCAGTAAGATGAATAAGTATACCTAAAAGAGGCCGTATCGTTTACTCATAAGTTGGGAACCATCCCCATGATTGGGGTGGGTGAGACAGTGTTGATCCCTAAGGGTTTTGAGGCCCTTAAGGATACAATGGGTAGTGCTTGTTCGATCCTCTAGGATCGACTTAGTAACATCTACTACCCATTGAGGGTCAAACATATTACTTTACAAGATGCCCTTAAGTGCCAAGTTATGTCTTTGTGGCTGGCCCTACTTGGGGACTAAATTGCTGGACTAGAGCCGCTCGTCCATGTCTAGTACGAGGAGGTCCTCAGAACTGTTAGTATTGTGCCCAAAAGGCCAATCATGAGATGATCAAAGATTCTCAGTAAGGGGTCTTCAACCTACAAGAAAAATCATGAGGACTCCACATATACAAGGATGTGAAACCTGGTGTGTGCGCTTATAGCCTGAGAGTCTAATATATGCATATAGCTAGGTCCCTTTGGGACCTCTCCTCATCCTAGTCTAACTCACGGGGCATCACTCCATGCCTAGCAAGTTCTGGCCACTAACTCACTCCTAGTAAGCCTTAGCTTACTGACTGACAAAGTAATGTTGCCTTCCCTTAGCTGTTATGTAGGTGAACATGGTGGATGCTCCTTGCTTGTGCTGTAAGAAATCCACTAGGCGTACTAGGCCTCCACATAGTGCCTTACGTCCTTTGACTTGACTAGGTCACCTGTGTACTAAGCCTCCACCCATTTAATCTACCAAAGATGCACTAAGCTTTCACTTATGCCTCAAGGCATAGCTTGGCTAGGCAACAAGTGCACTAAGCCTTCATCCATGGTGCTCATTTATCCACCATTAGTTGGTTCACTCCAGCGGAGTGGTAATGATCATCGATGGACTCATTTATTATGTTCTTTGGAAAATAACTTATTGTACTAAGGTTCTTTCATTAGAATCTTAAATATGAAGGCTCAGCTAGGCTTTTTTTGGCACTAAACCTTGCACCTTGCACCTAACTAATGGTGCTCTATTATGGACAAACATGCATTCAAAACTTGCCTTCACTTTGAGTTAAAATCACTTAAAAACTCAGCCATTTTATGTGTATTGAAGGCATGGAGGTGATAGTACTCCCTCTTAGCTTCATGTGGAATCTTGAATCACCCCAATTGGACACCCGAGCAAAAAGTTATGAAGAAAACAAAACCAGGTGTCAATGCTGTCGCGGTGACATGTCGCCACAGTTGTTGACGTTCTGCCAATTTTTTAGTTATTGGCTATGCATCATGGGAACTTGTATTGATTGGTGACGCATTACCAATCTGTGAAATGCCCAAAAAGTTTCCCATTTCACTCCTATGAAATGTGGCATTTCCCAAATGTACCAAACATGTATGGATAGCCTTCAAATTTCACATACATGTAGTACACATTGTAGAGACCACAACTAACCATCACAAGCCTTACTATGATGTATTATAACATCGTTCCAATCAAGCCAAACATAGTAATCCACCATGATCAAACCAAACCACTAACTAATGCTATTGCCAAAACTACTTGATTTCATCAAGCAAACTCTATCCAATGGCATTAATAAAGCTTGAAAACATAACTTCGTTACCTTAGTTTCAATCCACAAGAAAGAATCAATCAAATCTTTCACAAAAAACTGAGTTCCTCAAAGTCTACCTACGTTCCAAGCAAACAAAGCCATAAAACACCAAATTACTAACTTCTAACCAAAACCCAAGCTTCCAAACATCTAATAAGCAAGAATTCACCAAAAACTCAAGTTTTACCTCGCATAAAAAATAGAGGATACTGGAAAACTTGGTTCTAAGATCCAAAAACTTGAAATCATGCTTGAAACAAGCCTTCCATAGCTCGTATATCCTTGGTGGCTTCAATTTGCACGAAAATCTCTTGGTTTTGAGCTTGAATTACTGGAGAATTGGTAGAAAGAAGGGCGAGCTCAGGTTTGAATGTGAAAATGGCAGCCCTCCCCTCCTTTACCAATTTATATGCTCTTTTAAACCCCAAGCTACCAAACTATTTAAAAAGTTACAAATAAGTCCCATCTTTTAAGTAGCTTTAATCAAACTTGGTCAATCTTGTTTATTTGAACTAAACTTGAGTTAAAAGTAGAAGTTAGGATTTAAAACTCATTTTTAACTCTCTGGACTCAGGCTGACTCTTCGGGATGCAAAATTACCATTTTGCCCCCGAACCTCATTTAGTGCCTTAAATTTCTTAGAACTTAGTAAACTTTAGCCAGCATACCTATACTTGCTATGTGAACTTGAAATAAGGTTCCAAATTAGCTTTCCACTAGGACAGCCATAGCATTCTCCCCACCTTGGAGAATTTTGTCCTCCAAATTCAATCTCCCCACCTTAGAAACATTAACCTAGCATACGATGCCAACACATCCTAACCAAACCTATGAAGGGGTGTTAGTCATACAACAACCCATTTGGTGACAAATTACCCAACTTGTTTAACTAATGCCCTTTAGGTACTTGAGTCGGGCCCTATCTCGTATAGGTACTATGGCTAATGCCATTCTTTATGCTCACTCTTAATCATAGTCTGGTTACTGCCCACTGTACTCCCCACCTTAGCCTGACCTTGCTTAGTTTGAAACACTTTATTGTAATTTTTACTCTTGGAGACTATGGTATGGGCTCTCCCTACCTTCAGGACACAGTACTGCTAAAGCATAGCTGACTACTCCAAGTTGTCCTAACAAATCCAGTGATCATGAATCCTCCACACTAAACTTTATTCCAAGTTCTCTGGTGTAAGATAGCTTAAAATTTTTTATCCTTACACTAAGAGGATCTTATTGAAAGTTTAGTGCTAACAAACCTTCTTCACTCACTCTTTTGTGCCAAAACCAACTAGTGTAAGCTAACTTAACAAGTTAAACTTATCCGTTAACACTCACACTAGAAAAAGTTCCACCCTAGGTTTAACACCCAATGCCAGATACGTAACCCCTTAGTGTGAGCTAGCTTAACATGTAACTTGTCCACTAACTCTTACACAGTTAGTTCCTTACTCTAAGATTGGTACCCGACAACTCCTAACCTTCACTAGGCTAAGTGTGTCACTAGTGTATTATGGGCTCCCCACATACACTACTAATAGCCTTAAGACACACTCTGCTCTAGGCTCCACTATCTTTAGGGCTTTTCAAATGAATGAACTACTGAGAGTTGCAAGTCCTAGCCTACCTTAGGGTACAAGTCTTTAAATGCTCCCCTTGGATGGCCCCTATGCATCAGGTATACCAATGCACTGGGCAGGATACCCATACACCACGTAAGCATCATTATCCTACTACTTTCACTATTCTAGAGCCTCTTACACCCGTATGTCCATACGAGAAAATCTATCTGGCATGAGTGCCAAGACCTCCAAGCAACTAGCAACCTTTGGGCCTTATCTGTGTGCCTTTAGCTAAGGGCACCTAGCACTCAACAATTTAACTATAGAAAGGCTACCCAAGTCGAGGGTCTTGATGCTTTAGCTACTCCACTCGATGTATTCTAGGTGCCTAAAACCTACACACTCAATCTCTTCACTTTCCTGTACTCTGAGCACAATACCCTACATGCTGGATTAACTCCTCAGGTGTGTCCTTCGATTGGCAGTCGATTAGACACCTTGGCCAATTCACTAGGCTCCAACGTGCCTCCCATTCTTACTCTACTTCTTGATCACTTAACTATGGTTACAAAGAATCGTCTCTACCCTCAATATTTAACTACCATACCATAACTACACTGTGTCATCCCTGTGTCGAAGCGATAAATTTGTTTAGCACACTCGTTAACCCTTAACCAATCTTGCAAATGATGAGCCCTTCCTTTTAAAGGCACTAGGGTCATATGAAATTCTTTAACTTTGGGCTTTAACTACCTCAACCAATAACCTCATTAACTAGGATTTAAACTGTTAACTTCTCTCTACTCTGGTAGTCATGACAACTACCGAAGCCACAAAAACATATGCTTTAGCACAACTGTACCCATACTATACTTGTCACATTGATTATTGAGTATAACACTCTACTAGGTGGGAGATTAGTTCACCTTCTGGCTACTAGTGAGTCACCTCTTAACTAGACATAGTGAACTCTTTCTCTTTCACGGGCACTCCTTGGACACTACCCCATAGGGTTAAGGCAAAGTATCCTCTTTTTGGCATCACTTAGGCATTCTGACTTAATAGTTCAATGTTTCACTAGCTTATTGGCATTAACATAAGGCATTAAACGATCACTACAATGTCTTTAGTTCCACTTAGGACGTAGTCCCTTACCTACTCAGCTAGTTTTACTAGTTTAGTCTCTTTTCTTCCATGAATCAACTTAGTGGCCCTTGACTCCACCTAACCTTAGGGTGATGAGCTCAAGTCATCCGTTATCCTCTGGTCCATGGCAGTCCTTCCTATTACTTAGGTCCTCTTATTGCCTTCAGGTAGTCAAGCCGAACCCTAGTAATGGTTCTACTCTTACTGGCTCAACCCTTGGGTATCTACCTAACGGATGAACAAGCCTATCTATCCATTTACCTCTGGATGAATTCCTTGCTCCTTTCTTCTTTGTATGGTCACCTTTTACTTTTACTAGTTATAAACAAAATAAAAAACTTACCTACTTACCTTTGTGGTATCAGATTGAACTGCTCCTTTAGTTAATGACTCTAAGGAACTTATCTGTTCAACTAGCCAGTTGTTTACTAACAACTAGGCCACTAAACAAACTCATGCAAGAAGATAACCTATGGAACTCTGGAACATTTCCAATCTATGGCATTTAGGCCTCCACTTATGTGGTTTCACGCACTATCAAGTGGGTCCTAGGGCATCGGGTATTAACCCAATACTTGGTACATCCATAGGTCTTAATGCACTTGGGTTGCCCTCAACCTTATTCGAAACTACTACCCAACATGCAAAACAAAATTATGCCACTAAACTGATGCCAGAACTCCAACAAAGTAACTAGACTATTAGTGAAAGGTTAAAAACTTACCTCACACTAGCTGGGCATAGCCTGCAAGTTCACTATGGCTACCTTTCGGATCTGGCTAGTGGCTGCCAACTTCGACCCCTTGACTAGCCAACCAAAACTTAAACAACTACTCTGGTGCACTAGGTTGACTCCTTGTTGTAACAACTCCTGGGGATAAACTTCCTAGGCTAGTCTTAACTTAACCTAGCCCAAATATAAAACTAGTCCGATGACCACTCGGACTGCTGACAACACTTCATAGGTGTAAGCTAAGAGTGATACACTCTTCACACCTCTAGGTCTTGCCCTTAACCTCATAATCCAGTCTTATTCCTCAGTTTCAAGTTGACTTTTGCACTATAGGCTTGTTACCCTTACTCCTGCTAGGTTGGATAAGCCAACCTCCACCTTGTAGTCTCATGTCTTCAACTCATCTAACTCTCTTCTGAGAGCTACTACATCCTCCACCACTTATTGGTGACTACCTTGAAGATTTTCAAGCGCTCTCATATAGTAGCTCAAGGCCATGGGGAACTTATCCTCAAGCTCATACTTTCGATCAAAAAGTACGAGAATGCTACCCTTTATTACTTTGTAGCCCACATGACCAAGTGCTTACCACTTAGGTTAGTGCATCCTCAGGTCTCTTCAGCATAGCCTAACCCATTCAAGTTGGTGGGTTCAAGTTCTAGAACCGTTAAAGTAATCTACCTAGTTTGATGGTACCCCCCACCTTGGGAGAATCCATATCCTTCTACATAGCCTCCCTCATCAATGAGGTCTAAAACAACTTCCTAGGATGGTGGTCACATCCTCACTATTTGCGTCAAGGTGTTGCCTTACCTTGGAGTAAGCCAAACAAATTGCCCCAATGTTGCCACATTACTTTGCTAGGATCCATTCCTAGACCATAGCATTTCAAAAGCGAACCTGATAGCCAAACACTATCGCCTCGATCTGGCCGAACTCCCTGCCACAAGAATGGCCAGAAGAACTGGCGCTACCCGAGAAAAGGTGTGATCATGCACCTCGGGAGATAGCCGAAGAGCTCCGAGCCCGGCACGCTAGGAAAACCCGAGGACACTACTCGACCCCCCAAGGTTGTGAACAGATCGCCTTCGGAAAAGTGGCACCAGACACAGCGAGCCGAACATGATATCCCCGAAGGCGGAACTCCCTGAAACTGGGAACCCCCGAACTGAGGGCTTGTTTCCCGAAGAGGCTCTGTCCGTACCAAAGGACGACCTCACCCAGGGACCTCGGGAGTACGGCAGGAGCATTTATGGAAGCATTTAAGGAAGCCTCTGACACATCCATTCACAGACGCCACAATCCGCCTCAAAAGGCGCACTGCCACGCTGACGCCATCAGAATCACATCATGGCCCGTCTCAGCACATGGCTCAAGGCAACCTGCTACCAGCTATCTGTCTCCTACGCCCAGAAATTCAGGAACATCCGACCGAACACGTGTCGCGATCTGAACGGGCTAGGCACTCCTATAAATACCAGGAATTAATATTTGGCAAGAGGCTGGTTGGAAAAATACGGCCCCCACACTCAGAAAAAATTACCAGGCGAGACTCCTAAGCCCTTTGTGCTATTTTCTCTGCCTTTCTCTCAGCCACCACTGACTTGGGCGTCGGAGGCTCCCCCCCGGAAAAACACTCCGGGGGCCTCCTAACCCTTTGTTTCTGAGTTTCCAGGCACTCTCCTTTGGGCGATCCAATCCACCAGGCGTTCTTCCTCCCAGAAGTCTCTCCTCCAGTCATCATGACTCTGAACGATGAGGCCCCTGGCCATCAGAACCTGACCCAGTTTCACCATTGTAACCTATAGCCAAAGCCAGACAACAACTCACAGATGTTGGTTGGTACTAACTGCCTTAGCGCAAGGACAAACCATTAGATCTCAGTAACTAGCCTCCAATGACCATGATTGAGCTCTGATACCAAAAGCTAACGTGACCCCTCATGGGCCTACCCAAGAAGCCTACGGGAACTTGTCCCATGCTAGTCGCAATTGGCTAATTGATTACATGTGCACTAGTTAAAACTTTTATGCTTCTAGCTATTTAATCCTACTATCTAATCAGGCATGAGTTTATGCTTTGACTAATCAATAAAAGAAAGAAAAAATACTTAAAATATTGCCTAGGCATATTTTGATAAAAAAAAAATATTAAAACTGTTAAAGCATTCAAAGCAATTAAGTGGAATTAACTACACATAATCAATTATGTGCAAACATCCAAACAAGAGTAAACTATGCTCACACCCAAAAGTGACTCTAGAGTAGACTACTCGTACATGACCATTGGGGGCAAACTGGTGTATGAAAACTATACACTGAACAACTGTACTGAGATCCAGAACCAAGCTTCCACCTTAGAGCCAACTCCCAGTGGCAAGCTTTGCAAGCCCTCCCTTGTGCTTTACTAGCCTTTGTAGGCCAAAAAAAGACGGTAGTTAGTACCATAACTTAACCAATAAGCAACCGATAAACTAGAATCATAAAGATTCAATAAACCAAATACCTGCTCACAAGCCTAGCTTAACAACCCTCAATGGTTGCTGGTTCAATGATGTCCAAAACTGCATAACAAAAAGTAAAGGAATAAGAATCAAAGATTCTTAGTAATGGGTCTTCAACCTATAAAAAAAATCCTAAGGACTCCACATATACAAGGATATGAAACCTATTACATGTGCTTGTAGCCTAATGGTCTAGTATATTCATATACCTGTGTCCCTTGGGACCTTTCCTCATCCTAGTCCTCTACATGGGGCGTCACTCCGTGCCTACCGAGTTTTGGCCACTAACTCGCTCCTAGTAACCATTAGCTTACTAACTGACATAGTAATGTAGCCTTCCCTTAGTTGTTGTGCAGGTGAATGTGGTGGATGCTCAATGTTTGTACTGTAAGAAATCCATTAGGTGTAGTAGGCCTCCACATAGTGCTTCAAGTCCTATGACTTGACTAGGTCACTTCTGTACTAAACCTCCACCCATTTAACCTACGAAGGATGCACTAGGCTTTCACTTGTGCCTCAAGGCATAGCTTGGCTAGGCAACAAGTGCACTAAGCCCTCATCCATAGTGCTCCTCTATCCACCATTACTTGGTTCACTCTTGCGGAGTGGTATGATCATGGATGGACTCATTTACTAGGTTTTTTGGAAATTACCTTATTGTACTAAGGTTCTTTCATTAGAACTTTAAGTACAAAGGCCTAACTAGGCTTTTGATGGCACTAAACCTTGCACCTACCTAATGGTGCTCTATTGTGGCCAAACATGCATTTAAACCTTGCCTTCACTTTTCATTGAAATATTTTAAAACTCAGCCATTTTAAGTGTATTGAAGGCATGGAGGTGATAGTACTCCCTCTTAACTTCACGTAGAATCTTGAATCATCTTATTCGGACACCCGAATGAAAAGTTATGAAGAAAACAAAATCGGGTGTCAATACTATCGCGATGGCGCGTCACCACAGTTGTTGACATTTTGCCAATTTTTGAGGTATTGGTGATGCGTTATGGGAACTCGCATTGATTGGTGATGCATAGCCAATCCTATGAAATACCCTGAAAGTTTCCCATTTTATTGCTATGAACTTTGGGCACTTCCCAAATGTATCAAACTTGTATGGATAGCCTTCAAACTTCACATACATGTAGTACATGTTGCAGAGACCACAACTAACCATCACAAGCCTTCCTATGATGAATTATAACATCATTCCAATAAAGCCAAATGCACTAGTCCACCACGATCAAACCAAACCACTAACTAATACTATTGCCAAAACTACTTGAATTCATCAAGCAAACTCTATCTGATAGCATTAATAAAGCTTGAAAACATAACTCCCTTACCTTAGTTTTAATCCACAAGCAAGAATCAATCAACTCTTCCACCAAAAATTGAGTTCCTCAACGTCTACCTAAGTTCCAAGCAAACAAAGCCATAAAACACCAAATTACTAACTTCTAACCAAAACCCAAGCTTCCAAACATCTAACAAGCAAGAATTCACCAAAAACTCAAGTGTTACCTCACATAAAAAATAAAGGATAGTGGAAAACTAGGTTCCAAGCTCCAAAAACTTGAAATCATACGTGAAACAAACCTTCCATAGCTTTTCTTCTCAGCTCGGCTATTTCTCTGTGTTCGCCGACGAGGTTGAGCTTGGTTCTGAGGCCGAGGTCGTTTCCACCTTCATCAAATATTTGTACCCGTATTGATGGTCTGACTATCTCGACTGGGATAATGGCCTCTGTCCCGAAGACTAGTGAAAAGGGAGTTTCCCCTGTGGCCCTTCGGGGCGTCGTTCGGTAGCTCCACAATACGCTTTGGAGTTCTCCTGGCCATTTCCCTTTTGCTTCTCCCAGTCTCTTTTTCAGGCCATCTTTTATGGTCCTGTTCGATACTTCCACCTGCCCGTTACTTTGGGGGTGAGCTACTGGGGCGAAGTGCATCTTTATTCCGAGGTCGCTGATAAATTCCTGGAATCCTTTGTCTATGAATTGGGATCCATTATCAGCTACTAGTACCCTCGGTATGCCAAATCTGCATACAATGTTCTTCCATACGAACTTCTGCACTTCTTTTACCGAGATAGTTGCCAGCGGTTCTGCCTCGACCCATTTAGAGAAATAGTCCACTGCTACAACGCAGAATTTCACGCCTCCGGGTGCTGTGGGGAGTGGCCCAATAAGGTCTATACCCCAGACTGCGAACGGCCAAGGATAGTCAGCCGAACTTACCGTCTCCGAGGGTGCCCTCTGGATGTTCGCGTGTCTCTGGCAGCTACCACATTTTCGGACGAACTGTCTTGCGTCCTTTCTCAGGGTAGGCCAGAAGTATCCTTGGCGAAGTATCACCGCTGCAAGGGCATCAGTTCCGATATGTGAGCCACACATGCCTTCGTGGACCTCTTCAAGGATCATTTCAGTATCCTCTTCAGCCACACATCTCTGCAGTGGATTTGCATATCCCTGCCGGTATAACTCTTCACCAATCAGGAAGAATCAGCCGGAGCGTCTTCGCAGTCTCGCAGCGTCGCCGGGGTCTTCGGGGAGCATATTTTCTGTGAGGTATCTCTTTATGGGATCTTTCCATCCTTTTCCCGAGGTCGCTATGCTCAGCACTGAGATGCTCGGATGGTCTAGCACCTCGGTGTATGTTTTCGACTTCGCCAAGCAATCCGCCTCAGTGTTATTCCGCCGAGGTACATTTTCGATCCGTACGGCGTCAAACTCTTGGATGAGCTTTGCTACCAGCTCGTGGTATTTTGCCAAGATTGGGTCCTTCGCCCCATAATCTCCTGCCGTCTGCCGAACTACCAGCTGGGAATCGCTGTGAGCTTTTAAGTTTCTCACGCCAATCCTTCTGGCCAAGCGTAATCCCGCTATGAGGGCTTCATACTCAGCCACATTGTTTGTGACGCTGAAGCTGAACTTGATAGCCTTCATTACCTCCAGGCCTTCGGGTCCTCTGATAACTATTCCAGCTCCCTGGTGTTCGGAACCCGAGGCTCCGTCAACATGCAAGGTCCATTCTGGCTCACCCTCGTTCGGATCTTGGTGGCTGTCCTCAGTGGTGGGTATTTCGGCGATAAAATCTGCCAGTGCTTGGGCCTTTATGGCCTTCCGAGGCTCATATATGATTTTGTGCTCGCCAAGCTCTATGCACCACTTGGAGAGCCTTCCCGAATGATCAACTTTCTTCATAACATCCCGTAGTAGTAGACTACTTCGGACAATGATGGGGTGAGCCTGAAAGTACAGTCGCAGCCTTCTTCCTGCAAGCATCAAGGCGTATATAGCTTTTTGAAGCAAAGGGTACCTGATTTTGGGGCCATGCAGGGACTTGCTGACGTAATAGACTGGCCATTGCTTTGGGCCTTCTTCTTTCACGAGGACCGAGCTTACAGCTTTCTCCGTGACGGCGAGGTACAATACGAGTGGCTCTCCCTCCCGAGGTTGTCGCAGAGTCGGCAGGCTGGCCAGGTAGACTTTGAGTTCTTCCCAGGCCTTTTGGCAATCTTCATCCCAAGGATGATCATTCCTTCCGAGGTCGCCTTCCCTTTTTGCTGCCTTTGTGAGGACTTTGAAGAAAGGTCGGCACCGATCTCCGTACCTGGAAATAAACCTGCTTAGGGAGGTTATTCTTCCGGTAAGCCTTTGCACGTCTTTGACCGTGACAGGAGTTCGGAATTCAAGCAGAGCCTTAATCTTCTCGGGGTTAGCGTCAATGCCTCTTTCGGATACCATGTACCCAAGGAACTTTCCCGAGGTTACCCCGAAGATGCACTTTTCAGGATTGAGCCGAATCCCAAAGGCTCTGAGCTTTTGGAAGGTTTCCTCTAGATCTGCAACGTGGTAGCCAGGCAGCTTGCTCTTGACTATCATATCATCAACATATACCTCCATGTTTCTCCCCATTTGGTCCTTAAAGACCTTGTTCATCAACCTTTGGTAGGTGGCTCCTGCATTCTTGAGCCCGAAGGGCATCCTGATATAGCAGTATGTTCCTCCCTCGGTGATGAAGGCAGTTTTTTCTTCATCTTCGGGGTCCATCCTTATTTGATGGTAGCCACTGAAGGCGTCTAGGAAACTTAGGAGCCCATATTCCGCAGTTGAATCTACCAGCTGATCTATTGGCGGCAGAGGGTATGAGTCTTTCGGGCAAGCATCGTTCAAATTTCTGAAATCGATGCACATCCGGAGTTTGCTGCTACCTTCTTTTGTGGCGATGACCACGTTGCTTAACCATTCGGGGTACTTCACTTCCCTGATAACTTTGGCTTCCAACAGCCGCTGGACTTCGGTTTTGACAAAGTTGCCCTTATGGGCTGAGATGCTTCGTTTCTTTTGCCGGACAGGCCTTGCTTCCGGGCTTACTTTGAGGCTGTGCTGTATTATGCCAGGGTTCACCCCCGGCATATCTTTTGGCGAGTAGGCAAACAGATCTTTATTTTCCAGCAGAAAGGATACAAGTTTTTCCTTGTCACCTTCGGCCAAGCTCTTCCCTATTCGGGTAGATTGTCCTGGGACAAGATCTACTGCTTCCGTTTCTGCCTTTGCGGGATCTTCTCCTTTGCCTTTCTCCTGCGCCTTTGCCTCCACCGCTTGTGTAGAGTTGTTTGCCGGAGCCTTTCGTGCTTTCACAAACACCTTTCTCACCTCGGCCTGGTCTATGAAGATCTCTGCATCTCCATCCTTGGTGGCGAATGTGATAGTCAAGTACTTCACATCAGGGCGAATGTGCAGGTTTCCCTGTGTCTGCCTTCCAAGGATGGCGTTGTACGAGGACTGGACGTCCATGACGATGAACCTCGCCATTGTGGAGGCGTACAACTCAGCTGCTCCACCTACCGAAGTCCCTTTCATCATCAGTGGGAGGTCGATCCATCCGAGGACGGGTAGTTCGGATGGCCCAACGCCGAAGGTGGGCGTGGTGACAGGCTTAAGCTCGCTGCTGGAGATGCCCAAGTTCGGCAGTAAGTGCGAGAATAGGACGTCAGCATTTGATCCATCATCAAGTAGCACCCTTTTGACGTCCCAGTTCCCTATCCTCGCCGTTATCAGCAGCGGATCGTCGTGGGGGAAGACGACGGTGGATCCATCTTTGCGGGCCAGTTTCTTCGCTGGTCTTTGATATTCCATGACCGCAATCTCTCTGGCTTTCCGCTTTCTTTCCGAGGATGGGAGCCCCGTGGTGATTGTTTGTATAACCCCTGCCGGAGGTGGAGGGCGCCTTTTTGGACTTCGGTTTCTCCGCCTGTCGGAGTCATAGTCCTCATCTTCGGCCATTCCTTCCTCCTTTTTTCTACCTTTTGGGGAGGGCATCCACAGGTATTTGCGAAGTTGGCCCTGTTTTATCAGCGACTCTATGTACTTCTTCAGCTGGAAGCAGTCTTCGGTGTCATGACCGTGGTCGCGATGAAACTGGCAGAACTTCTTTGCATTCTTCTTATTATCGGCGGTCATGGCCCTTGGCCGCCGAATCTGCGTCCCTTGCCTTTCCAGCGCCATGAGGATGTTGGTCCGTGTGGTGCTCAGGGGCGTGAAACTTTGAGGCTTCCTTCCCCGCATCCTCCGAGATCGTCCTGCCTGTTCGGTAGGATTACGGGCTTGCTGATTGGACCCTTCGGCGCGGTGGTTGTCTGACTTTGGCCCAGCCATTCTCAGCTCCTCGGCTGTCATGTGCTGTTCGGCCCTTCGGTAAAATTCTCCGAGGGTGTCCGGGGGGTCCTTTGAGAACTCGTAGAACAGCTGTGAGTCCCGCCGAAGGCCCCGTGTCATGGCAAGAATGCGGATTTCGGGCCGAAAGTCTGGGACGCTCAGGGCTTCCCTGTTGAACCTTTCGACATAGTCTCGGATGGTCTCTCCGTTTCTCTGCTCTATGTCGAACATCTGGACAGGCATCTTTGCAGTCGGCCTGCTCCCGATGAATTGCTGCGTGAAGGCCGTGGACAACTCCTGGAACTCAGTGATGGTCCCTGGAGGCAATGAATTGTACCACGCAGTTGCTGGCCCTGTGAGGGTGACTTCAAAGCATTTGCACATGGTAGCGTCATCAGCACCGTGCATTATCATGCTGCGTCTGTATTTCGTCAGATGGGCCTGTGGATCAGTGCGGCCATCATATATCTCCAGCCGAGGCACCCTGAAGTCACCTGGCATGGCTGCTTCAGCAACGGCACGAGTGAAAGGGGAGTCATCTTCGCAGAAGGTCCCCGAGAGTCTGGCCCAGACAGGTTTTCTGGCCATTTGCTTCTCCACTTTATCTAGCCGTGCTAGTATCCTCTCCATAAGCACTGTGGTACTCGGCCCTCCTTCGGGGAAGGGAGACTGCCGGCGCCTCTTCGGGGAGCGAGTTCGGCGCTGAGGGGACAGGGACCTCGCCTCAGCCGACGAACTTCTTCGCTGCAAAACCCTTGGTCGCTCAGACCTCTTTCGTCCCACAGGCTGTTTCCCGATGGGCATATTTTCCGTGGACGATTCTTCGCGCGGATCTCCACTTCCCGAGCTGCGATGAGTAGACTTGGGGCTTTTCTCCCGAGGGCGTGTTGGTGAGGGGGGGCTCTGGGCCTGTGTTTGCTGCGGCCATCTCCGGTCGATTTGCTGGGTCATTTCAGCCACGACCGAACGTTGGAAGTCCCTCAGGAAACTCATGGTGATTACCAGAGGGCGGTCTTCCTCAGGCGTAGAAGTCCCTGGGAGTGTTTGCTCAGCAGCCGGTTGTATCTCAGGCGCGGACGGGGACCTTGGGAGTCCCTTGTCCTTAGAACGCCGAGTCTCAACGACGGCGATCTCAGAGCGGGTTCCCACAGACGGCGCCAAATGATGGCCGGGGGCCTCATCGTTTATAGTCATGGTGACTGGTGGAGAGACTTCTGGGAGGAAGAACGCCTGGAGGATGGATCGCCCAAGGGAGTGTGCCTGAAAGCTCAGAAACAAAGGGTTAGGAGGCCCCCGGAGTGTTTTTCCGGGGGGGGAGCCTCCGACGCCCAAGTCAGTGGTTGGCTGAGAAAAAGGCAAAGGTAATAGCACACAGGGCTGAAGAGTCTTGCCTGGTAATTTTCTCAGAGTGTGGGAGCAGTGTTTTGCCAACCAACCTCCTGCCAAGTATTAATTCCTGGTATTTATAGGAGTGCCTAGCCCGTTCAGATCGCGACACGTGTTCGGTCGGATGTTCCTGAATTTCTGGGCGTAGGAGACAGATAGCTGGTAGCAGGTTGCCTTGAGCCATGTGCTGAGATGGGCCATGATGTGATTCTGATGGCATCCGTGTGTCAGAGCGCCTTTTGAGGCGGCTTGTGACGTCTGTGAAAGGACGTGTCAGAGGCTTCCTTAAATGCTTCCATAAATGCTCCTGCCGTACTCCCGAGGTCCCTGGGTGAGGTCGTCCTTTGGTACGGACAGAGCCTCTTCGGGAAACAAGCCCTCGGTTCGGGGGTTCCCAGTTTCAGGGAGTTCCGCCTTCGGGGATATCATGTTCGGCTCGCTATGTCTGGTGCCGCTTTTCCGAAGGCGATCTGTTCACAACCTTGGGGGGGCAAGTAGTGTCCTCGGGTTTTCCTGGAGTGCCGGGCTCGGAGCTCTTCGACTATCCCTCGAGGTGCATGATCACACCTTTTCTCAGGTAGCGCCAGCTTCTTCTGGCCATTCTTGTGGCAGGGAGTTCGGCCAGATAAAGGCGATAGCGTTTGGCTATCAGTTGGAGTAATTAAATAATAGTAAAGTGATTAAGATAAACATCTTCACCTTTAGAAGGAGCTTAACATCTCTCATTTCTAATTCATCATCTCTTTATAAGAAATTGTTGAGATTGCCTCTGTAAATTGCATCCCCAAAAATTAGCACTAAATTGTTCTAGTTATGCAATACGTTTGGTCTATGTGTTCATGCATGCGGATGTTCCTAAAATGATAAGGTTAGTTTACAATATAAGGCATTGCAAATAAAAACTCAAAACAATTTAGAGTAAGAAAGAAAATGAACAACTAAACCCATAATATAAGCATCCTAAAAGCCATAACGTTGAGATAGGGCATGTGTAAGAAAATGCATGCACCTTAGTCAATTAAAACAATTCTAATGGTAATTATAGAATATCCCTCTCCTCACCCATCTTAATTCTATTATTGACTATAAAATATCCCTTGCCTCACCCATGACACTATTTCTAATTAGACATCTTTATTTTCTTCTCATTCATCAAGTATACCTTTCAAACACACTACTAAAAAATTGCATTAGCAAAGGCACTTAACGATGGCTGGCTGTCACAAACTCGGTATTAGCAATAGGGAGCCTTTGCTAACATGTCCATCTCTAAATTACCAACTGTAAATAATTTAGCAGTGACTAATGTTGCTAGTTAGTGATGTTAAACCATCGCAACTACAAGCCATCGCTAGATTTGGCTATAGCTTAGCGACGATTTGCCATCACTTGTTTATGGTAGCTAGACATTGTTAGCTCTTGTTGGACACTCAGCAACAACTAACCATGACTAAAGTGTTACCAGACGTTTAGTGATAGTTTGCCATCACCAATTAGTGACTGTTTAAAGCTGTTGTTAAACCACCATTTTCTAGTAGTGACAAGAGTACAAAACTAATTTATGAGTCATAAAACTTATAAACTACCATAAAAAATAATTCTTGTTAGCTTCTAGAAAGCTGTAAGCAAGTTATAAACTACCTGCATCTATATTTTTTATTTTTTCATCTAAACTAAAAATCTACACCTACTAAGAAAAGAATATTAGTTCTTATAAGGGCTCAAAAAATCAACACCTTTATCTATATAAATATATTGCAAAAGGCATCATGTTGCTTTGTGATGCAACAACTATCCTTGTTGCAGCTGACATTGTTTTGTTTTGGGTCTAACTATGCTTGTTGCAATAAATGTTGTCAAAGTTCAGTGTAGTGTTGTTTTCCCTTTTGCTAAGTGTATGGTGTTGACACTATCCTATTGTTGGCTCATTCATTGGCATTTTGTTGCTTTCTTTTGAAGTCTAGGATGCTATCATTTTCTCAATGCAGTGTCATTTATGTGTTGGTTAAATGGATAGGGGTGACGCCATTTTTGTTATTCTTTCAATGTGGTGTCATTTCCATATATGCAAAGTGGATAGAGGTGATGTCGTTCCATTGTCCACCCATATGTTGCTATTTTTTTGGGTTTAGCTGAAGTGTAGTATGCTTTCATATTGTTGTTTGTTCAGTTCCCATTGTTGTTCTTGAACAGGAAAGATAGAATAAGGGGAAGGTAGTGTTGTGGAAGTAGGGGGTTTTGTGTGTTTATATTTTGCATTGTTTTCTGCTTTGGTTGTCTCATGTGGGTGTATTGTCTATATCTAGTGAATATGTGCTTTGCTTCTGCCTTAATATGGTCTAACAGTTGGTAATCTTAGTGGCCCGCTTATAGTAAGTGGTCAATTCGTTCTTTTCACTAGGTCCTCAATTGTTGTGGTTGCTTTCTGTTAGTGATTTATGCTAACTTAGGTTGAGTTATCTTGCTTTCGGTTGGATGTATTCATTAATCAGAATGGTGGTCTATTTGTGGCATCTTCTAAGTGTTGCATGTTCTAGGTGTTGAGTTTCTATTGCTTGCATATAGGTTTTTTATGATTCCAGTAGCCCATCATTAACCATTGAGACTAGGCTCTGCTTTGCTCTTCTTGATAGTTAATTTCGAACATAAGGGTAGTACTTTGTTTCCTCCATAAAAGGCCCTTGTTTGCTATGGGTCATGCACAAGAGTAGTTGATGCATCTATTGGCATTATATTATACATATGCACGGGTGATTAGAAAGTTGTTCTCTAAAGCAAGCTTAAGTAAAGTCCTAGACTATTGTTTCATTGTGTTGCTGACAATGCTTAATTGCTATTCATCTGCAGTTAAGGTGTTGATTTAATTTTTTTGCAAATGCTGTGTTGTAACTCAGTTGATGTTAATTAGAATTATGTTGTGCTATTGTATAGTGTTTGTTTACAATATTGATTGTAAGTTTTTTAGTTGTAGGTATGTATTTGGAATGTTTGTCTCCCACGACTATTTTAGTTGAATTATGTGATAGTATTGGCCTATGTCCTCCTTCATATAATGTTAAGCCTTTTGTTAAAGAATAATATTGCTATTCTATCTATAAAATATTTTGTCTTTACATCTGTATTTACTACCACTAA
>SMDT01003330.1:0-237489 GCA_005392925.1 Aquilaria sinensis | reverse complement strand
GGCATCCGAATGCCATGTATTTTTTAATTCTACGCCTTCGGCATCGCCGAGCTTGTAAACTCCTTTTCGCACTTCGGCAAGTACCAGATAAGGACCTTCCCAATTTGCGCGAAGTACCCCGTGGGATGGCCTTCGGGGTCCAAATTCAGCCTTTCGGAGAACGAGGTCTCCTTTCTTTATTCCCTTTGGCCTGGCGTGCAAGTTTATAGCCACGGCCACTCTTTGCTGAAAAGCTTTTCTTCTTAGCTCGGCTATTTCTCTGTGTTCGCCGACGAGGTCAAGCTTGGTTCTCAGGCCGAGGTCATTTCCCCTTTCATCAAACACTTGTACTCGCACCGATGGTTGTACTACCTCGATTGGGATGATAGCCTCTGTACCGAAAACAAGTGAAAAAGGTGTTTCCCCTGTGGCTCTTCGGGGTGTTGTTCGGTAGCTCCATAACACACTTGGGAGCTCTCCTGGCCATTTCCCTTTTGCTTCCCCCAACCTCTTTTTCAGACCATCTTTTATGGTCCTGTTAGATACTTCTACTTGCCCATTGCTTTGGGGGTGAGCTACTGGAGCGAAGTGCATTTTTATTCCGAGGTTGTTGATAAATTCTTGGAACCCCTTGTCTGTAAACTGGGACCCATTGTCGGCTACTAGTACCCTCGATATGCCAAATCTGCATACAATGTTCTTCCATACGAACTTCTGCACATCTTTTGCTGAGATAGTCGCCAAGGGTTCTGCCTCGACCCATTTAGAGAAATAGTCCACTGCGACTACGCAGAACTTCACGCCTCCAGGCGCTGTCGGGAGTGGCCCAATGAGGTCTATGCCCCAAACTGCGAAGGGCCAGGGATAGTCAGCCGAAGTTACCAATTCCGAGGGTGTCCTTTGGATACTCGCGTGTCTTTGGCAATTACCACATTTCCGGACGAACTGCCTAGCGTCCTTTCTTAGGGTAGGCCAAAAGTATCCTTGGCGAAGTATCACTGCTGCCAGGGCGTCGGTTCCAATGTGCGAACCACAAGTGCCTTCGTGAACTTCTTCGAGGATCATTTCAGTATCCTCTTCGCCAACACACCTCTGCAGTGGATTTGCATATCCCTGCCGATATAATTCTTCTCCGATTAGGAAGAAACGACCGGAACGTCTTCGCACTTTGGCCGCTTCATTGGGGTCTTCGGGGAGCTCACTGGTTGCGAGATATCTTTTTATCGGATCTTTCCAGCCTTTTTCCGAAGTTACTATGCTCAGCACTGCGATGCTCGGGTGGTTTAGCACCTCGGTGCATGTTTTTGACTTTGCCAAGCAGTCTGCCTCGGCATTATCTCGACGAGGCACATTTTCAATTCGTATGGTGTCGAACTCTCGGATAAGCTTTGCTACCAGTTCATGGTATTTCGCCAAGGTTGGGTCCTTCACCCCATAGTCCCCTGCTGTTTGTCGAACTACCAGCTGGGAATCGCTGTGGGCTTTCAAGTTTCTTATACCAATTTTTCTGGCTAGGCGTAACCCTGCTATGAGAGCTTCGT
Organism: Aquilaria sinensis; assembly: GCA_005392925.1. Lineage (NCBI taxonomy): Eukaryota > Viridiplantae > Streptophyta > Magnoliopsida > Malvales > Thymelaeaceae > Aquilaria > Aquilaria sinensis. Next base: position 235,969 of record SMDT01003330.1, on the reverse strand, counting down.
ATTCAGCCATGTTGTTGGTGACGTTAAAGCCGAACTTGATGGCCTTCATTACTTCTAGACCTTCGGGGCCTCTGATAATTACCCCAGCTCCCTGGTGTTCGGACCCTGAGGCTCCGTCTACATACAAAGTCCATTCTGGCTCACCTTCGCCAGGATCCGAATGGCTGTCCTCGGTGATGGGTACTTCGGCAATGAAGTCTGCCAGGGCTTGAGCTTTTATGGCTTTCCGAGGTTCATAAGTAATGTCGTGCTCGCCAAGCTCTATACACCATTTGGAAAGCCTTCCCGAATGATCAACTTTCCTCATGACGTCCCGTAGAGGTAGACTACTTCGGACGATGATTGGGTGAGCTTGAAAATATGGCCGTAGTCTTCTTCCTGCCAGTACCAGGGCATATATAGCTTTTTGTAGCAAGGGATACCTGACTTCGGCGCCGTGCAGGGACTTGCTTACATAATAAACCGGCCATTGCTTCGGCCCTTCCTCTTTCACAAGGACCGAGCTTACTGCTTTTTCTGTGACGGCGAGGTACAACACGAGGGGCTCTCCCTCGCGAGGTTGTCGAAGAGTGGGCAGACGGGCTAAGTAGATTTTGAGTTCTTCCCAAGCCCTTTGGCAGTCCTCATTCCAAGGATGATCATCACATCCGAGGTCGCCCTCCTTTTTTGCTGCCTTAGTGAGGACTTTGAAGAATGCTCGACACCGGTCTCCATACCTGGAAATAAACCTGCTAAGAGAGGTTATCCTTCCGGTGAGTCTCTGCACATCTTTTATTGTGACGGGAGTTCGGAATTCAAGCAGAGCCTTAATTTTTTCTGGGTTAGCATCAATGCCTCTTTCTGATACCATGTACCCAAGAAACTTTCCCGAGGTTACGCCGAAGATGCATTTTTCGGGATTAAGGCGAATTTCGAAGGTTCTGAGCTGGTGGAAAGTTTCCTTTAGATCTGCGACGTGGTCGTTAGGCAGCTTGCTCTTGACTATCATGTCATCGACATAGACTTCCATGTTCCTCCCTATTTGGTCATTAAAGACCTTGCTCATCAACCTCTGGTAGGTAGCTCCTGCATTTTTGAGCCCGAAGGGCATTCTGATGTAACAATACGTTCCACCCTCGGTGATGAAGGCGGTCTTCTCCTCGTCTTCGGGGTCCATCCTTATTTGATGATACCCACTGAAGGCGTCTAGGAAACTTAGGAGCCCGTATTCGGCAGTTGAGTCTACCAACTGGTCTATTGGTGGGAGAGGGTATGAATCTTTTGGGCAAGCATCGTTCAAGTTTCTGAAGTCGATGCACATTCGGAGCTTACTGCTCCCTTCTTTTGTGGCAATAACCACGTTGCTCAACCATTCGGGGTACTTGACCTCCCTGATTACATCTGCGTCCAATAAGCGCTGGACTTCGGCTTTGACGAAGTTATTTTTATGGACTGAGATGCCCCGTTTCTTTTGCCGAACAGGTTTTGCTTCCGGACTTACTTTAAGGCTATGCTGTATTATGCGAGGGTCTACCCCCGGCATATCTTTCGGCGAGTAGGCAAACAGGTCTTTATTCATCAGTAGAAAGGATACAAGTTTTTTCTTGTCACCTTCGGCCAAGTTTTTCCCTATTCGGGTATTTCGGCCCGGGACAAGTTCTACTTCTTCCATTTCTACCTTCGCGGGATCTTCTGCCTCTCCCTCTTTTGGTTTTCCATCTGGCAAAGCCTCTGCCTCTACAGTTTGTGCGAAGTTGGTTGCTGGAGCTTTTCGCGCCTTGACGAACACTTTCCTTACTTCGCCCTGATCAATGAAGATTTCCGCGTCTCCATCCTTGGTGGCAAAAGTGACGGTTAAGTACTTTACATCCGGGTTAATGTGCAGATTTCCTTGTGTTTGCCTCCCAAGGATGGCGTTATATGACGAAGGGACATCCATAACGATGAACCTTGTCATTGTGGAGGCAAACAGTTCATTTGTCCCATCAACCGAAGTTCCTTTCATCATCAGGGGGAGATCGATCCATCCAAGGATAGGTAATTCAGATGGTCCTACCCTAAAAGTAGGTGAAGTGATGGGCTTGAGATCGGCGTTGGATATACCTAGGTTTACCAGCAAATGTGAAAACTGGACGTCGGCGTTTGATCCATCGTCAAGTAACACTCTCTTGACGTCCCAGTTTCTTATCCTCACCATGACCAACAATGGATCATCATGGGGAAAGATGATGGTGGAACCATCCTTGCGGGCCAGTTTCTTCGACGGACTCTGATATTCCATCACTGATATTTCCCTGACCTTCCTCTTTCTTTCCGAGGATGGAAGTCCTGTCGTAATTGTTTGTATTACTCCCGCCGAAGGTGGAGGACGCCTCTTCGGACTTCTGTTCCTCCGCCTGTCGGAGTCGTACTCCTCGTTGTCTGCCTTTCCTTCTTCCTCCTTTCTTCCCTTCAGGGAAGGCATTCGCAAATATCGCCGAAGTTGGCCTTGTTTTATTAACGACTCTATGTACTTTTTCAATTGGAAACAGTCTTCGATGTCGTCCCGTGGTCGCGGTGAAACTGGCAGAACCTCTTCATATTCTTCTTATTATCAGCGGTCATGGCCCTTGGCCGCTGAATCTGGGTCCCCTGCCTTTCCATTGTCATGAGGATATTGGTCCTTGTGGTGTTCAGGGGTGTGAAGGTCGGGGGTTTCCTTCCCTTAAACCTTCGAGGTCGTCCTGCCTGGTCGGCTGGATACCACGTTTGCTGGCTGGACCCTTCGGCACGGGTGTGATCAGACTTTGGTCCGCCCATTCTCAGCTCTTCGGCTGTCATGTGCTGCTCGGCCCTTCGGTAGAATTCGCCAAGCGTGTCCGGGGGGTCCTTGGAAAACTCGTAGAACAGCTGTGAGTCCCTCCGAAGGCCCCGTGTCATGGCGAGAATGCGTATTTCGGGGCGAAAGTCTGGAACACTTAAGGCCTCTCTATTAAACCTTTTGACATAGTCGCGGATGGTTTCTCCATTTTTCTGCGCTATGTCGAACATCTGGACAGGCATCTTCGCCGTCGGGCGGCTTCCAATGAACTGCTGTGTAAAGGCCGTAGATAACTCCTGGAACTCCCTGATGGTTCCGGGAGCCAACGAGTTATACCACGCTGTTGCTGGTCCTGTGAGGGTGACCTCAAAGCATTTGCACAGGGTAGCATCATCAGCACCATGCAACACCATGCTACGTTTGTATTTGGTTAGATGAGCCTGCGGATCAGTTCGGCCGTCATAGGTTTCCAGCCGAGGCACCCGGAAGTCACTTGGCATGGCTGCCTCGACTACTGTTCGGGTGAACGGCGATTCATCCCCACAAAAAGTTTCAGACAGCCTAGCCCAGACTGGTTTCCGAGCTACCTGTTTCTCCACTCTCTCCAATCTTGTCAATATTTTCTTCATAAGGAGCGTGGCACTGGGCTCTTCTTCCTGGTGCTTGTAGGCTTCTGGGAAGGGAGATTGCCGGCGTCTCTTCGGGGAGTGACTCCGGCGCCGAGGGGATGGGGACTTCGCCTCAGGTGATGAGCTCCTTTGGCGTGGGATTTTAGGTCGCTTGGACCCCGTTTGTCCCGTAGGTCGTGCCCCGAGGGGTATATTTTCCGTCGAAGACTCATCACGCGGATCCCCGCTTCCCGAACTGCGATAGGTTGATTTAGGGCTTTTCTCCCGAGGGCGTACTGGCGAGGAAGGCCTTTGGGCCTGAGTTGGTTGCGGCCACCTTCGGTCTATCTGCTGTGTCATTTCAGCCACAATAGAGCGCTGAAAGTCATGTAGAAAACTCATAGTTATGACTAAAGGATGTTCTTCCTCAGGCGAGGAAGTCCCTGGAAGGGTTTGCTCAGTAGCCGGTTGAGCTTCAGGCGCGGATGAGGACTTGGGAAGTCCCTTGTCCTTTGAACGCCTAGTTTCAACAACAGTGACCTGAGGGTGAGTTTCCACAGACGGCGCCAAATGATGCCCAGCAGTATCTTCGTCGGGTGACATTATGACTTCGGGAGGGACTTCCTGAAAGGGAGGACGTCTGAAGCAAAGATTTCCCAGAGGAGTGTGCCTGAAATACTCAGAAGAGAAAAGGTTAGGAGGTCCCTCGAGGATTTTTGTGTTAGTGTTGTGCCCAAAAGCCAATCATGAAATGATTGTATTTTTGCACATTGAGTCATGATATTTTATTAAGGCATTAATCCAGCATTTATGTTTATTGTTTTGTTTCTGCGTAACTTAACAAACATAATCGTAACCCTAGAATAATGATATTCTTAAACGTCCCTGGTCTAGTATTATTGTGGAGCGGGTTGCATAATACATAACGACTAGCATATGTGGAGACTAATATGAGATAATGTAGTCTACATATGGGTACAAGTTGGAGAACTTGTGTACTGGACCGACCCACCATAAGAACACTACATGGATCGTTATATGAGTGTCATAAGTGATTATGATAGTGATCATGGTATATGTAGTCCTTTGACCTAAGATCATCAAGGTTCCCTACATGTGAGTCATGTACTTTGATACTTTCCTATGTTGCTCGTAACTGAGTGGACTTGAAGGTGGTCATTGGGTATGTCAAACATCATGCGGAGGGATTTGTATGATCAAGATGGGATTTGTCCCTCCTATGTAACGTGAGTGATATCTTCGGGCCCCTTGATAGAGTAAGACTTAGAAAAAATGCATGGCCATGCTTGGATGAGTTGATATACGATATCAATGTCATCAGTTTAAGTTGGTCTACTCGGTAATCAAGAAACCAAAGATTGGGCTATACGAGAGTGACACATTCCATGTCTCGTGCTTAGTCTTGATATCTTGGACAAAGGGACAACGGCATATATCGATGATGATCATAAAGGTTTCATCGAATCATTGACAGTCTTGTCACTTGGGTAGCAATGATGTGTTGCTAGACACCGCTCATTGCTTATGATCATAAATGTGATTTATGATCATTGCCAACGTGACAATAGCCTATTGGGTCACACACATAAAGCTATTTGGATCATTAGAGTGCATGGGCTAATTATTTGGGTTATGGTTTCACTTTAATTTCGTATTAATAATGGGCCAAAGAGTTGAGCCATTATTAAGCCCGAAATTTAATCCTAATTGGATTGGGGCTTTGAAACCCATTAGGCCTGGAAGTTAAGTCTCACTATAAATACATCTTTTAAGTGAGAAATTCGTAGGTTCCCTTGCCTTAGCCTCCAAAAAGGACAGCCACACTCTTCTCTGCAATTCCTTGGAGGACGCAAGCTAGCACTACGAGCGCAAGAGAAACGCATCTGCCGGGACGTGGTGGAAGCGTGGTGATCCCGAGAGGCTCGTGTGGATACCATAAAGAGGCTGAACACGTCAACTGTTCAGGTTTTGTGATTCGACTCTACAGTTGAGTGAGAGATCTCGACCGAAAATTAGGTATGAAAATTTTCGAACACCCGGTTTACCCCATTTCACTTGGATCCTGGAGGGTTTCAGTTAAATTTCTCTGCACTGTTTGGCTCCTGAATCCCATCATTTTTCGGGGAGGAGCCTCCGATGCCCAAGTCAGTGTTCTGGGGGGAGATAGAGGAAGAGCACTAAGAGGCTAGGTGGTCTTGCCTGTTCGCGTTTTCTGAGGGAGGGGATCCGCCCCTTTGCTAGGGCCTGTTTCCTGGTATTTATAGGGGTGCCCAGCCCATTCAGATCACGACACGTGTTCGGTCAGATGCGGTCTGCACTTCTGGGTGTAGGGGACAGGTAGCCATTTGTAGGCTCCTCGGGTTTGGGACTGAGACAGCTTATGACAAGACTTGGATGGCGTCGGCGCTCTTCGAGGCGGCGTGTAGCGCATGTGGGCGACATGTCAGAGACTCGTTAAATGCTCATGCTGTATTCTCGAGGTCCTCTGGGCGAGGCCGTCCTTTGGTACGGATGCCCCTCTTCGGGAATTATGCTCGTAGTTCGGGGAGTTCCCTGGTTTGGGGGTTCCATCTTCGGGGAGATTCTCTCCTGCTTGAAAGAGCTCATTCTTCATCCCCGAAGGCGATCCGTTTGGTCCCCCTGAGGGAGCCGGTAACATCCTTGAAATTCCTGACATACTAGCCGAAGTCCCGAGTTCGACATGTTTGCCTTCGTTCCTTCCGAGGTCAGTGATAGCGCCTCTTTTAGATGACGTCAAGTTTCCCAAGCAAACTTTTGGTAGGAAGTATGTACTGAGAGAGGTGATAGCCCTTCGGCCATCAAGAACGAAAAGAAGAAAAAAGACACCATTCGTGACCCTGGGCATCCACCGGTTCTTCACCATCTGATGTAGTCCGGTGGTGCGGAGCTAGCATCTCCATTGTTAGGCACCTCCTAAGTGCTTGGCTTAGGCCAAGGAGAACAAAGGCAAACAAGGAAAAATAAAAAGGAAGAGTGAGGGGAACTATGGAAACTAGTACAGTGACCTATGTGCAAAATTGGAAACCTTCAGACCTTAACTGCACATAAAAACTGGACTATGGGAAGCTGACAGAAAACAGAGAAAGAGGATCAAATTGTACACTTAGATGAGTGGTACAATTAAAACTACAAACTTAAAGTTGGCATATTCGGCCATGCAAGTTTTTAAGGTGACTAGTGCAATACTAAGCCAAATTGTGGGAGACAACAATGATTACTAATCAAATCTTGTCTACCACTAAAGTACTATTCACTAGTTAACTAGTTAAACTAACTAGTTTGTTGTCTGGTTATATGGCCAGTTACTCATGGGCAATTATAGTACTTTGGTACTTGTGTTGTGTTGTGCATGGCATTATGGGCCATGAAGTGACTTAAATGTCCATTTAGACACAAGTTTTAAGGGCGGCATTGTGATTATATGGATTTGGGGGCTACATTGTCTCATGCAAATTAATGGAAGCCAAAGTTAGCATTTTAGCTAACTAAAACCCAAGTCATTTCGGCCGAAACTAGTCAAGACATTTACCTTGACATTTCGGGCTTATTTCTTTCCTTGGCCGAAAGCTTGTCTAGCTCATGTTCTTGAGTTCTCTCAAACTTGGTCTCGGTTTCAAGATTCATTGAAGGAGTGTGGAGCTTGGGTGAAGGATTCAAGCTTGGGAGCTTGATTTCGGTGTTAGACTACTTCAATTTCAAGTTTGAACTTGAAGAATTAAGAAGGGCCGAACCAACCAAGCTAGGGTTTTGAGGTAACTTTGGTATTTCCTTGAATCCATGGTATTTTCTTCCATGAACAAAGGGATTTAGGAGCTCAATTGTTGTTAGATTGAGTTAATTGAACAAGCTTGGTGTTGGTTTGTAAGACCATTGTTGGCCGAATGTGTTGAATGAATGAACTTGATGTTCTTCTTCATTTCCATGGAAATTAATCCATGACTAAGTGTTGTTGTTGCCTATTTATTCTTGTGCTAGGCATGTTTGAGTGAAGAACATCAAGTTGAGCAAGTTGGAGTTTGGCCGAAAGGTGCATTTTGAGGTAATTGTGTGTTCCTTATTTGATTACATGGTATTAGTGCCATGAACGCTGGCTAATGATGTTTTAGTGATCATATGTTGGATTAGAATGATGAAGAACATTAGTGTGTAAAGTTGGGCTTTATGGCCGAGGGCTTGAAGTAGTATAATTTGGTGTCCATTGATTGAATACATGGTAATGATGCCATGAACAATGTTTATTGGTGATTTGGTGACTATATGATGGACTAAATTGATGAAGAACATTGTTATGTGAAAAAGGACATTATGGCCGAGAGCATGGGTTAGTGTAACTAGGTGTTGTTCACTTGATTACATAGTAAATGTGCTATGAACAAGCTTCATTTGATGGTTGTTGACCATGTATTGAGTTAGAATGATGGGTAGCACATACATATATGAAATTGGTCTATTTGGCCGAGAGCTTGAGTTAGTATTATATGGTGTTCTTCTTGGAGTACATGGTAGTTAATCCATGAGTATGTGTGGTTGATGCCTATGTGATTGATTTGGTAGGCATTGTGATTGAGGAACACTTGGATACTTGAAGCTTGGTTATAACTGAGAGCTATTGAGGTAGGGTTCACTGGCACTTGATATTGCTTGGTAATATATCTACCATGGTTAAAGTGTTTAGAGTGGCTAAGTGATGGTTAAAATTTGCCAAATGACCTTAGTTGCTTGATGGGCTTTAAAGTTTTTCACTTGGTTGAATTGTTGATTAGCTAATTGACTAGTGTACATGTACTAGAAATGCAAGTAAATGTGGCCTATTTGCTTGACATTTTGGAGCTCTATGTGGAAGTAAGTTGTTTGATGGTGAATTGTGTGCATTGTGCACATGGGTACATGTATGGTTCATTATGGCCGAGAGCAAACATGTGGAGTGTGTGTGTGTACTTGTGTGCTTTGGTGTTTCCATGTGCTTGCTAACCCCACTTATGATATTAAAGTATGTATATGATTGGTTTCTTTGTCTTTGTGTTTGTTTTGCAGGCAAAGCTAGCAGTTGGGAGGTTAAGCTTTGAATGATTACTTAGCTTAACTAAATAGACTCAATTTGAGTTGTATATGTATATAAGTGAATCTTACTGAGTTATACTCACTGCCCATCTTTTTTTTTTCAGGCAAAGATATTCGGCCTGAGTAGTGCTACCTTGCTTGTTGCTTGTGTTTTGCACTAATTTGCTTAGTTTCCAAGGTATGTGCCAATGTGTGCTTGGCTTATCATTTTAGGTTCATTACAAGTCTTATATATATATATATATGGTTGGCCGAGACTTATGAGCTAAGTTTGCAGGCTATAGTTGGAGACTTGTCTAGGAAGGCTATGGATAGTTGGACTGTGGCTTTGATCATAGTATTTTCTTTCATGACAATGAATCAGGCTATTGGGTTAGTGCTGCAGTGTGTACTTTTGTATGGCATACTTAAGGTTATGTTTGACCACTAGTGGTCTTGGTATGTAATAACTTGGCATGTTTAGCTTTTGGGATTCATGGCATGTAGCCATGTTGGACACTAGGTAGACTACTCTTTTGTGTACATATATGTAGTCCTTGGTACCTAGACTTATGTTGGTTTTGTTGGGTTTGTATGCCAAGTTATGCATGACTTATGGATGGCAATATGCCTGTACTTGGATATTGAATGTTTTGGACCAATGTTTGGCACTGTTATGTGAATAGTTATGAGCCTAAACTTATGGAAATGTGGTGCACTATTATATGTTTGTGTGTTGGCCGAGAGCATCATGTGCATAGTAACTTGTGGTTTTCAAATCTAAACCAATAATGTGGCTTCTTGGTTGTCATATAAGTAGCACACATGATTGCACACCAATTATGCACTTAAAACTCCATTAAGTGTTGCCTTGCTTGAGATGCAAGTAATCAATTAAAGCCTTGCTTGTTGTGCAAGTTAGTGGTATTGGGCCTTACTTTTGCTGCAAGTAACTGTTGGGTTGTTTAAAAGCCTCCTGGGCCACCTCCTAGGCTTCTCACCTTAAGAAAATAAAACTTAAGGTATCCATTGCTTGTTTGGCCGAATTGAAGACTTTACAGTTGTAGTGGGTTTGGGAGTTAAACCTTGGAACTTATGGGCCAGGGCCTGACTGAGGTGTGACATCCACTGCGTGTAGTGGTGAAGGCAGCATGGGGTCCTAGAAGTGAGGGTTAGTCCAAACGGAAGGCGTCCGGGGTGGATCACCTTAAGTGATGGCCAGTAGCTTCTTGGTCCCGTTGTAGGCGGGGACAGGAGGTACCTCCGGTGTGGGAGAGAGCCCGGAACAGTGATTCTTCAGGGAGACCTGGCTGAAACACTCAAAAAACAAGGCTTAGGAGGCCCCCGGGGTGGTTTTTCGGGGGGGAAACTCTGACGCCTAAGTCAATGCTTTGGGAATGAGAGATACTCAGTAATAAGCTCAAGAGACTCTTGCCTGGTGTGTCTTTCTAAGGGCCGAAGGGAGAGCATTCAGGCGAAGGGAGAGCTTTCAGGCGGAGGAAATAGAGCCTCCTGTGTTTTCCAGCATCTCTCTGTTGGGTTTCGGGAGCCAAACAGTGCAGCGGAATTTAACCGAAACCCTCCAGGATCCAAGTGAAACGGGGTAAACCGGGTGTTCGAAAATTTTCATACCTAATTTTCGATTGAGATCTCTCACTCAACTGTAGAGTCGAATCACAAAACCTGAACAGTTGACGTGTTCAGGCTCTCTATGGTATCCACACGAGCCTCTCGGGATCACCACGCTTCCACCACGTCCCGGCAGATGCGTTTCTCTTGCGCTCGCAGTGCTAGCTTGCGTCCTCTAAGGAATTGCAAGAGAAGAGTGTGGCTGTCCTTTTTGGAGGCTAGGGCAAGGAGACCTGCGAATTTCTCACTTAAAAGTTGTATTTATAGTGAGACTCAACTTCTAGGCCTAATGGGTTTCAAAGTCCTAATCCAATTAGGATTTAATTTCGGGCTTAATAACGGCTCAACTCTTGGGCCCATTATTAATACGAAATTAAAGTGAAACCATAACCCAAATAATTAGCCCATGCACTCTAATGATCCAAATAGCTCTATGTGTATGACCCAATAGGCTCTTACCACATTGGCAATGATCATAAATCACATTTATGATCATAAGCAATGAGCGGTGTCTAGCAACACATCATTGCTACCCAAGTGACAAGATTGTCGATGATTCGACTAAACCTTTATGATCATCACTGATATATGCCATTGTCCCTTTGTCCAAGATATCAAGACTAAGCACGAGACATGGAATGTGTCACTCTCGTATAGCCCAATCTTTGGTTTCTTGATTACCGAGTAGACCAACTTAAACTGATGACATTTATATCGTATATCAACTCATCCGAGCATGGCCATGCATTTTCTAAGTCTTACTCTATCAAGGGGCCCGAAGATATCACTCCCGTTACATAGGAGGGACAAATCCCATCTTGATCATACAAATCCCTCCGCATGATATGTGACATACCCAATGACCTCCTTCAAGTTCACTCAGTTACGAGCAACAAAGGAAAGTATCAAAGTATGTGACTCACATGTAGGGAACCTTGATGATCTTAGGTCGAAGGACTACATATACCATGATCACTATGAGAATCACTTATGACACTCATATAACGATCCATGTAGTGTTCTCATGGTGGGTCGGTCCAGTACACAAGTTCTCCAACTTGTACCCATATGTAGACTACATATCTCATATTAGTCTCCACAAATGCTGTCGTGCAGTATTATTGCAAGGCTCCACAATAATACTAGTCCAATGGGCAAAGATTGGTCCATAGGAATTATGGGGTGGATCACCTTAAGTGATTAGCTTCTTGGTCTCGTGTTAGGCGAGAATGGGAGGTACCTCAAGTGGGAAGAGCCCGACACAGTGATTCTTCAGGGAGACCTGTCTGAAACAAAACAAGGGTAAGGAGGACCCCGGGGTAGTTTTCCGTGGGGGAACCTCCGACGCCCAAGTCAGGGCTTTAAGAAGGAGAGATACTCAGTAATAAGCACAAGGACTCTTGCCTGTGTCTTTCTGAGGGCCGGATCAGAGCATTCAGGCGAAGGGAAAGTTTTCAGGCGGAGGAAGTAGGGCGTCCCGTGTTCTCCGGCCTCTCTCTCTGTTCTCTCGCCAGAAGGCCCCCCTTCCTGTGATGATTTCCCTTGGATAAAAGGAAGAGGGTGACCCCTTCAGATGATTACACGTGTATGGCACGTGTATGGTTGGATGGTGTTCGTACTTCTAGGCGTGGGGGCCCCTAGCCACCTGCAGGCTCCTCGGGCCGTGAGTCGTAGCCCTTCGTGACAGGACATTAGACTGTGATGGCGTGTCAGAGCGTATCTGAAGGTGGTGTGTCGGAGACGTATGTGAGCGGAGTGTCAGAGACTCCTTAATAGCTCTTGCCGTACAACCGAGGTCCCTTTGGTTGATGTCTCACTTTCGGGGTGAGGAGCCTTTTTTCGGAGCCAGGCTGGAACTTCGGCGTCTCCGTCTTCGGGGGCTGCTCTCCCTCGGAGGGTGATTGGTCCTTCTCCCCCGAAGCTGGTTAGGTCGCCTTCCCGAAGGAGGCGCTGCGCTGGCTCCCGAAGTTGGAATTGGCGAGCTACCGAGGTCGTGTGCCTCAGGTGTCTGGCTCTCTCTTTTCCGTGGTCGGTGGGTAAACAGGGCGATAGCACTTCGGCTATCACATGCCCCCCTTGGAAAGTCGAAGTGAAGACTTCGGCAAGTAGCTTTTCCGGCGTCTGTCTATCGCTCAATTGGCAGTTTTTGACAGGACGACCTCGTGGACTCCCGGAGGCCCACGTAGTAGTATGTCCATTTTCGGTCGAACAGGGCGGCACGGAGCCTTTGAACCCTGGACCTTATGGATTTACACTCGGAGTATGACGTCGGCCGGCAAGGCACTTCGCCACCTAGGTGATAAGCCTTGTTCGGACAGGTGTCGTCTGCCCGCCCTTCGGTGTTCTCGAGATTCCCAACTTGTTCACTTTTCCCGCCATAGGCTAGTGGATCGACGCGTCTTAAAACTAGGTGTGTCAGTCTCGAGCAATGGGCCCTGGTTTTCCGGATGTCAGAAAATGTGTCCTAGTTTCTCGTGATGGGCGACACGTGGCAGTCATCAGCTGGGATGGGCACGCCTTTTCATGCGCGAAGGGTAATCATGGCGACGCTTCACCTTCGCGCAGCATTTATGACGCCCTTTTGGCTGCCCTTCCTCGATCTATATAAGCCTTCCTCCTGTCATACTCTTCACTTGTGTTTCTTTGCTCTCACTTTGCTCTCGCTTTTTCTTCCTTTTTTGCGGCGGTCTTAGCGGTGGAGCGATTTCCGGTAACCTTTCACGACGGCGTCCTCAAACCCCGACTTCGGCAAGACTTTTGGTGGGTTCTGACTTCTAGAGTTCCTTTGGTGTTTGCTTTTCTTTTCACTTTCCAAAGTCATTTTTTCCCTTTTTTCGAAGTAATTTTTGGGTCAACCATGCCTATTCCCGAGAGCTGGCAACCCCTTTTGTCTCACCCTTGTTGCACCACTCCTGAAAAATTAGAAAAGTGGAAGACCAAATTTTTTCTTCCCTCGTATGCTATTACAAGGTTACCTCGCCTTGGCCAGTTTAGCTTTATGAATCGGGGTGACGAGGTTACCATTTTCTGAGCCCAACTGAAGGCCGGACTTCGGTTTCCTCCTGCGAAGATGATTTGCGACTTTTGCCAGTTTCATGGCATAGCCGTGAATCAGCTTCCTCCCAACTCATTTTGCTATTTCAACGCCTTTCTCTGCATGTGCGGGATCTTCGGGGTAGAACCCCATTTCATCCTGTTCATGCAGTATTATAAGCTCTATCCGGTTCCGAAGGGTGGCTTTTATTTCATGCTGCCTCGGGGATCTGGGAGCAAGAAATTTATGTTCACCTTCGCTACCAAGGATAGCTGGCGAGGGTGGCAAAGGAAGTTCTTCTTCCTGAAGGTGGCGGAGGCCTGGTCGCACGTCCCGACTAAGTGGGCTCGGGGAAAGCTGGAGGCGGATGTCATGGATCCCAGGAAGCTGCTAACTCCCGAGTTGGCGGCGAGGTTTGGGGACTTTGACAGACGAATCCGTGCTGTCGCCGACTGGGATGCCGAGGTCCCTTCACGCTCTCTCTACCCTTTCCCGATCATGTGGAAACTCATGACCGAGGATGTCCTTCGGGAGCTGGGGGTGGTTACGGAGCATAAGACGGATCTCGGCATGCCAGCTCCTGCTACCGAGGGGAAGAACTCTTGGCTGGTGAAGCTCCTTCGGAGCGAGCTCACTTACGAAGCCTTTTCTGAAAGTAAGTTTCTTTCAAAGTTTTTTCAGCATAAGTGCCTGTGGACTTACACTGATTTCTTCCCTCTTTTTCAGAGATGGGCGAGGAGTCTGCCGCCTACTACAGGTCTCTCTTCCTTGGTCAGGCCGAGAAGGGAGAACAAAAGAAGAGGCGCAAGGCTTCTGGGAGCGGATCATCTTCGGCCAAGAAGGCCAAGAAGGACACCCCTCTTCCCCCTTCGGAGGACGTTTCGGAAGTCGGCGATGTTATTGCTACTTCCACTAAGGCTGGCGATGTCACTGCAACTTCTACCAAGGTTGCAACTTTCGCCGAGCCTGAAACTGCTGCCGAAGTCCCTGCCGGGGTGATTGCCCTTCCTGCTCCTCTGAGTCCCGCTACGTCGGCAGATCTTGTGGGCTCTTTGGCGGATCTTTCTGCTGAAGATCTAGAAAGACGCCGAAGGGCCAAGGGCAAACATATTCCTGCCGACGTGGAGGAGGTCGGTGACTCTGATGACGACTGTGCCGAGGTCGTGCCAGGTTTGTCTCTTTTTCCCTGCAATCAACTTACATTTTTTATAATCAAGGAATTTTTACCTGATAAGATGCATGTTTCTTTTTGCAGAGGATCCGGCGCCCCTGGCTTGGAAGATTGAGCACGCCCGAAGGAGGGATCTTCGGGATTCTCATGTCCCGAAGGACAAAGTCCCAAGGGAGCCGTTCTGGTCTTTCACGGAGGACATGAATCTGTTCTCCGAGGATTGTCAGGAAATGGCTCCCCAAATGGCGAGGGGCGTGCTTACTCAGGCATCCTTCAAGGCAGTCGCCGAGGAGTGTGCCTCCGAGGATGCCCTTGCTGCAAAAGTTTCCCAGCATGCTGCTCAGGTAACTCTTCAGGCTCTTCGCTTTTCCTTCCCATTTTTTGGCCTAAGTGTTTTTGGCTTTCCTTGTGCAAATTTCGCTAAGTACCTTCTCTTTTTTGCAGCTTCTGGGGTATAGTGGGTACCTCCGAGCTTGGGCAGCAAAGCAGTCTTCGGTCCGAGCTTGGGCTGAAGACAAATTGGAGAAGGCCAAAGTCTTTTGTGCCAACTCGGTGCTGACGAACACCAAGTTGAGCCAAATATGCAAGGAGAAGATTGCCAGTCTTCGGGAGGAATTCTTGAAGGGCCAAGAAGAGCTCTTGAAGGATTTTTCCGAGAAGATGTCCGACCTTGGTGGCAAACTGGTCAGCCTGACTTCGGCCAACGAGACCCTTCAAAAGGAAAAAGAAGGGGAGTCTGCCCTTTTGGCGAAGGCGATGGCTGAGAATGCTGAACTCCAGGCCAAGGTCGACTCGCTGAAGGAGGGTTCGAAGAAGAAGAAGAAAACTGAGGAGCTGGAGAAGGAGATTTCCGACCTTCAGCAGGAGGTTTCGGATCTTCAGCATGAGGCGGACGAGTTGGACATTGAAAGAGGCAAAGCCGTCCAGACGTCCAAGGTTGCTTTTCAGGACGGCTTCTGCCTAGCTCGTCATCAGTTTCTGAAGAAGTATCCGGACCTCGATCCTTCCTTTCTGGCTGCCCTGGATATTCCCGGGGGACCTCGGTGGATGTGGTCAAGAGTCGAGTTCCTTAACCTGCCGTTTCCTCCTCCTGCACCGAAGGCGGCGGCGAAAGACTCAGGAGCCGAAGCTTCCCACGACGCCGGGGTCCCTTAGATAATCTAGGACCTTTGCCTTCTTCTTTTTCTTTGTACTCTTCTTCTTGTAATCTTCTCCTTGTATCAAGACCTTCTTCAATGAATTTTCCTTCATTATTTTGGCTAAGTCTTTTTGAGCAATTTTTGTTTCCCATTTGTCCCGACCACTTTCGGTCAAGGGACTTCGGTACTTTCTTTGCTCGTTTTGTCGGCCATTCTTCGGGAGGTCTTTCACAGTTGGCGAAGTTCTCTTAGGCAAAGTTTAGCCTGCCCTTTGCCGGCCGTGTTCGGTAGACTTGCCTTCTTTTGGGCATATATAACCCAACTAACTTCGGAAGGAACAGGAGACTTTCGGGAGTCCACGCCTCAGCTTTGTTCGGCAAACATTCTCAGACAGGGGAAAACTTTCTGTACTTAGACAAATTTCTGGCTTTCACCATTTCTTGTCTGAAAAATTCTAAGTGTAGAATTTCTTTAAGGCGCCCGAGTGCCTTGTATTTTTCAGTTTTCCTTCTTCGGTGTTGCCAAGCTTGTATGCTCCTATTCGGACCTTGTTTAGGACCCAATAAGGCCCTTTCCCGTTTGGCCGAAGTACCCCATAGGACGGTTTTCGGGGTTCTAATTCAGCCTTTCGGGGGCGAGGTCTCTTTTTCCTTGTTCCTTTTGGCCTATCATGCAGATTTGCACTTATGGCCACCTTTTGCCGAAAAGGCCTCCTTTCGAGCTCGGCCGTTTCTCGGTATTTGACAACTAGGTCGAGCTTAGTTCTCAACCCGAGGTCACTTCCTCTTTCGTCAAACATCTGTATGCTGGCCGAACTTCTTCAAATGGATAATGGCTTTCTGTACTGGGGATAAGCGAGAAAAGTGTCTCCTCTTTGGTCCTCGGGGAGTTGTCTGATAACTCCTTGGTACAGTAGGAAGTTCTCCTGGCCATCTTCCCTTTGCATTTCTCGCAGTCCCTCTTTTATAGCTCTTTTGGCAACATTCTGTTTGTCTGTTGCTCGGGGGCTGAGCTAATGGGCTGAAGTGCCTTTTTATTCCGAGGTCGGTGACGAATTCTTGAAATCCCTTGTTCATAGACTGGAAATCACTACTGGCCAGTGTCACCGTCGGTATGCCAAATTAGCATATTATGTTCTTTCAGACGAACTTTTTGTGCACCTTCTGCCGGCATGGTTGCTAGGAGTTCTGCCTTTCCCCACTCAGTGAAGTAGTCCTCTGCTATCTCGCAGAACTTCACATATCTTCGGGTGTTGTCTGGAGTGGCTTGGTGCAATCTTTCCGAGGTTATCCACTCCGAAGGCAGTCTTCGGGTGCTGTCGTGTCTCTGGCCGTTTTCACACCTCTTGGACGAATTGTCCTGCACCCTTTTTACCGATATATATATAATTCTATAACGGAGTTGCGTACCTTTGCCTGCATAGTTTTTCCTTAGTCAGGAAATATCGTCCGGAACGTCTTTGCACTTTCTGCCTCTTCATGAGGATTTTCGGGACTCTTTGGTTGCGAGATTCCTTTTCGTAGGATCTTTCCGCTTTCTTGTGCGAGGTTACTATACCTAGCGTTGCCATGCTCGGATGGGCCAACACTTTTGGTAATCAAATTTGATCGTTTTGGTGGCCTCCCTGCCTTCGGGCCCCCGAGGGGGTATCCCAGCGCCCTGATGTTCTACGCTTGGGGTTCCACTGACAAGGAGCTTACACTCTGGATCTACCTTCGCTCTGTCTCCATTGTTAGTCTCAGCCTTCCTTACTTCTGGGATTTCGATGATCTAGCCTGCCAATACCTGGGCGCTTGCTGCCCTTCTAGGCTTACGCGTGATGTAGTGCTCTTTGAGTTCGATGCACCATTTCGATATTCCTTTCCGAATTCTCTAGTCTTTTTCGCCAGGTTGTGCAGAGGCAGATCCCCTGGGATGTTGATAGCGTGTCCAGAGAAGTAAAGTCGGCGCCTTCAACCCGCACGTCAAGTCGTAGATGACCTTTTGGGGTGATGCGTTTTGACTTCGTTGCTGAGGAGATGGTGATTTTTTCCTCAGGTGCAGAACTCTTTCGGTGGAGAGGTCTAGGTCATCCTGTTAGGCTCACCTCCTAAGTGCTTGGCTTAGGCCAAGAAGCATGAACAAAACAAAGAAGAATGATGTGAGGACTATGGGAACTAGTACAGTGATCTATGTGCAAAACTGGGAACTTTCAGGACTTAACTGCACATAAAGACTGGACTATGGGAAAAACATGCAGAAAACAGAGAAAGGGGACCAAATTGTACACTTAGATGAGTGGTACAATTAAAACTATCAATTTTGAGATGGAGATTTTGGCCATGCAAGATTTATGGGTGACTAGTGCAAGACTAGACCAAATTTGGTGGACAACAATGATTACTAGTCAAGTCTTGTCTACCACTAAAGAACTATTCACTAGTTAACTAGTTAAACTAACTAGTTTTTATGCTAGTTACATGGTCGGTTATACAGGGGAATTATGGCACTTTGGTACTTGTGTTTGATGTGTGCATGGCATTATAGTCAATTAAGTAACTTAAAGGTCAAGATAGGCATATGTTTTAGTGGCGCCCTTGTGATCATGTGAAGTTAAGGGCTACATTGTTTCATGCAAAGAAATGGAAGACAAAAGTTAGCATATTTGCTAACTAATTTACATATGTCTTTCGGCCGAAACTAAGTCAAGGCCATTTGTTCCATTTCAGGTTCCCTTGCTCTTGACTTGGCCGAGAGTTGTTCTTGAGCTTCTCTTTCGAAATTGATCTTGAATTCAAGCAAACTTGAGAGCACTTGAAGAATTCAAGCTTGGAATACTTGTTTCGGCATATGTTCACTTGGATTGAAGCTTTGGCTCTTGGAAATTCAAGGAAGGCCGAGCCATTCAAGCTAGGGTTTTGAGGTAATGCTTGTGTTTCTTGATTCCATCGTAATTCTTCCATGAACAAGGAATTTAAGTGCTCAATTGATGTTGTGTTAAGCTAAATGAGCAAGTGATGTGTTGGTTTGGAAGTTTAGTGTTGGCCGAAAGTGTTGAATGGGATAGTTTGGTGTTCTTCCTTGTTTACATGGAAATTAATCCATGATGGTGTTTTTTGTGCAAAGTGCACATGGGTACATGTATGGTATATTTGGCCGAGAGCCATATGTGGTGTGTGTGTTGTGTTATTGTGTGCTTTAGTGCTTTTCTTGTGCTTGCTAACCAAATTTATGTTATTGTGGATCATGTGCTATGGATAGTTATCATGTATATGTATATGCTTGGTTTTCCTTGTTTTTGTGTTTGTTTTGCAGGTATGATGAGCTAATGGGCGGTTAAGCTTTGAGTGAATACTCAGCTTAACTAAATAGACTCATGTTTGAGTTGTGTATTAAAGTGAATCCTACTGAGTTTATACTCACTGCCCATCCTATTTTTTTCAGGAAAAGATATTCGGCCTGAGTAGTACGAAGTTGCTTTGTGCTTGTGCTTAGTACTAGCTTGCCTATTTTCCAAGGTATGTGCCAATGGATGCTTGGCTTAGTGAATTTGTTTCATTACAAGTCTTATATCTTAATGGCCGAGACTTATGGATTAAGCTTGCAGGCTGTAGTGTGTGGGGGACCTGTCTAGGAAAGCATGGACACTTGGACTTTGGCTCTGATTGTAGTTTTTACTTTTATGACCATGAATATGGCCATTGGCTTGGTGTTGCAATGTGTGCTTCTGTATGGGATCCTTAAGGTTCTGTTTGACCATTAATGGTCTTGGTATGTATATAACTTGGCATGGATAACTTTTGGGTTCATGGCATGTAGCCATGTTGGACTAGGTAGGCTACCATTTTGTGTATTTACATGTTGTCACACCTCACTCAGGCCCTGGCCTAAAACTTCCTAACTAGCTCACAAGCCCAACTTCATAATTAGGTTCCTAGCTCTCGGCATAGCAATCAAAGGCAACTTTTAAGTCTTATTTTCTTAAGTTAAGAGGCCTGGGAGGTGGCCCAGGTGGCTTTAACAAAGGTCCATTAACAACTTGCAGCAAGGGCAAGGCCCAAAACCCCTAACTTGCACAACAAGCAAGGTTTCACATAATAACTTGCGTAACAAGCAAGGCAACACTTAAATGCAATTTAAGTGCATACATGGTGTGCATCAAGTGTACTATCTATATGGCAACCAAGAAGCCCACAAGGTTAGTTTAGATTTCTGAAAACCATAAGTGTTATAAGGATGGTGCTTTCGGCCAACTAAGGTACACACATTTGCATACAACATTTTTCTGATGCAAAGACCATACTAATCACATAAAGGTGCCAAACCTTGGCCCATAACATCCAGTATACATAACAAGCTTAATGCCATCCATAACCCATACATAACTTGGCATACAAAACCCATAAAGCTTCATAAGTCTAGGTGTTAAAGACTACACATATTAACACAAAAAGGGTAGTCTACCTAGCAACCATAACATGGCTACACATGCCATGAAACCAAAAGTACTCATGCCAAGTTATTACATACTAAGGCCATACTCCTAATGGTCAAACAAAACCTTCAAAATCCCATATAGAAGTACACACTGCAGCACTAGACCTATGGCCATGTTCATGGTCATAAAGGTGAAAACCACAATCAGAGCTAAGGTCCAGGTATCCATGCTTCTCCTAGACAGTTCCCACTCTACAGCCTGCAAACTTAAATTGTAAGTCTCGGCCAACTATGAATAAGACTTGTAATGAAACCAAATTACTAAGCCAAGCACTCATTGGCACATACCTTGTAAAACAAGCAAAGTTAGGGCAAACACAAGCAACAAGCTAGTAAACTCTACTCAGGCCGAATGTCCTTGCCTGAAAAATAAAGGATGGGCAGTGAGCATATAACTCAGTAGGATTCACCTTAAACATATACAACTCATATTGAGTCTATTTAGTTAAGCTGAGTAATCACTCAAAGCTTAACCTCCCATTAGATAGCTCAACCTGCAAAACAAACACCAAGACAAGAAAAACAGGCATATGCATATACAAGATGGGTAACTATGTCAAATAATTCATAAAGGGGTTAGCATGCACATAGAAACACCAAAGCACACAAGTACACACCCACACTCCACATTGTAGCTCTCGGCCATATAAGCCATACATGTACCCATGTGCATTTCTTGCACACAAACTCACCAATATACCATTCCATTTGGAGCTCCCAAAATGCCAAGCAAATAGGCCACATTTACTTGCATTTCTAGTACATGTACCCATAGTTAATTAGCTAATCAACAGAACAACCAAGTATAACCAATAAGCCCATCAAGTAACTAAGGTCATATGGCACATTTTACCATCACTTAGCCACTCTAGACACTTGAACCATGGTGTACATTACCAAGCAAAGTCAAGTGCCAGTGAATCCTACCTCAATAGCTCTCGGTCACACACAAGCTTTAAGTGTCCAAGTGTTCTTCAACCTCAATGCCTATCATAGTAAAACATAGGCATTAACACACAAACTCATGGATTAAACTACCATGATTCATATGAAGAACACTATGATATTCCCACACTTAAGCTTCTCGGCCAAAAGGCCCAATATATCCATACAAGTGCTGCCATCATTCTAACATTCCATATGATGTTCTAGTCATCAATGTACATCATCCATGGCATCATTGCCAAGTAACCAAGTGAAATGCACTATGTTACCATAAACTAAGCTCTCGGCCAAAGTACACATTTTCACATATTTGTGTCATTCATCCAACTAACCCAAAACATGTTCAAGTGACCATCAAATGACAATGCTCATGGCACAATTACCATGTAACTCATTGAAGTACATCATGATATTCTAAATCAAGTTCTCGGCCAAAGTGCCTAGTTACACATATCTATGTCCTTTACCCAACCAACTCCACACATACACATCAAAACATCAATAACAAATGTTTCATGGCAATATTACCATGTATTCAAGTTATGAGCACCAAATCATGCCATTTCAAGCTCTCGGCCATAAAGCCAAACTTCACATATCAATGTTCCTCATCACTCTAAACCAACACATGTTCACCAACTCATCATTTATCAATGACCATGGCATCAATGCCATGTAAACAAATGAGGAACACACATTTACCTCAAGTGCACCTTTCGGCCAAACTTCCTTTTGTTCAACTTGATGTTCCTTGCTCAAATTTGCCTAGCACAACAACAAATAGGCAACAACAACACTTAGTCATGGATTAATTTCCATGGAAATGAAGAAGAACACCAAGAACACATTCGGCCAACAATCCACCTCCAAACCGAGACATACTTTGCTCATTTAGCTTAACATAACTTCAATTGAACACTTAAGTTCCTTGTACATGGAAGAACTACCATGAATTCAAGGAAACATTGAAGTTACCTCAAGAACCCTAGCTTGATTCCTTCTCAGCCTTGGCTTGATTCTTCAAGAACAACTTGAATTTGGAGTAGTCTAGCACCGAAATCAAACTTTCAAGCATGAATTCTTCACCCAAGCTCCACACCTCTCCAATGAAGCTTGAATCTGAGACCAAGCTTGAGAGAACTCATGAACAAGAGCTAAACAAGTTTCGGTTAAGTGAAGGAAATGAGGTCTTGACTAGTTTCGGCCGAATGGACTTGTGTTTTAGTTAGCTACAATGCTAACTTTTGCCTTCCAATAAAATGCATGGTGCAATGTAGCCCTTAACTCCATAAATACTCAAAGCCACCACTTAAACTTGTTTTAAAATGGACACTCAAGTCTTATCTTGGCTCATAATGCCAAGCACAAGGTAACACAAGTACCAAGGTCACAAAAACTCCCATGCATAACCGACCATAACTAGACTACAAACTAGTTAGTTTGTTTAGTTAACTAGTGAATAGTACCCATAGTGGAAGACAAGATTTTGACTAGTAATCATTGTTGTCTCCCAAATTTGGGCTAGTCTTGCATTAGTCACCCATTAAACTTGCATGGCCGAAATGATCAACTTGAAGTGGATAGTTTTAATTGTACCACTCATTTAAGTGTACATTTTGGTCCCCTTTCCCTGTTTTCTGCCAGCTTTCCCATAGTATATTTTCTATGTGCAATTAAGTCCTGAAAGTCTCCAGTTTTGCACATAAGTCACTATACCAGTCTCCAGAGCTTCTCTTACTTCCCTTTTCTATTTTCTATCACTCTCCTTGGTTTTTCCTTGATATTCCTTGGCCTAAGCCAAGCACTTAGGAGGTACCTAACACATGTAGTCCTGGATGCCTAGATTGGTGATGGTTTTGGTTGGACTTGAATGCCAAGTTATGTATGGACTAATGGCTGGTTTTGTGCTTGTATATGGCTGTTGAATGTTATGGGCCAATGATTGGCACCATTAAGTTTGATTTTGGACTTATGCTTGAGCATGTTTAGGTGAACCTCCATGTATACCTATGTTGGCCGAGAAGAACATATGCATATTAACTTGTGATTTCAAAGTCAAAACCAATAATGTGGCTTCTTTGTTTTCATATAGATAGCACACTTGATTACACACCATTTATGCACTTAAAATTTCATTAAGTGTTGCCTTGCTTGTTATGCAAGTAATCTAGCAAAACCTTGCTTGTTTTGCAAGTTAGTGGATTTGGGCCTTACATCTGCTGCAAGTAATTAAAGGATTTGTTTTAAAAGCCTCATGGGCCACCTCCTAGGCTTCTCACCTTAAGAATATAAGACTTAAGGTTTCCATTGCTTGCTTGGCCGAATTGACGAACTTAGATTTAAGTTGAGTTTGGGAGTTAAACCTAGAACTTATGGGCCAGGGCCTATGCGAGGTGTGACACATTCTGACCCTGCTTTTCCTGTAGGCTATACTCCGGGGGGTATGGTTCCTACCGAGGGCTCAAATCTCCGTTTCCCAAGTGCCTGTGAATTGATACGGGACTCTTATTCCAACAAGGTACTGATGAGGGGGCGCTCCGCCCGAATTTAGTTGTGGCCTTCTTTGGCTTGACTATTGCGTCATTTCGACCATGCCAAGGCATGGGAATTTGTGCAGGAAGCCCATGGTGATAGTCAGAGGGTGTTCACCCTCGGGTAGGGAATTCTTTGCGGCCATTATTTGGTTGCCCGTTGAATCTCTAGCGCGGACGGAGACCTCGGGAGTCCCCTCCCCTTAGAACGCTGAGCTTCAACTTCAGCAACCTGGGAGTAGTTTCCCACAGACGGCGCCAGATGATGCAGCCCGGTGGTGCGGAATGAGCATCTCCACTACGTGCAGTGGTGAAGGCAGCAGAGGGTCCTGGAGGCGAGGGTTAGTCCAGAAGGAAGGCGTCCGGGGTGGATCACCTTAAGTGATGGCCGGCAGCTTCTTGGTCCCGTGGTAGGTGGGGATGGGAGGTATCTCTGGTGTGGGAGAGAGCCCGGAACAATGATTCTTCAGGGAGACCTGGCTGAAACACTCAGAAAACAAGGCTTAGGAGGCCCCCGGGGTGGTTTTCCGGGGGGGAACCTCCGACGCCCAAGTCAGTGCTTTGAGAAGGAGAGATACTCAGCAATAAGCATAAGGGACTCTTGCCTGGCGTGTCTTTCTGAGGGCCAAAGGGAGAGCATTTAGGCGAAAGGAGAGCTTTCAGGCGGAGGAAGTAGAGCGTCCTGTGTTTGCCGGCCTCTCTCTCCGTTCTCCCGCTAGAAGGCCCCCTTCCTATGATGATTTCCCTTGGATAAAAGGAAGAGGGTGACCCCTTCAGATGACTACACGTGTATGGCACGTGTATGGTTGGATGGTGTTCGTATTTCTAGGCGTGGGGGCCCTTAGCCACCTGCAGGCTGCTCGGGCCGTGAGTCGTAGCCCTTCGTGACAGGACATTAGACTGCGATGGCGTGTCAGAGTGTATCTGAAGGTGGCGTGTTGGAGACGTATGTGAGTGGAGTGTCAGAGACTCCTTAATAGCTCTTGTCGTACAACCGAGGTCGCTTTGGTTGATGTCTCACTTTCGAGGTGAAGAGCCTTTTTTCGGAGCCAGGCTGGAACTTTGGCGTCTTCATCTTCGGGGGCTGCTTTCCCTCGGAGGTTGATAGGTCCTTCTCCCCCGAAGTTGGTTAGGTCGCCTTCCCAAAGGAGGCGCTGTGCTGGCTCCCGAAGTTGGAATTGGCGAGCTACCGAGGTCATGTGCCTCAGGTGTCTGGCTCTCTCTTTTCCGTGGTCAGTGGGTAAACAGGGCAGTAGCACTTTGGCTATCACCATCCTCGGGGTCCATGCCTTCGGGGTCTTTATCAGTAGATCTCGGTGCCGAACATGGAATAGCAGGAAGGTTGAGGAACTCCATCCTTGACCACTGCCAGGATGGCCCTTCGGGGATGTCCAGGGCTGCCAAGAAGGAGAGGTCGAGATCTGGAAATGTTGATAAGACTTGGTGATTGGTGAGGCAGAAGCTATCCTGGTAAGACCTTTTGGTTGCCTGGTCGACTTAACCTTCTCTATGCCCAAATCTGCCAAATCTTTCCGAAGCTCCATGATCTCCTTCTCTAGCTTCTTCTTCTTCTTTTTTCCCTCCTTTTTCAACCTCTAAACCACGGCCTGAAGCTTCGAGTTGAGATCAAAGGCCTTGGCCCCTTGGGCAGTAGCATCGTCCTTTTCCTTCTAAAGAAACTTGTTGGCTGAGGTCAGAGCTATCAACCTCACTCTGAGGTTTGACATCTTCGAAGAGAAGTCTTAAATATGCTCCCTTTGGCTTCTGAGCATCTCATCCCAAGGCTTAGCTAGATCCTCCTTGGCTATTCTATTTAGCTCACCGTACTTAACGATAGAGCTAGCCAAGAGTTCCTTGGCCTTCCCCAAAGACTCCTTGGAGTGACTACGGATTGAAGATTGCTTGGTTGCCCAAGCAGGATAGTACCCCGTGTACGCCAAGAGCTACAAAAAGGAGAAATCCTGAGTAAGGAACAAAAGGTAAACAAAAAACCACTAAGTATCAAAAGGGTAGGAGTTTACTTGGGCAGCATGCTCGGTCATCCTCACGGAGAGGATCTCCTCATTCGGAAACTCCTCAGTCAGAGATGGAAAAGCGGTGTGCGTGATGATACCCATCGCCATCTGAGGAGCCATCTTCTTGCTATCCTTGGAGAACAAGTTCATGTCCTCCATGAACGACCAGAAGGGCTCCATTGGGACCTTCCCCTTTGGGATCTTGGTGTCCTGAATGGCCCTCTTTCGGGTGTGATCTTCCACCCAGGGACCTTGCACTGCTTCTCCTGCAAAGTCTCACCGAAGTTCCATCAGTACGTTATCCCTTAGCCACTCATCTATAAGATGTAAAACACCAAAAATTCCCATGCTCATAGAAGAATGGCCAAGGGACAAACCTGGTGGAAGCTCTGCATCATCGCCCTCGGAGTCATTAACCTCAAGGACCTCATCGAGGACATTCTTGCATTTCCTTTTTTGGCGCTTCTCTAGCTTATAGGCAGAAAACCCCCCAACCGAGGTCCCCAAAGTCTCCACCGCGATGCTGGGACTAAGGGGAGTTGAATGAATAGCTGGCTTCGAAGGTGGATCATCCCGAATGTGGGTCTGGTCGACAGCCTCCACTTCACCTTCAAGAGGCGGGGAAATGAAGTCCTCCTTCGTCTTCTTCGGCCTCGGAGTCGAAGAAGGTTCCCCAGATGACTTCTTTCTTTTCGACGCTGCCTTCTTTCGGATTTAATCCGCCTGCTCGGCCTGGCCAAGGAAGAGGGACTTGTGGAATGCAACAGATTTGTCACCCATCTCTGCAAAAAGAAGAATATCAGTGTAAGTACACAGAAAGATAGATGAAAAATTTGGAAAGGAGCTTACTCTCTTTAAGGGCCAAATACATGAGTTCGCCCCGAATGAGCATTACCAACCACAAATTTTTCTCGTCAAAAAAAGGCTTCAACATGTTCAGGTTGGTAACATGCTCCCTAATCACCTCTAGTTCCCAAAGGACCTTTTTGGTCATCAAGTTCCATCTGATGGGAAAGAGGTACAGGGAACGGGGGGGACCTCAGGGTCCCAGTCCATGACAGGCTAAATACGATTATCGAACTCCCCGAACTGGGCTTTTAACTCTAGGGTTAGTAGTTTTCTGGGGTCAACTACATATATAGGCAAAGTCCCCCATGCCCATTTGGATGGAATGTGCTCCCACTGGTCAGCCATCTTCAGGAAGAAGAACTCCTTTCCCACCCTCGCGAACTATCCTTCGTGTTGAAGGTAAATGTGTATTTCTTACTCCCAGAACCTCGAGGGAGCAAAAAATAGAAACCACCTTTTGGGATGGGGTTGACATTGTAGTATTGCATGAAAAAAATAAAGTGCGGTTCTATCTTGAAAACCCCACACATGAAAAGGAAAGCGTTGAAGTAGGAGTAAGAGTTGGGGGGAAGCTGATTCACAGCTATGCCATGAAATTGGCAGAAGTCGCAGATCATCTTCAGAGGAGGAAACCAAAGTTCGGCCTTCAGTTAGGCCCGAAAGATGATAACCTCGTCCGAGTTATTCATGTAACTGAACAGGCCAGGACTAGGTAGCTTGGTAACCGCATAAGAAGGAAGGAAGAATTTAGTTATCCACTTCGCTAACTTCTCCGAAGTGGTACAACTCGGATGAGAATTAAGGGCAGTCCAGCTCTCGGGGACAGGTTGGATAGACATGAGCGAAACTGGAGTAGACATTCGGAAGAGAGAAAGCTAACTTTGGAAAGGTAAAGAAAACAAGAGAAGGAAATAATGCTGAAGAACAACTTCGGGAAGGAACCCACCTAGTTCGGAAAAGGAAATGACTTTGGGAGAATGCCAAAGAAACTGCCAGAAATTGCCACGCCGCTAGCACTGCCCCCAGAAAAGACAAAGAGGGGAGAAAATTCAAGAGCAAGAGAACCTAAGTGTATGTCTAGATGTATGTCTAGGACATAGTGAGACAAGTGGGAGGAAGCACAAATTTACACATTGACAATTCAGTCTGGATGGATTGAAGAAGCCAAAAAGGCACAGGAGACAGATCTTGATCTGAAAAAGATCTCAGGAGAGGAAAAAGTCTCCTTGTATCAATCCTTTGCCTACAAGCAAGGATTACTGTACTTCAAGGACCGAATATATGTGCCTAAAGGAGCAAAGCTCAGGGATGAAATACTTGAAGAACCTCACACAAGCAAGTTGAACATCCATCCAGGAAATGAGAAAATGTATAAAGATTTGAAGAGTCACTTCTGGTGGCCACATATGAAGAGAGACATAGCTACTTATGTCTCCAAATGTGCCACATGCCAGAGGGTAAAGGTAGAGCACCAGAAGCCAGCTGGTATCCTACAGACTCTACCTATACCGGTGAGGAAGTGGGGCAACATAACCATGGACTTTTTGACTGGGTTGCCTATGACAAGATTAAGGCATGATACAATCTGGGTCATTATGGATAGGCTAACCAAATGTTCCAACTTCTTACCTATGAAACTCACAGACTCCTTGGAGAAGTTAGCCCAGATGTATGTCCAGGAGATAGTGAGACTACACGGAGTGCCAGACTCCATTGTATCTGATAGAAATCCAAGATTTACAGCTCAGTTTTGGAGTGCTTTTCATAAAGCACTAGGAACCAAAATCCACCTGAGTACTGCTTATCATCCTCAGACAGATGGGCAATCTGAAAGGGTGATACAGATATTGGAAGACATGCTTAGGAGCTGTGTGTTAGATTTCAAAGGTGAATGGGACCAACACTTGCCATTGGTGGAATTCTCATACAACGATAGTTACCAAAGCACCATTGGCATGGCACCTTATGAAGCATTATATGGAAGAAGGTGCATGACACCCCACTGTTGGGTGGAAGCCTCAGACAGGCTAGTGTTGGGTCCCGAAATTATTGAAGAGACTACTGCCAAAATCAAGAAGATTCAAGAGAGATTAAAAGCAGCCAATGAAAGGACCACAGCCTATGTCAACAAAAGAAGGAGAGACTTGGAATTTGAGGTTGGTGACAATGTCTGGCTGGAAGTTGCACCAACCAAAGGGACTGTCAGATTTGGCAAAAGAACCAAGTTAGCTCCAAGATACATCTGTCCTTATGAGATCTTGGATAAAGTTGGCAAGGTAGCATACAGGTTAGCTCTACCGCCAAGCATGTCAAGTGTTCATAATGTTTTTCACATCAGTATGCTTAAGAAGTGTCTATTAGACACAAAGCATGCTATTGTAGTGGAAGACATACAGTTGGAACCTAACTTGACATATGAAGAGAAACCTATAGCTATCTTAGCCAAGGATACCAGAAGGTTAAGAAACAAACATATTCCCATGGTTAAAGTTCAGTGGTCACACCACTCTGAAAGAGAAGCAACCTGGGAAACTGAAAAAGACCTTATGGAAAGATATCCTAAAGAATACCCAAAGCTAAAGGCTATTTTGGAGGACCAAAATTTTTAAGGGGGGAGGATTGTTACCACCTCACAAAATGGGAGAATTACAAGTGTGTCATAATGGCTAAAAACCATTATATTGTGTAATTCTCACCATAGTGATTGTAGTGTGGGGGGTAAAAGGTATGATCAACACCTCCTTAAAAGTGTTCCAAGTTGGTAACTTGGTCCCCAAGAAAAGCCTTAAGGATTGCTTGTTTGTCAAGCAACCTATGGACTTTTTTGTAAGATTTTGGAAATTCGGGTACTCAATTGCAAAACTTTCACAAAAGAGATTTGGAGAGTTATGGGAAGGATATGAATGGTATGAAAGTGCTATTGGAGGACCAAATTGCTTATGGAAGACAACTAAGGACAGAGAAAACACAAAAAGGCATAAAGGACCTAAGTGTTCTAATGTAGGCCTTAAGATGTGTATGTCTATGACTTAAGTCAAATGGAAGTTTTGTGGGGTTATCCCACATAAGGAGGGCTGCTAAAGGAAGATAAGGATGGTCAAATGTGGGCCAAGAGATTAAGACTAAGAAACCATAGTCTTGTAGCAAGGAAAATGACATAAGACAAGGTTAAGACTACTTAAGTGTGTTTAGTGTACTTTTGACTATTTAAGTAGTCAAGACCACCTTTGCTTCTCTAAATTTCGGCCTCCACCAGAAAAAAGAAAGCCAGCCCTCTCCTCCACACTTCCTCCATAGCCACCATACCTTCAAACTCAAAACTACTTGCAATTGAAGTCAAGGAAGCACAATTGGAAGCTATTTGGTGCTATTGCTTGAGTGCACCTAGGATCAAGCTCCAATTTCAGCATACCCATCAAGGTAAGGGTTCTCTTGCTCTCATGGGTTGTTTTCTGTATTTTCAAGCAACCATGGAGCTAGGGCTAAGCTTGGAAGAGAGCCATGAGCTTGATGAACCAAGCTTAGTGAGGGGAGTGCACTTATTGAAGGTTTTGTGACCTAGTGTGAAGTGCACAGTGATGGCAGCGAATTTCTGGGTTTCTAGAGCCCAAAAGTTAGTACTAACTACTGTTAAAATCCTCCTAAGACCAAGCATTAGCTTGAGGAGGGCTGCCATAGTGATTTGGTTATGTTTATTATGTGTTTTATGGACTAACCTATGGTATATGTTGCTGCCACATTTCATGTGTTTGTTGTTTGTGTTTGGCTGCTGCATTTGGTTGCTATATCTTGTATATATGCATTGTGGTTTTTTTGTTTTAGTGTCTTTGGATGCAGGTTTTAATGATGGTTACATTGCCTATTGAATCCAAGTGCTACCCTTACTAAGTTTCTCAATGAAACTTACTCCCCTCAATTCTGTCATTTCAGGTCCAGCTGAAAGATCACCTTCAAACTAACCTTTGTGGTTTGAGTTTTGATCTGAAATTTCAGGTACATGAACTTCCATATGTCTAGTTATGATCTGGAAATTTTGGTGATTTTAGGAGCACATTTGGTATTTTTAATGGTGGTACTTATTGTGTTGTGCAGCAGCTGTCCAGCATCCTGTTTTTGGAGTCCATTGTGTCTCAGGACCTCCTGTAACCTAGGGTGCGTATTTAGCTGAGTTAAGACCATATTGTAGTGCATGTATGCATGTACATGTAGTGTATGTAAAATGAGACAAGTATGTGAACATTTGAGTAATGTTTTGGCTATGTAAGTGATGTGGTGCAAAGCTGCCTAAGTGTGAATGATAGGCTGCTTACTTGTAAATTCTGTTTTGGCCACATAAAGTTGCTAGATGCAAGAGAATGTAATTAATATGTGTATTGGACATGTATGGGATAGCCTTGGAGGGCTTTCCCCTTGTGAATGAAGTGTTTGCATGGTTTGGAAAAATTGTATGGGCAAAATGGTCCAAAAGTTGCCAGAATTTCGACTCTGGACCTAAAGTTTAATATCTCCCTGTGTAGAATGAATCTTGGTATGAAATTTTGACCACACCTAGAGAACATCTAGAGGGTTAACTGGGATTTGGAATTTCTGGATTTAGAGCCCTGTAGCCAAAGATATGACGTTGCAAAATTGGCTGAGTTACTGTTCATTTGGTCAGAATTTTGTAACCAACTTCAAAAATCCATAACTTGGTCCATAGGTGGGCTATTGATGTAAAAAAAAATTCCTTGGTTTTCTCTAAGTCTCTACTTCATAATGGAGCAAATAAAATAGGGGGGTATGTGGCTAGAATGATACAGTTTATTAGTGGAAGTTACAGGTGCAGTAGCTGGCCACTAGAACTTAACAAGATTGCCTAATGTGTGGAAGCCAAAACTAAGACTTGTGCTAGTGTTTTCCTTCTTTGCTGCCATGGTGTGCATGAAATGTGAATATGTGTGTGATGGTTGGACCAATATGCATGTATTTACATAGTGCCCAAGAGGGCCACTTGGGTATGCACACTAAGGGTAGTGTTCTGATGGCCTACAGAACATTACCAATCCTGGGAGTCTAAATGCACAGTTTTGGCACCATAACTGGACTACCCCGGAGTGGGTAACAGAAGTTGGTATCAGAGCATGGTTTATACATGTACATTGCATATAGTTGCATTGCATGCATCTACATATATGAACTCAGTTTGGTCAGCTGCTAGTGTCAAGTACCATTGAAATACCTATGATCTTTATATGTGCTCTATGATGGATCATCAATGCAGGAAGTAAACATGGTTGCCACAAGGAGAGGGGATCCACCCCGAAGGCCTCCTACTGGTTCTGGGCAACAAAGAAATGAACAGAATAGAGGGAGTCAGGGGCAACAGGGGGTAGCAAACCCTGAAGTGCCTCAGGTTTGGTTAGAGCTTCAGAGGAACTTAGCTCTAATCAATGAAAACTTAATGAGGTTGATTCAAGGACAACAGCAGGGAGTCCAAGTAGCTCCAGTAGTACTAGTTCAGGATGCACAGCAACAACCAGAAGAGGATACTAGGAACACATCTGAATATGTTCCTTCTGGAAGCTTAGAAGACACAAATGATGAGACCATTGAGGTGGAAGATGAGGATAGGAGAAATCCAAGAGGTAGAAGAGTAAGATCTGAGATTGGTCAGGTGTCCAGGACCAATCCCTCAGTCTATGACCATTCCTACACTAGGAATGAGATTGAGGAAGGCCGTGAGAGAAGATCCAGGAGAAGGCCGAGAGATCATAGAGAGCATCACCATACAGAGGACTCTCATAGATCTAGGAGACATAGATCAGAGGATCTAGAGGGCCTAGATGAGGTCAGACTTTTGGAGAGATTCCAAGGCCTAAGACCTCCACAGTTTGATGGAAGAGCTGGGCCAGAGAGAGCTGAGGAGTGGTTAATCTTCATAGAAAAGATGTTTGAGAGGATGCCACTCAGCTCCACCAAGAAGGTGTCACTGGCTACTTACAACTTGGTAGGCAGTGCAGAGATGTGGTGGAGAAACACCAGAGACAGGTATGCTTTCCAGAAGGGCAGAAGGCCAGGAAGAGATATTGAGATGAGCTGGCCAGAGTTCACACAGCTGTTCCAGGAACAGTACATCAGTGATGCCATCAAGGATATGAAGCAAGCTGAATTTGATGCTCTAAGGCAGGACAACCTCAGTGTCCTAGAGTATGAGCACAAATTCAATCAGTTGGTGAGGTATGCTCCTCAGTATCATGGATTGGAGGAATTGAAGGCCAAAAGATTTGTCAGAGGCCTAAAGTCAGACATTAGAAAGGCCGTTAGACCTTTTGGAGCAGTTACATACTATGAAGCAGTACAGAAAGCTCTATTAGTAGAGTAAGAGGAGTATGAGGCTAAGTATTTTCCCAGTGGACCAGGGGAAAGTAGTCAGGCAGGAGGCAAGCAGAAGAAGGCACCACATGGCAAAGGAATTGCCAAGAATTCTCATATTGGTGGTGAGGGCAAGGTTAAGGGGAAGTTCCCTAGCCTAAGGTGCCCTAAATGCAAGAAGTTTCATGGGAAGAAACCTTGTTATTTTGACACCTAAGCGTGTCTAAGATGTGGATCCATGGATCATTGGATCAAAGACTGCCCACAAGTTCAAAGGTGGCCAGAAGACCAAGGTCCAATAAGGCCTATTGGGGCAGGACCTAGAGGAGGAGCACCAAGGGAGGGACAGCAGAGGCCAGTTCCTCCAGTGCCTCGGCCTCCAGTGCAGAGAGCTGGCAGAGTCTTCCAAGTGGAGAGGCCAGAGACATTAGAGCAGGGAGGAGCACTAAGAGGTAACATTTACCTTAATGGTATGCCTGTTAGTGTTCTATTTGATACTGGTGCATCTGTGTCTATAGTGGCTAGGAAATTTGTTGATGCCATGAAATTGCCTACTGAAATCATGCCTAGGATATCCTTAGTGAAAACAGCAGGTAGTCAATGTCTTTTCACTAATGACCTAGCCAAGGATTGTGAACTACTAGTAGGAAAGACTAACGTTATGACTAATCTGCTAGTGTTGGACATTCCTAAGTGATAGCCGAAGGGTTATCGCCTCTCTCACTACATTTTCCTACCAAAAGCGTGGCCGGGAAACCTGGCGTCATACGAAGGAAGCGCTAACACTGACCTCGGAAGAGGCAAAGTCAAACGCCTCAAACTCAGGACTTCGGCTAGAACGTTAGGAATTTCAAAGATGTTGCCGGCTCCCCCAGGGGACCAAACAGATCATCTTCGAGGATAAAGAACCAGCTATTGCAAGAAGGAGATACTCTCCCCGAAGGCGGAACCCCCAAACCAATGAAATCCCCGAACTACGTGTATAATTCCCAAAGAAGGGCATCCGTACCAAAGGACGGCCTCGCCCAGAGGACCTCGGGAGTATGGCATGAGCATTTAAGGAGCCTCTGACATGTCACCCACAGGCGATACACACCGCCTCAAACGGCGGTCTGACGCGCCGACGCCGTTCGAGTCTTGTCACAACCCGTCTCAGTCCAAGACTCAAGGGGCCTATAAACGGCTACTTGTCCCCTATGCCCGAAGGTACAGAAAGCATCCGACCGAACACGTGTCATAATCTGAACGGGTTGGGCACTCCTATAAATACCAGGAAATAGGCCCTGACAAGGGGTCCGACCCTCTCCCCTTGAGAAAACACAAGCAGGCAAGGCCTTCTAACCCCTTAGGGCTCCTCTTCTATCTCCCCTCAGGGCACTGACTTGGGCGTCGGAGGCTCCTCCCCGGAAAAATACTCCGGGGACCTCCTAACCCTTTTTTCTAAGCATTTTAGGCACGCTCCTCTGGGAAACCTTTGCTCCAGATGTTCTTCCCCTCAGGAAGCCCCTCCCGAAGTCATAATGTCACTCGACCAAGATGCTGCCGGGCATCACTAAGTATGATTTAGTGCTGGGTATGAATTGGCTTGCTTTGCATAACATAAGAATTGATTGTGCTAAGAGGGAAATCACATTGCCTGATGGTGAAGTGCATGCATTAGTGAATTCTAAGGAATTAGTGTATGAAATGCATGGCATGGAGCTAGAGGTATTAGATGAGATACCTGTGATTTCTGAGCATGATTACTGTTATGCATTGAATGAATTGCACTGTGATAAGGAAGTGGACAGAATACCTATAGTGAGAGACTTTCCACAAGTCTTTCCTAAAGACCTGCCAGGTATTCCTCCACAAAGGGAGATTGAATTTGAAATCAAGCTGCAACCAGAAGCTAGTCCAATATCCATACCTCCTTACAGAATGCCAATCACAGAGATGAATGAGCTCAAGAAACAACTTGATGAACTTCTTGAAAAAGGGTTCATAAGGCCAAGTGTTTCACCATGGGGAGCTCCTGTTCTCTTTGTGAAAAAGAAGGATGGATCTTTGAGACTATGCATTGACTACAGGAAGCTTAATGCAGTGACTATCAAGAACAAGTATCCACTCCCTAGGATTGAGGATCTGTTTGATCAACTCAAGGGAGCTAAGATCTTCTCCAAGATAGATTTGAGATCTGGATACTTCCAGTTGAGAGTAAAGGAAGAAGATATTCCTAAGACTGCATTCAGGACCAGATATGGGCATTATGAGTACACAGTCATGCCATTTGGTTTGACTAATGCCCCAGCTGCTTTTATGGACTTGATGAACAGGGTGTTCAGACCACATCTGGACAAATTTGTGGTTGTGTTCATTGATGACATCCTAGTGTATTCCAAGGATGAAAATGAACATGAACATCATCTGAAGATTGTCTTAAAGACTCTGTTGCAACATCAGCTTTATGCCAAGTTATCCAAGTGTGAATTCTGGATAAGGGAAGTGTCTTTCCTAGGACACATCATAGATGCACAAGGCCTTAAGGCAGACCCTGAAAAGGTCAAGGCAGTGCAAGAGTGGGAAAGACCAAAGACTGTGAAGGAAATCAGAAGTTTCCTAGGATTAGCTGGATACTACAGGAGATTTGTATCAGGCTTTTCCATGATTGCCTCAGTTCTTACTCATCTGACCAAGAAGGGTCAAAGATTTGAGTGGACTGAGAAGTGTGAAAATAGTTTCCAGGAGCTCAAGCAAAGGTTGATTAAAGCTCCAGTGTTGATTCTTCCTGATCCAAGTAAACCCTACATCATATATACAGATGCATCTAGATCTGGGTTAGGTTGTGTGCTTATGCAAGACAGAAATGTCATTGCTTATGGGTCAAGGCAGTTAAGACCCCATGAGCAAAATTATCCTACCCATGACCTAGAACTGGCAGCAGTGATTTTTGCTCTAAAGCAATGGAGACATTACTTGATGGGTAGTTCCTTTGTGATCTACACTGACCATAAGAGCCTAAAGTACTTGTTCACTCAGAAAGAGTTGAACATGAGGCAAAGGAGATGGTTAGAGTACATCAAGGACTATGACTGCAGTATACAGTACACAGAGGGCAAAGGCAATCTAGTAGCAGATGCCTTGAGCAGGAAGTACACAGGACTTTTGAAAGGAGGATCCTTAGCTGATCATGATGAGCAAAATAGTCTGCTATGCCTATGGCATAAATGGCATAAGTGGGAGGAAGCCCAAATTTACACATTGACAATTCAGTCTGGATGGATTGAAGAAGCCAAAAAGGCACAGGAGACAGATCCTGATCTGAAAAAGATCTCAGGAGAGGAAAAAGGTTCCTTGTATCAATCCTTTGCCTACAAGCAAGGATTACTGTACTTCAAGGACCGAATATATGTGCCTAAAGGAGCAAAGCTCAGGGATGAAATACTTGAAGAAGCTCACACAAGCAAGTTGAACATCCATCCAGGAAGTGAGAAAATGTATAAAGATTTGAAGAGTCACTTCTGGTGGCCACATATGAAGAGAGACATAGCTACTTATGTCTCCAAATGTGCCACATGCCAGAGGGTAAAGGTAGAGCACCAGAAGCCAGCTGGTACCCTACAGACTCTACCTATACCAGTGAGGAAGTGGGGCAACATAACCATGGACTTTTTGACTGGGTTGCCTATGACCAGATTAAGGCATGATACAATCTGGGTCATTGTGGATAGGCTAACCAAATGTTCCCACTTCTTACCTATGAAACTCACAGACTCCTTGGAGAAGTTAGCCCAGATGTATGTCCAGGAGATAGTGAGACTACATGGAGTGCCAGACTCCATTGTATCTGATAGAGATCCAAGATTTACAGCTCGATTTTGGAGTGCTTTTCATAAAGCACTAGGAACCAAAATCCACCTGAGTACTGCTTATCATCCTCAGACAGATGGGCAATCTGAAAGGGTGATACAGATACTGGAAGACATGCTCAGGAGCTGTGTGTTGGATTTCAAAGGTGAATGGGACCAACACTTGCCATTGGTGGAATTCTCATATAACAATAGTTACCAAAGCACCATTGGCATGGCACCTTATGAAGCATTGTATGGAAGAAGGTGCATGACACCCCACTGTTGGGTGGAAGCCTCAGATAGGCTAGAGTTGGGTCCCAAAATTATTGAAGAGACTACTGCTAAAATCAAGAAGATTCAAGAGAGATTAAAAGCAGCCAATGAAAGGACCACAGCCTATGTCAACAAAAGAAGGAGAGACTTGGAATTTGAGGTTGGTGACAATGTTTGGCTGAAAGTTGCACCAACCAAAGGCACTATCAGATTTGGTAAAAGAACCAAGTTAGCTCCAAGATACATCGGTCCTTATGAGATCTTGGATAGAGTTGGCAAGGTAGCATACAGGTTAGCTCTACCGCCAAGCATGTCAAGTGTTCATAATGTTTTTCACATCAGTATGCTTAAGAAGTGTCTACTGGACACAAAGCATGCTATTGTAGTGGAAGACATACAGTTGGAACCTAACTTGACATATGAAGAGAAACCTATAGCTATCTTAGCCAAGGATACCAGAAGGTTAAGAAACAAACATATTCCCATGGTTAAAGTTCAGTGGTCACACCACTCTGAAAGAGAAGCAACCTGGGAAACTGAAAAAGACCTTATGGAAAGGTATCCTGAAGAATACCCGAAGCTAAAGGCTATTTTGGAGGACCAAAATTTTTAAGGGGGGGAGGATTGTTACCACCTCACAAAATGGGAGAATTACAAGTGTGTCATAATGGCTAAAAACCATTATATTGTGTAATTCTCACCATAGTGATTGAAGTGTGGGGGGTAAAAGGTATGATCAACACCTCCTTAAAAGTGTTCCAAGTTGGTAACTTGGTCCCCAAGAAAAGCCTTAAGGATTGCTTGTTTGTCAAGCAACCTATGGACTTTTTTGTAAGATTTTGGAAATTCGGGTACTCAATTGCAAAACTTTCACAAAAGAGATTTGGAGAGTTATGGGAAGGATATGAATGGTATGAAAGTGCTATTGGAGGACCAAATTGCTTATGGAAGACAACTAAGGACAAAGAAAACACAAAAAGGCATAAAGGACCTAAGTGTTCTAATGTAGGCCTTAAGATGTGTATGTCTATGACTTAAGTCAAATGGAAGTTTTGTGGGGTTATCCCACATAAGGAGGGCTGCTAAAGGAAGATAAGGATGGTCAAATGTGGGCCAAGAGATTAAGACTAAGAAACCATAGTCTTGTAGCAAGGAAAATGACATAAGACAAGGTTAAGACTACTTAAGTGTGTTTAGTGTACTTTTGACTATTTAAGTAGTCAAGACCACCTTTGCTTCTCTAAATTTCGGCCTCCACCAGCAAAAAGAAAGCCAGCCCTCTCCTCCACACTTCCTCCATAGCCACCATACCTTCAAACTCAAAACTACTTGCAATTGAAGTCAAGGAAGCACAATTGGAAGCTATTTGGTGCTATTGCTTGAGTGCACCTAGGATCAAGCTCCAATTTCAGCATACCCATCAAGGTAAGGGTTCTCTTGCTCTCATGGGTTGTTTTCTGTATTTTCAAGCAACCATGGAGCTAGGGCTAAGCTTGGAAGAGAGCCATGAGCTTGATGAACCAAGCTTAGTGAGGGGAGTGCACTTATTGAAGGTTTTGTGACCTAGTGTGAAGTGCACAGTGATGGCAGCGAATTTCTGGGTTTCTAGAGCCCAAAAGTTAGTACTAACTAGTGTTAAAATCCTCCTAAGACCAAGCATTAGCTTGAGGAGGGCTGCCATAGTGATTTGGTTATGTTTATTATGTGTTTTATGGACTAACCTATGGTATATGTTGCTGCCACATTTCATGTGTTTGTTGTTTGTGTTTGGCTGCTGCATTTGGTTGCTATATCTTGTATATATGCATTGTGGTTTTTGTGTTTTAGTGTCTTTGGATGCAGGTTTTAATGATGGTTACATTGTCTATTGAATCCAAGTGCTACCCTTACTAAGTTTCTCAATGAAACTTACTCCCCTCAATTCTGTCATTTCAGGTCCAGCTGAAAGATCACCTTCAAACTAACCTTTGTGGTTTGATTTTTGATCTGAAATTTCAGGTACATGAACTTCCATATGTCTAGTTATGATCTGGAAAGTTTGGTGATTTTAGGAGCACATTTGGTATTTTTAATGGTGGTACTTACTGTGTTGTGCAGCAGCTGTCCAGCATCCTGTTTTTGGAGTCCATTGTGTCTCAGGACCTCCTGTAACCTAGGGTGCGTATTTAGCTGAGTTAAGACCATATTTTAGTGCATGTATGCATGTACATGTAGTGTATGTAAAATGAGACAAGTATGTGAACATTTGAGTAATGTTTTGGCTATGTAAGTGATGTGGTGCAAAGCTGCCTAAGTGTGAATGATAGGCTGCTTACTTGTAAATTCTGTTTTGGCCACATAAAGTTGCTAGATGCAAGAGAATGTAATTAATATGTGTATTGGACATGTATGGGATAGCCTTGGAGGGCTTTCCCCTTGTGAATGAAGTGTTTGCATGGTTTGGAAAAATTGTATGGGCAAAATGGTCCAAAAGTTGCCAGAATTTCGACTCTGGGCATAAAGTTTAATATCTCCCTGTGTAGAATGAACCTTGGTATGAAATTTTGACCACACCTATAGGACATCTAGAGGGTTGAACTGGGGTTTGGAATTTGTGGATTTAGAACCCTGTAGCCAAAGATATGATGTTGCAAAGTTGGCTGAGTTACTGTTAATTCTGGGAGTTTAACTTGAACAAGGTCATTGGGTATGTCACATAAAACCCTCATGCGGAGGTTGATTTCATATGATCAAGATGGGATTTGTCCCTCCTATGTAACGGGAGTGATATCTTCGATACTTCTCCTTTGTTGCTTGACTGAGTGAGTTGAAGACTTAGGGTATGTCAATATCATGCGGAGGGATGTATGATCAAGATGGATTTGCTTATGTAACGATGAGTTGATATCTTCAGGCCCCTTGATAGAGTATGCATCAATGTCATGAGTTGATATAGTATCAATGTCATCAGTTTACGTTGGTCTACTCAGTAATCAAGAAACCAAAGATTAGGCTATACGAGAGTGACACATTCCATGTCTCATGTTGATATCTTGGACAAAGGAATAATGGCATATATCGGTGATGATCATAAAGGTTTAGTCGAATCACTGATAATCTTGTCACTTGGGTAGCAATGATGTGTTGCTAGACACCGCTCATTGCTTATGATCATAAATGTGATTTATGATCATTGCCAACGTGGTAAGAGCCTATTGGGTCGCACACATAGAGTTGTTTGGATCATTAGAGTGCATGGGCTAATAATTTGGGTTTTGGTTTCACAATAATTACATATTAATAATGGGGGCCTAATAGTTGAGCCATTATTAAGCCCAAATTTAAAGCCTAATTGGATTAGGGCTTTGAAACACGTTAGGCCTAGAAGTTGAGTCTCACTATAAATACAACTTTTAGTGAGAAATTTGTAGGTCTCCTTGCCTTAGCCTCCTAAAAAGACAGCCACATTCTTCTCTTGCAATTCCTTGAAGGACGCAAGCTAGCACTGCGAGTGCAAGAGAAATGCATCTGTTGGGACGCGGTGGAAGTGTAATGATCTTGAGAGGCTCGTGTGGATACCATATAGAGCTTGAACACATCAACTGTTCAGGTTTTATGATTCAACTTTACAGTTGAGTGAGAGATCTCAACCAAAAATTAGGTATGAAAATTTTCGAACACCCGGTTTACCCCATTTCCCTTGGATCCTGGAGGGTTTCGGTTAAATTCCGCTGCGCTATTTGGCTTCCGAAACCCAACAAAAACAACCTCTGAAGGGGATCCTCTGTGCCAAGGGGCATTCTGAATAACCGGGGCAACCTCAGCAAAAATCTTTCATTTCCTAAAGAGGTTTTTTTATGCCGAAGGGTCTTTTTCACTGAAGGGGTCCTGTCGACAACAAAAATGGTTAAGGAGCCACTAACACAGAAACCTCACAGATGCCCCTGACAAATAGCCTTTGCCGGCCCTGAATTCTGGCCAAGATGGCCTATGGCCACCTGGATATCCCCATCCTTGAAGGTACGGACCGCATCTAGCCGAACACGTGTCATGATCTGAGTGAGTTATGTCAAATAGACTTCTCCCAACGCCCTCTTATAAATACTCGGGGAACAACCTTGGTAAGAGGACATGCTAAACTCTTAAGAGAATTCTGCACTTTATTCTCCAATCACTACTCCTACTTGCCAAATACTAATTTGGGCATCGGAGGCTCCTTCCCCGGAAATACACTCCGGGGACCTCTTAACCCACGTTCTTTTGAGCATTTCAGGCAATCTCATGGCAAGTGTTAGAGTTCTTGGTAAGTTAGGCCAACTTGCTAGTGAATTAGGAGCTCTAGTGTAATGCTGAATGAAATGGTGAAGCTTGGAGCACAAGATTGTAGATGACCACTTACTAGTGGCTTCGGCCAAGAGAAAAACGTGGTGTGTGGGTGTGTTGTGTGTATTGTTTGATTTGTTTGTGCTTGCTAACCAATTATAGATAATGTTACCATGTTTATATGTTTCGGTTATTATATGTATACATTGTATTTTTGGTGTTTTCATGTCTTTCTTACAGGTTAAATAAGCATTGGGGAGGTTAAGTCACGAACTTAACTAAATAGACTCATTCATGAGTCGTAATGAACCTTACTGAGTGTAAACTCATGCCCATATTGTTTGAATCTTTAGGAAAGGGAATCTAGCTTGAGTAGTGTGCTTGATTTGCTTGCTTGTGTACTATGTTAGTACATTTTGGTAAAGGTATATGCCAAACCGAAACTTGGCTTGATTAAGTACATAGGCAAGTCTTATGGTTTATTGCCGAAACATATGAACTATGTTTTGTAGGCTTGAGTAGGCTAGGATGTGTGTAAGAGAGTGATGGGGGTGTGGACTACGGCTTTGATAGTTGTGTTCACTATCATGACCATGAATATGGTCATCAGGTTTGTACTTCAATGTGTGCTTCTATACTTCACCTTTATGGTGCTTCTCGGGTGACTTAGGTAGGATGGCTTGTAATGCTTAAACTTGCATAGTTTTGTACTTGTAGCATACTTGGTAGGTTGCCAAGTAGGTGATGCTTGTATATGGCTATTTTGTGTACATTTGTGGCCTTGGTTGAACTTGGTTTTGGTTTTACATATGTTGGATGCTTCAATGCCAAGTTAGGCTATGTTTATATGATTATAGACATGTTTTATGTGATGAACCCCATGAGTTCTATACTTGCCTGAAAGTTGTTCATGAAAACTTGAGTATTCCAAACTTGATGAGATGTGGGCTTCTTGGTTGCCATGCATAAAAGTAACACACTTGATGAGCACACATCCTAAACACTTAAAGAATTAAGTGTATGCCTTGCTTGTATTGCAAGTTTCTGAATACAGCCTTGCCTTGTGTTACAAGTTAGTGGTTGGGCCTTGCCTTAATCTGCAAGTAAAGTACACAGGACTTCTCATAAGCCTCCTGGGTCACCTCCTAGGCTCTTAGCTTAAGAAAATAAGACTTAAAACTATCCAAAAGAAAGTTGGCCAAAGTTAATTGTTCACTCATAACACGTAAGAATACAAGTGCTTTAATAACTTTCTGGATAGTATGGTGAGTGGCACTGAGAGTGCATAGGCTAGGGCCTGTGTGGGGTGTGATAGGCTTTGTTTGGTATCAGAGCTTAAGGTTTATAGCTTATGAATTAGTAGAGTGTTTAGCCTAGACTTGTTCCCATATAGGATTATATAAGACTTGTACTTATTGAGCATTTGTGAATAGCTGCATCTTAAAGTGCAGGATGAGAACAAGAGGTAGGGAAAGAGAATACCTGGCATAGGTAGAGGACCCAGCAGCCCATCCTAGAGATCGTATGCATATAGATGTGCGTGAGGGGCAGGCAAAGGCCAATGAGCCTAGTTTGGCCAAAGAGCCAAATGCCAGGTTACAAGTACCTGGAACTAGTAGAGCAAGATAGGACAGGATGGAACTGATGACGGAAACACTACAGGCAACTGTAGCTTAGCTTGTAGTGGGAGTACAAGCCCTGGCTAAAGGTGAAGCTCATGCACAAGAAAACCCAGAACAAGTAGGTGCAGGAGAGAACATTGAGGCCAAGGGCAGAAGAGGAAGAAGAAGGCCTATCAAAGAGCCAGTAAATTATGACGAGTCCAGTAAAAATAGAGAGAATTAGGAAGAAGAGGAAGGTTATGAGGAAAGAAGACATCTGAGGGCCAGAAGGTTAAGATCAGAGGTCAGACAGGAGCCTAGAACTAAGGAAGAGGATTAGCAGAGTCCAGATATAGAGGAGCTTGATGCGTACATATATTCAAGGAGGACTGAGCCTCCTACTAAGACCACAGCTAGAGGAAGGACATCCAGGGACAGAACTAGAAACATAGAAGTTAGAGAAGAGAGGTCCAAAAGGGGCGGAGTAAAAGAGGGCCAGCTGGAAGGGTTCCTGGCACTAAAGCCTTCAGTGTTCAGGGGTGGATGTGACCCTGATAAAGCTGAATTTTAGGTGTACCAAGTTGAGAAGATTTTTAGAAGGATGGATGTGTTATCCACTCAAAAAGTACTTCTAGCTACCTTCTGGCTAAAAGGAAATGCAGAGTTATGGTGGAGGGCAGTATAGAGGACTTATCAAAAGAGAAACCAAAGGAGACCACCAGCCAGGAGAAGGTCTATGAGGTGGGCAGACTTTCTTCAGGTCTTCCACTAGCAGTATGTCAGTGAAGCCTAGAAGGACTAGAAACAAGTAGAATTTGATCAGCTAGAGCAAGGGGACCTCAGTGTCCTGAAGTATGAGCAAAGGTTCAACAACGTGATAAGATATGCCCCACAGTATGAAGGGTAGGAGGAGTTAAAGACTAAGAGGTTTTTGAGAGGCTTGAGGCCTAAGCTGAGACAAATTCTCAGAGCAGTAGGAGCCAGAGACTACTACTCTATGATGTAGAGTGCCATTGCACTGGAGCAGGAGTTCAAGGAGCAGACCATAAGTGGACCTGGAGGTAGGAGTGGATCCCAGAAAGTGCATTATAAAAACCGAGAGAAGAGGTAGAGCCTATTGGGGGAAGAAAATGCAATAAGAAGAAAAAAGAACCACAATAATATGGTCCTTAGTGCCACACTTGTTGGAAGTTCCATGGCAATAAGCCATGCTTTAAAACTTATGCTGGATGTCACAAGTGTGAGGCACCAGATCACTAGGTGAGGGATTTCCCAAAGAGAAGATATGAGAGGAAAATGCTGGGCAGTTTTAACCCCAGATGACCTAGTGGGCAGATACCCATGCCCTAGATGAGGACCAATGTGCCCATTCCGGAAGGGTGACAGGCATAGAAAGTACCTCAGGAGCAGAACAGGCCTAATGTACACCCTGGTAGGGTATTTCAGCTGGAGACTTCCAGAAAGGTACAAGAAGCATCAGAGGCCAAGAATGTAGGCAGGGAGACTAGTCAGCAGAGGACTAACAGGAGGGCCCTAGAAAGTACCATTTACCTCAATGGCCAGTTAGTGTTTGCACTATTTGATACTGAAGCTTCAATGTCTGTGATTTCTAATACCTTGGTCAAGGCCATGAATCTAGAAGTAAAATACATGACAAACATGCATTTGGTTAAAATTCCTGGCAATGAAGTTTTATTCACATATCACATAGTTCAAAACTATGAAATCCAGAGAGAGAAGCTAAAACGGAGAGTAGACTTGATGGTGCTAGATGCTTATGACTATGATGTGATATTAGGCATGAATTGGCTAAGTAAGAATAAAGTGGTTATAGATTGTCATGCTAGACAACTATTGATGCCTAGTTGTAAACCATCTGAGTTGGATTAATCATTAGAGTTAGCTTTGGACAATTAACTTAAAGTGCTAAAACTAATAACTCTAGAGAATGAATATGAATGCCTGGAACTTAATGACCAGGAAGTAGCTAATGAACTTAGGAAGATACCTATAGTCCTGGATTTCCCAGAGCTCTTTCCTACAGACCTACCTGGATTTCTACCATTGAGAGAAATGGAGTTTGAAATTAGACTGGTACTAGGAGCAACACCAGTGTCAACTGCTCCATATAGGATGGCACTACCTGAAATGGTAGAATTGAGGAAGCAGTTAGATGAACTGCTTGAGAA
This sequence comes from Aquilaria sinensis, assembly GCA_005392925.1. Taxonomy (NCBI): domain Eukaryota; kingdom Viridiplantae; phylum Streptophyta; class Magnoliopsida; order Malvales; family Thymelaeaceae; genus Aquilaria; species Aquilaria sinensis. Next base: position 191,165 of record SMDT01003330.1, on the reverse strand, counting down.
AGGGTTCATCAAACCCAGTGTGTCTCTTTGGGGAGCAACTGTATTGTTTGTGAAGAAGAAGGATGGGACCCTTGGACTCTGTATAGACTACAGAAAACTTAATGCTCTGACCATTAAGAACAAGTATCCCCTCCCAAGAATAGAAGATCTATTTAACCAGTTGAAATGAGCAATGGTGTTTTCCAAATAGATATATTTCCATATAAAAGTTAAGGAAGAGGACATACCTAAGATTGCATTTAGGACTAGGTATGGACACTTTGAGTACACAGTAATGCCATTTGCACTTACTAGTGTATCTACATTCTTTATGGACTTAATGCAGAGGGTGTACAGAGCACACCTAGAGCACTTTGTGGTAGTATTCATTGATGATATTTTGGTGTACTCTAAAGATGAGGAAACTCATAAAGAACACTTAAAATTAGTGCTTGGCTTTCTCCAAGAACATAAGCTTTATGGAAAGCTAAGTAAGTGCAAATTTTGGACTCAAGGAATTGGATTTCTGGGTCATGTGATAAATGATCAAGGGCTGGCCATGGATCCTAAAAAGGTAACGCCAATCTTGGATTGGAAGTAACCCCAGAATGTGAGGGAAGTCAGGAGTTTCCTGGGGTTGGGTGGCTATTACAGGAGTTTTGTACTAAAATTCTTTGTTATAGCAGCACCCATTGTTGGGTTTCGGGAGCCAAACAGCGCAGCGGAATTGAGATCTCTCACTCAACTGTAGAGTCGAATCACAAAACCTGAACAGTTGACGTGTTCAAGCTCTCTATGGTATCCACACGAGCCTCTCGGGATCACCACGCTTCCACCACGTCCCGGCAGATGCGTTTCTCTTGCGCTCGCAGTGCTAGCTTGCGTCCTCCAAGGAATTGCAAGAGAAGAGTGCGGCTGTCCTTTTGGGAGGCTAGGGCAAGGAGACCTGCGAATTTCTCACTAAAAGTTGTATTTATAGTGAGACTCAACTTCCAGGCCTAATGGGTTTCAAAGCCCTAATCCAATTAGGCTTTAATTTCGGGCTTAATAATGGCTCAACTATTGGGCCCATTATTAATATGAAATTAAAGTGAAACCATAACCCAAATAATTAGCCCATGCACTCTAATGATCCAAATAGCTCTATGTGTGCGACCCAATAGGCTCTTACCACGTTGGCAATGATCATAAATCACATTTATGATCATAAGCAATGAGCGGTGTCTAGCAACACATCATTGCTACCCAAGTGACAAGATTGTCGATGATTCGACTAAACCTTTATGATCATCACCGATATATGCCATTGTCCCTTTGTCCAAGATATCAAGACTAAGCACGAGACATGGAATGTGTCACTCTCGTATAGCCCAATCTTTGGTTTCTTGATTACCGAGTAGACCAACTTAAACTGATGACATTGATATCGTATATCAACTCATCCGAGCATGGCCATGCATTTTCTAAGTCTCACTCTATCAAGGGGCCCGAAGATATCACTCCCGTTACATAGGAGGGACAAATCCCATCTTGATCATACAAATCCCTCCGCATGATATGTGACATACCCAATGACCTCCTTCAAGTTCACTCAGTTACGAGCAACAAAGGAAAGTATCAAAGTATGTGACTCACATGTAGGGAACCTTGATGATCTTAGGTCGAAGGACTACATATACCATGATCACTATGAGAATCACTTATGACACTCATATAACGATCCATGTAGTGTTCTCATGGTGGGTCGGTCCAGTACACAAGTTCTCCAACTTGTACCCATATGTAGACTACATATCTCATATTAGTCTCCACATATGCTAGTCGTTATGTATTATTGCAACCCGCTCCACAATAATACTAGACTAGGGACGTTTAAGAATATCATTATTCTAGGGTTACAATTATGTTTATGTTTGTTAAGTTACGCAGAAACAAAACAACAAACATAATTGCTGGATTAATGCCTTAATAAAATATCATGACTCAATGTGCAAAAAATACAATCATCTCATGATTGGCTTTTGGGCACAACACTAACAATCTCCCACTTGCACTAAAAGCCAATCATCCATGTATCTAATACCGATGGACCTAGAATGGCTATCATGCTTTTGCTGCGTAAGGGGCTTTGTCAGTGGATCAGCAATGTTGCTATCTGTCGAAGTCCTGCATATCCTTACATCACCCCTCTCGATGATCTCCCTGATGAGATGATAGCGTCGGAGTATGTGTTTGGATCGCTGGTGAGATCGAGGTTCCTTAGCCTGTGCGATTGCTCCATTGTTGTCACAATAGAGCTCTATCGGGTCGGCAATGCTTGGAACCACTCCAAGTTCAGTGATGAACTTCTTGATCCAAACTGCCTCCTTCGCAGCATCAGAGGCGGCAATGTACTCAGATTCTGTTGTAGAGTCAGCTACTGTCTCTTGCTTTGAACTCTTCCAGCTCACAGCACCACCACCAATACAAAACACATAACCAGATTGCGATCTAAAATCATCCTTATCGGATTGGAAGCTTGCATCGGTGTAACCCCTTACAACGAGCTCATCTTCACCTCCAAAGACCAAGAATGCATCCTTAGTCCTTCGTAAGTACTTAAGGATGTTCTTAACAGCTGTCCAGTGACTCTCACCGGGGTTCGATTGGTACCTACTCGTCATGCTCAAAGCATATGAGACATCGGGACGAGTACATATCATGGCATACATGATAGATCCAATTGCTGAGGCATATGGAATCTTACTCATGCGCTCTCTCTCCTCGGGTTGTACTCGGACACTGAGATCTAGAAAGAGTGATACCATGTGACATGGGCAAGAATCCTTTCTTGGAATCTTGCATGCTAAACCTCTTTAGCACCTTGTCAATATATGTACTTTGACTTAGGCCAAGAAGCTTTCTAGATCTATCTCTATAGATCCTGATGCCTAACACATAGGCTGCTTCACCCAAGTCCTTCATAGAGAAACATTTCCCTAGCCAAGTCTTCACAGACTGTAGCTCAGGAATGTCATTCCCGATGAGTAGTATGTCATCTACATACAACACCAAGAAGACAATAGCGCTCCCACTAACCTTCTTGTAGACACAAGGTTCATCTTCATTTTTGATAAAACCAAACTCTTTGATTGCATCATCAAAATGAAGATTCCAACTTCGAGAAGCTTGCTTCAGTCCATAAATGGACCTTTGCAACTTGCACACTTTATTGGCATTCTCAGGAGTGACAAAACCCTCAGGTTGTGTCATGTACACATCCTCAAGTAGCTTTCCATTTAGGAATGCAGTTTTGACATCCATTTGCCATATCTCATAATCATAGTGTGCAGCAATAGCAAACAAAATTTGGATGGATTTAAGCATAGCAACTGGTGAAAAAGTTTCATCATAGTCAATACCATGAATTTGCTTGAAACCTTTTGCAACCAATCGTCCCTTAAAGGTAATCACATTACCATCCATGTCAGTTTTCTTCTTGAAAACCCATTTGCACCCTATGGGTTTTACCCCTTCAGGTGGGTCAACCAAAGTCCATACTTGGTTTTCATACATGGATTCCATCTCGGATTTCATGGCCACTAGCCACTTCTCAGAGTCAGGCCCCGACATAGCTTGTTGGTAGGTTGTGGGCTCATCCTGATCCATGAGCATCACATCACCTGGTGTGAGTCACGAGAAATCCATATCTCTCGGGCTCACGCCGAATCCTACCAGACCTACGTGGGCTCTGTGCTACAGGAACAGACTCTTGAACCACAACATCTTGTGGTGTCTGTTCAGGTTCCATTTCAGGTTCGATGTCTCCTTGTTGTTCTTGAATTTCTTCAAGTTCTACTTTCCTCCCACTAGTTTCCTTTAGAGATAAACTCTTTCTCCTAAAAAGACACCAGTTCGAGCAACAAACACTTTTTGCTCAGAAGGATTGTAGAAATAGTAACCCTTTGTTTCTTTGGGATACCCAACAAAAAGGCATTTTTGAGATTTGGGCCCTAGTTTGTCAGAGGATTGACGTTTCACATAAGCGTCACAGCCCCAAATCTTCATAAAAGACAAATTGGGACGCCTCCCACTCCATATCTCATATGGTGTCTTTTGAACCGATTTAGATGGAACTCGGTTTAGTGTAAAAGCGGCTGTCTCTAGAGCATGTCCCCAAAAGGAGTTTGGAAGGTCAGCTTGACTCATCATAGAGCGAACCATGTCTAACAGAGTTCGATTTCTCCTTTCAGATACACCATTCCATTGAGGTGTACCTGGTGGAGTGAGTTGTGATACTATACCACACTCCTTCAGATAGTCAAGGAATTCTCGATCCAAGTACTCTCCACCTCGATCTGATTCGAAGCACTTTGATACTCTTCCCGAGTTGATTCTCTACTTCATTCTTGAATTCTTTGAACTTTTCAAAGGATTCTGACTTGTGTCTCATGAGATACACATAGCCATATCTGCTGAAGTCATCAGTGAAAGTAATGAAGTATTGGAAACCTCCTCTAGCTTGTGTAGACATAGGGCCACATACATCACTATGTATGAGTCCTAGTAAGTCATTAGCCCTTTCACTTTGCCCTGTGAATGGGGCTTTGGTCATCTTGCCCAACAAACATGACTCACATGTCTCATATGATTCAAAATCAAATGAGTCCAAGAGTCCATCCTTATGGAGCTTGGATATGCGGGTCTCATTTATATGGCCCAAGCGACAGTGCCAGAGATAGGTCGGGTTTGAATCATTTAATCTGACCTTCTTGGTATTCACATTATAGATTGGATCTTCGAGGTCTAGAACATACAACCCATTGCTAAGTTGAGCACTACCATAAAAGATTTCATTCAAATAAATAGAACAACATTTGTCCTTTATTATAAATGAAAAACCTTTCTTGTCCAAACAAGAAACAGAAATCAAATTTCTACTAATAGTAGGCACAAAGTAGCAGTTGTCTAATTCTAAAACTAATCCACTAGGTAAAGTGAGAACATAAGTCCCTACGGCTAAGGCAGCAACCCTTGCTCCATTTCCAACACGTAGGTCCACTTCACCTCGGGCCAATCTTCTACTTCTACTTAGATCCTGCACATTTGCACAAATGTGAGATCCACATCCAGTATCCAATACCCAAGATGAGGAAGTAGAAAAGTTAGCCTCTATAACAAAAATACCTGAAGTGGAAGTCTTACTTCCCTTTTCCTTAGCAAGTTCTTCAAGATAGAGCTTGCAGTTGCGCTTCCAGTGTCCAGGTTGCTTACAATGGAAGCACTCCCCTTCCTTTGCCACACCACCCTTTGGTTTCAGTGCAGCTGAAGAAGAATTAGCATTGGACTTTCCATTAGCTTTATCCTTCTTCTTGTTGGCTTTTCCCTTTCCCTTGCCCTTTTGAACCATCAAAATGGGCTTAGCCTTCTTAAGGTTTTGCTCAGCAGTTCTCAACATGTTGAGCAATTCAGGGAGGGACTTGTCAAGGTCGTTCATGTTATAGTTCATGACGAACTGACTGTAGCTTTCAGGCAACGATTGCAAGACTACATCAATAGCCAACTCTTTCTGAAGAGCAAATCCCAAATTCTCAAGATTCTCAATGTACCCAATCATCTTGAGCACATGAGGACCCACGGGACTTCCCTCAGACATCTTGCACTGAAACAATGCCTTAGAGGTCTCAAACCTCTCATGCCTAGCTTGCTCTTGGAAAAGCATTTTGAGATGTTCGATCATATCGAACGCCCCCATGTTCTCATGTTGCTTCTGAAGCTCAGATTCCATGGTAATAAGCATGAGGCATGCAACATCCAAAGCATCATCAGAATGCCTCTTGTGAGCATCCCTTTCAGCTCTTGGAGCAGTGGCAGCAGGCTCATTCGGAATGGGCTGCTCTAGGACATAAGCCTTTCTCTCTTGTTTGAGGACTATCCTCAAGTTTCGGTACCATTTGAGAAAGTTGGTCCCATTCAGTTTTTCCTTCTCAAGGATCGATCGCAACGAAAGTGTCGATGTGTTTTGTGCCATGGTTATCTACAACAGTAAATATGCAGTGTAAGAGTCATGTATTTTAATTCATTTAATAAGGACTTTTATTAAACGATACTCCCACTATTTTCCTCAAAATAATAACCCTCGATATTATTTCGGAACACCTCGGCGCTAAGGTATTCTAGTGGGCCAAGATCCATATTTGACCACAACCTGAGTCAGCTTTGGCTTTTCTCTCAAGTTACAGCTATTTAGGTAGGCAACTCCTTGCCAATTGCATCTTATGCAACTCTTGGATAGTTGGGTGAACAACACTTGTCCAAGCTCATCTCATGAACTTAAGCCCAACTCTATGCCTCTAAGTCCCTAATCCTATTAGGATGACTTAGTTAAGTCGAACCCAAAGTTAGCAAGTTTGGATATCACTATTATCCCATCGCGCCTTACCAAGATGAACATAGGTGCTTTGCTTTGGCAAACCCACCTAATGTTGATCAAAGTCTTGACGAGTGCCAACATTTGGAAGGCATCACATTTAATGACTTAATATTTGTTTGAGGGATTTTTCTTTTGATCTCACCAATTTGTTATCTCCGGTTGTTCTTATACATGCATCACATACAAATATAAAACATGCATCTCATGCTTACAAGAAAGTAAACGTGACATGGTTATAGCCCAAACTATGCGATATTCTCAAGCCAATGAGAATATCATAAAAGCCTAAGAAAAGAAAAGAGTCTTCACAAGCTCCTTCTCTTCCTTTCTTGGTTGCCCTTTTGTTGTCACCTCCTTGGACATACCACCTTGGATGATCCTTGGACATACCAACCTTGGATGATCCCATAATGCACCATTACATCAATAATAGAAACCTCGAGTTACATTCGAGGGGAGTAAGGTGAGAAGAGAATGTACAATGAGAGTGATAAGAAAAGGCACGACTCGCAGGCCGTATTTACAAGTACAACCAATCAAGGGCTATAACCATGCACCATGCTTCAAACACCAATCAGCATATCATGTCAAATCTCATTCAACAAAGATGCATGCCAATTTTCGTGCGTTGATTAACCAGTTTTTATTTATGTGGCGCTTCGCATGCGGCGCTCCCGCTAGCCGGTTAACGGACAGTGGTTCCGCTGATCGGTCAGCAGATCGAGGTCAAGGCAAAGGGAGCTGTCCTTGCAGGGGGTGTGGGGGGCAGCGCCTCCCGGCGCAAAAAATTCTCTTACAATTGCTTAGCCCAGAATCTTCTATTTCGAGCAAGTAAGCACCCGAGCCAGGGGGGCCGCCCTTACGGGGGGTTGCGAGGGGGCAGCACCCCCCCGGCACAAAAAATTGTCTTACAATTGCTTTGCCCGAGATCTTTTATTTCGAGTAAGCAGGCACCCGAGACTCTTCCATTTGAGCCACGAAAAATACCTTGCTTTGCAGCGCCCCCCTGCGCAAAAAATTTTCTTACAATTGCTTAGCCCGAAGTATTTTGGAAAGTAGGCACCCGAGACTCCTCTATTCGAGCCACCAAAAATACCTTACTTTCGGTGCCCGAACAGGCTGAATCCGAACCAAGCTAGGGTTTCTGCAACTATTGCAAGAATCCTAATCCATATAGGTATCTCATACCTATCAATTTCGGGTTAATCTCATTAACCAATTTGTGTCGTTTCTTCATATATCTCATATGTTCATTACGAATTCCAGTTTCATGCATCTTGAATCAATCTAATTAATCATGGCCGAAAAGCAACCGAACACATAGCATCATGCGATTCAACACTCAATCCCGATTTAGGGTTTCACCAGTAGCTCTGATACCACTGATGGGTTTCGGGAGCCAAACAGTGCAGTGGAATTTAACCGAAACCCTCCAGGATCCAAGTGAAACGGGGTAAACCGGGTGTTCGAAAATTTTCATACCTAATTTTCGGTTGAGATCTCTCACTCAACTGTAGAGTCGAATCACAAAACTTGAACAGTTGACGTGTTCAAGCTCTCTATGGTATCCACACGAGCCTCTTGGGATCACCACGCTTCCACCACGTCCCGGTAGATGCATTTCTCTTGCGCTCGCAGTGCTAGCTTGCGTCCTCCAAGGAATTGCAAGAGAAGAGTGTGGCTGTCCTTTTGGGAGGCTAGGGCAAGGAGACCTGCGAATTTCTCACTTAAAAGTTGTATTTATAGTGAAACTCAACTTCCAGGCCTAATGGGTTTCAAAGCCCTAATCCAATTAGGATTTAATTTCGGGCTTAATAATGGCTCAACTCTTTGGCCCATTATTAATACGAAATTATTGTGAAACCATAACCCAAATAATTAGCCCATGCACTCTAATGATCCAAATAGCTCTATGTGTGCGACCCAATAGGCTCTTACCACGTTGGCAATGATCATAAATCACATTTATGATCATAAGCAATGAGCGGTGTCTAGCAACACATCATTGCTACCCAAGTGACAAGATTGTCGGTGATTCGACTAAACCTTTATGATCATCACCGATATATGCCATTGTCCCTTTGTCCAAGATATCAAGACTAAGCACGAGACATGGAATGTGTCACTCTCGTATAGCCCAATCTTTGGTTTCTTGATTACCGAGTAGACCAACTTAAACTGATGACATTGATATCGTATATCAACTCATCCGAGCATGGCCATGCATTTTCTAAGTCTCACTCTATCAAGGGGCCCGAAGATATCACTCCCGTTACATAGGAGGGACAAATCCCATCTTGATCATACAAATCCCTCCGCATGATATGTGACATACCCAATGACCTCCTTCAAGTTCACTCAGTTACGAGCAACAAAGGAAAGTATCAAAGTATGTGACTCACATGTAGGGAACCTTGATGATCTTAGGTCGAAGGACTACATATACCCTGATCACTATGGGAATCACTTATGACACTCATATAACGATCCATGTAGTGTTCTCATGGTGGGTCGGTCCAGTACACAAGTTCTCCAACTTGTACCCATATGTAGACTACATATATCATATTAGTCTCCACATATGCTAGTCGTTATGTATTATTGCAACCCGCTCCACAATAATACTAGACCAGGGACTTTTAAGAATATCATTATTCTAGGGTTATAATTATGTTTGTTAAGTTATGCAGGAACAAAACAAAAAACATAATTGCCAGATTAATGCCTTAATAAAATATCATGACTCAATGTGCAAAAATACAATCATCTCATGACTGGCTTTTGGGCACAACACTAACACCCATGACCCAGTTAACCAGAAAAAATCAGAAATTTGCCTAGGAAACCAAATGTGAGGAGAGCTTCCAAGAGCTTAAAGGGAGATTGACAACAGCTCCTGTGTTAGTCCTACCAAACCCTGAAAAGGAATATGAGGTGTATATTGATGCCTCTCATGTAGGACTAGGATGTGTCCAAATGCAGGAAAAATAGGCTATTACTGTTGGGTCTAGACAATTGAGACCACACGAGAAGAAATATCTAGTGCATGACCTAGAATTAGCAACAGTAGTATTTGCCCTTAACCAATGGAGACATTACCTATTGGGTAATAGATTTCAGCTTTATATAGACCACAAAAGTCTCAAGTACCTTTTCACCCAAAAAGACTTAAATATGAGACAAAGCAGGTGGTTGGAATATCTTAAGGATTTTGACTGTGTAGTTGAATACACAACTGGGAAAGCCAATGTAGTGGTAGATGCCATAGGTAGGAATTATAAGGGGGTGCTCAAGGGTAGAGAAGTAGATTACAAGGCCGAGAGCCTTAGCCTTGCTTGCTTGGCAAGTCAATGGCTAGCTTGGGAATGTGAGCAGCTTACTGTACTCACTATTACACCATAGTGGAAATAGCTTATTAAGGAGTAGTGTCTGGACAGAAGAATGGAGAACAATTTCAAGGATTGTCCTATAAGCAAGGAATGTTTTACTTCTAGAATAGGTTGTATGTTCCTGAAATGGATGACCTAAGATTTCAAATTTTAGAGGAAGCATACTCTATCAAGTTGAGTATGCATCAAGGAGCCATAAAGATGTACCATGCTCTTAGAACTTACTTTTGGTGGCCATATATGAAAAGAGACATTAATGCTCATGTAGCAAAATGTGAAGTGCGCCAATAGGTGAAAGTTGAGCACCAGAAACCAGGAGGGAAGCTTCAAAGCTTGTCCATACCTGAGAGAAAATGGGGATCCATATCTATGGATTTTATGGTAGGTATGCCACTATGGCCATTGGGTTAAAGATAGACTGACGAAGGCAATGCCACTAACAAAGATGGCGCCTTTCCCAGCTAGCTCACACCTCACACAGGCCCTGGCCTGTGAGTCCCCAACTTATCTCACAAGCCCAACTAAGGACTGGGCATCTAGCCCTCGGCCTAACCAACATGATTGACTTTAAGTCTTATTTTCTTAAGGTAAAGGGCCTGGGAGGTGGCCCAGGTGGCTTTTAAACCAAACTAGTAACTACTTGCAGCGTAAGTAAGGCCCAAACCACTTTTACTTGCATTACAAGCAAGGCAACAAAAATGCAGCTTTCAGTGCATACTTGGTGTGCAATCAAGTGTGCTATCTATATGGCAACCAAGAAGCCCACAGAGTTGGTTTAGGATTTGAAAACCACAAGATATAATGCATGAAGCTCTCGGCCAAGCAAACATACATACATAGGTGCACCTCAAATTTGCAAGGTCAAGGCCAACCATATCACTTAAGTGCCAAACTTTGGCCCATAATACTCATAACACCAAACCATACACATAAACATCCATAGTCATACATAACTTGGCATACAATATCCTCCAAAATATTAGCAACATCTAGGTATCCGAGACTACAATATACACAACCAAAAGTGTAGTCTACCTAGCAAATAACATGGCTAAAATGCCAAGCACCCATAAGTTGTTCATGCCAAGTTAAGTACAAACCGAGACCCCAAATCCTAATGCTCAAACATCACCTTAAGGATCCCATACAAGAGCACACACTGCAGCACCAAACCCACGGCCATGTTCATGGTCATAAAGGTGAAAAGCAAAACCAGAGCTAAAGTCCAAATATCCATGCTCTCCTAGACAGTTCCCACTCTACAGCCTGCAAGCTTAAACCATAAGTCTCGGCCAACTCACAATAAAACTTGCATAAAATGCTAAAGTGTCAAGCCAAGCACACATTGGCACATACCTTAGCAACAAAGCAATTAAACACTAAGTGCACACACAAGGCAGCTTAGCACTACTCAGGCTGAATATCCTTGCCTGAAAAATAAATGGAGAATGGGCAGTGAGATTAACTCAGTAGGATTCACTTAAATATATAAACCCAACTCTTAAAAGAGTTTATTTAGTTAAGCCGAGTAAACACTCAAGGCTTAACCTCCAATTAGATTAGCTCAACCTGCAAAACAAACACAAAGACAAGAAAAGCAAGTATAGCCATATACAATTAACCATAATGGGGGTTAGCATGCACAAGAAATCACCAAAGCACACAAGTACTCACACACACTTCACATTGTTGCTCTCGGCCATATAAGCCATACATGTACCCGTGTGCAATCCTTGCACATAACCTTACCAATATCATTCCATATGGAGCTCCCAAAATGCCAAGCAAATAGGCCACATTCACTTGCATTTTTAGTACATGTACTATAGTCAATTAGCTAATCAACATTGCAACCAAATATAACCAATAAGCCCATCAAGCAACTAAGATCACATGGCAGATTTTTAACCATCACTTAGCCGCCTTAACACTTGAACCATGGCATACATTACCAAGCGTACTCAAGTGTAGTGAACCCTACCTCAAGCTCTCGGTCTCCAATAAAACTTCAAGTGTCCAAGTGCCCTTCAACCACAATGCCTACCATAATAAGGCATAACCATTAACAACATAATCCATGGACCAAATACCATGTTTTCAATGAAGGACATCATTAACTAACACTTGGAAGCTCTCGGCCATATAAGCCAAAATACCAAAACATAATCTGCCCATTAATCTTACATACTATAATTCACCATAAACACCAATGAACACTATCCATGGCATACATGCCAAGTAAACAAGTGAAATATACCATTTCACTTCAATCCAAGCTTTCGGCCATAACACATATTTTCACATAGCTGCATTTTTTTCAATATACCAATTCACTAAATGGATACCCAAACAACTAGTGAACTCACTCATGGCACAATTACCATGCAACATAAGCAAAATTCCAAGTAAACACCCAATTTCTAGCTCTCGGCCATAGTACCCATTTCACATACTCATGTTCTTCATTCATTCCATTCCAACATACACTCACCAATGCATCATTAGGCATGGTTCATGGCATCAATGCCATGTAAACACAAGAAGAACATGATTTACCTCAAAGATGAACCTTTCGGCCAAACTCAAATTTGCTCAACTTGATGTCCTTCACTCAAACTTGCCTAGCACAAGAACAAATAGGCAACAACAATACTTAGTCATGGATTAATTTCCATGGAAATGAAGAAGAACACCAAGTTTATTCACCCAACACATTCGGCCAACAATCCACTTCCAAACCGAGACATTTCTTGTTCATTAAGCTTAATATAACTTCAATTGAGCACTTAGGTTCCTTGTACATGGAAGAACTACCATGAGTTCAAGGAAATTAACGAGGTTACCTCAAGAACCCTAGCTCAAATAGGTTCAGCTCTTCTTGATTCTTCAAATCCAAGCTTGAAATTGAAGTAGTCTTGCACCGAAATCAAGCTCCCAAGCTTGAATCCATCAAGTGTCTTCAAGATTCTTGGATTCAAGATCAATTTGTGAAGGAACTCTCAAGAATGCACTCGGCCAAAGAAGAACAAAGGGAGCCCGAAATGTGCTAAGTGAATGGCCTTCACTAACTCGGCCAAAATGGTTTGGGTTTTAGTTAGCTAATTGCTAACTTTGGCTTCCATAATTTTGCATGAGACATTGTAGCCCTTAGCTCCTCATGTGCTCAATGCCGCCACTAAAACCTTGATTCCAATGACACTTTAGTCCATACATGGCCCATAATGCGAAGCAAGTAAACAACACAAGTACCAAGGTGTCATAGGTACCCATGCATAACCGGCCATGTAACTAGACAAATAACTAGTTAGTTTAACTAGTAACTAGTGAATAGTACACTAGTGGTAGACAAGATTTGATTAGTAATCATTGTTGTCTCCCACAATTTGGCTTAGTACACTACTAGTCCACATAACTTTTGCATGGCCGAAACTTCCAATTCCAAGTTTGTAGTTTTAATTGTAGCACTCAATCAAGTGTGCTATTTGATCCCCTTTCTCTGTTTTCTGTCTGTTTTTCCATAGTTTCTTTTTCATGTGAAATTTGGCCCTGAAAGTCTCCAGCTTTACACTTAGGTCACTGCACTAGTTTCCATAGTTCCTCTCACTCTCCCCTTTCTGTTTTCTCTTATTTCCTTGGTTCTCCTTGGCTTAAGCCAAGCACTTAGGAGGTGCCTAACAATTCCTCCCTCCTTAAAGAATTTGGTCCTCCAAATTCTTCACTAACTTAAGGTACAGTTGGGGGTATCTAGTGGCAATCTCCTGTTCCACTTCCCAAGTTCCTTCCTCAGGAGTGTGATTACTCCACTGCACCTTAATCATAGAAATCCACCTACTTCTCAACTTTCTGGTATCTCTGGCCAGGAACTGGATTGGCACTTCTTCATAAGTGAGATTGGGTGCCACAATTACAGTGGTAGGTGTTTCTATCTACTTGTAACCTGGAACATACTTTTTCAGCAAACTCACATGGAACACATTGTGTATGTTTGCAAGTTCTGGAGGCAAGTCCAGCTGATATGCCACATTTCCCACTTTGGCCAGTATTTGATATGGCCCCACATACCTAGGTGCTAGTTTCCTCTTCTTTCCAAACCTGATTACTCCTTTCATTGGAGAAACTTTGAGCCATACCCAATCTCCTTCCTGGAACTCCAGGTCCCTTCTCCTTTTCAGGTTCGCATAGGCCTGTTGCCTATCATTTGCAGTCTTGATCCTAGCCTGGATCAACTTAATTTTCTCAGTGGTTTCCTTAATAATGTCCGGCCCTAATTCCAACTTGTCTTCTGGCTGATGCCAGCAGTAAGGAGTAACACATCTCCTGCCATATAAGGCCTCATAAGAAGCCATTCCTATCACTGAATGATAGCCATTATTATAGGAAAACTCTACCAATGGGAGATGTACATCCCATTCACCCTGGAAGTCAATTACCCGACACCTCAACACATCTTCAAGAGTTTGTATAGTTCTCTCTGTCTGTCCATCTGTCTGGGGATGGTAGGTAGAGCTAAACTTAAGTTTAGTACCCAGTGCTAGGTGCAGGGATTTCCAAAACCTAAAGACAAATCTAGGATCCCTATCTGACACTATATCATCAGGTATCCCATGTAATCTTACTATCTCTCTTATGTAGAGTTGTGCTAACTTATCCAAAGAATCAGTAAGATTCATAAGAAGAAAATGGGCTGCTTTGGTCAGTTTATCCACAATGACCCAAATAGCATTATGCCTTCTCCTTGTTAGTGGCATACCCACTACAAAATCCATGGAAATGGATCCCCATTTCCTCTCAGGTATGGGTAAGCTTTGTAGCTTCCCCCCTGGTTTCTGGTGCTCCACTTTCATTTGTTGGCAGGTTTCACAACTAGCCACAAGTGTATTTATATCCTTCTTCATATATGGCCACCAAAAATTTGCTCTAAGAGCATGATACATCTTTGTGGCTCCTGGGTGCATACCCAGCTTACTAGAATGAGCTTCCTCTAGTATTTGAACTCTTAGGTTGCCCTTTTCAGGTACATACAACCTATTTTGGTAACACAACATTCCCTGCTTGAAGGAAAAACCCTGGAACAGTTCTCCCTTACTTTTGCCAGAAATTAACTCTAGCTCCTCATCACCAGCTTGAGCTTCCTTAATAAGCTCTTTCCACTCTGGTGTAATAGTGAGCACCCTCAACTGCTCACTTTCTTTAGCCAACCATTGGCTTGCTAACTGAGTAATACTCAGGCTTTCTGCCTTGTGATCTACTTCACCGCCTTTGAGTATTCCAGTATAGTTCCTACTCAAGGCATCTGCCACCACATTGGCCTTTCCAGCTGTGTATTCAATTACACAGTCAAAATCTTTTAGGTACTCCAACCACCTCCTTTGTCTCATGTTCAAATCCTTTTGAGTGAATAGGTACTTGAGACTCTTGTGGTCTGTAAACACTTGGAATTTATTACCAAGAAGATAGTGTCTCCACTGCTGCTAGTTCCAGGTCATGCACTGGATATTTCTTTTCATGTGGTCTCAACTGTCTGGACCCAAAAGCAATGGCTTGCTTTTCTTGCATTTAAACACAACCTAGTCCTACATGAGAGGCATCTATAAACACCTCATATTCCTTTTCAGGATCAGGCAGGATTAATACCGGAGCTGTAGTCAGCGTTCTTTTCAGTTCTTGAAAGCTTTCTTCACATTTGGGCTCCCAGACAAATTTCTGGTTTTTTCTAGTTAACTGAGTCATAGGTGATGCTAATACAGAAAACTTTGGCATAAATCTTCTGTAGTAGCCAGCTAACCCCGGGAAGCTTCTGACTTCCCTTACACACTGGGGCTGTTTCCAATCAAGGATTGATCTTACCTTTTCAGGATCTACAGCCAACCCTTGATCATTTATTATATGACCCAGAAATCCAATCTCCTTTGTCCAAAATTTACACTTACTCAGCTTTCCATACAGCTGATGTTCTTGGA
This sequence comes from Aquilaria sinensis, assembly GCA_005392925.1. Lineage (NCBI taxonomy): Eukaryota > Viridiplantae > Streptophyta > Magnoliopsida > Malvales > Thymelaeaceae > Aquilaria > Aquilaria sinensis. The sequence continues at coordinate 175,425 of SMDT01003330.1, read as the reverse complement.
GCAATCCAAGCACTACTTTAAGGTGTACTTTATGAGTTTCCTCATCTTTGGAATATACCAAGATATCATCAATGAACACCACCACAAAGTGGTCCAGGTATGCCCTGAACACCCTCTGCATCAAGTCCATAAAGAATGCAGGTGCATTAGTGAGTCCAATGGCATCACTGTATATTCAAAATGACCATACCTAGTCCTGAAAGTAGTCTTAGGTATGTCCTCCTCCTTTACCCTTAGCTGGAAATATCCAGACCTTGGATCAATTTTGGAGAACACTCTTGCTCCTTTTAATTGATCAAATAAATCCTCTATCCTTAGGAGAAGATACTTGTTCTTTATGGTCAATGCATTCAACTTTCTGTAATCTATACAGAGTCTAAGGGTTCCATCCTTCTTTTTCACAAATAACACAGGTGCTCCACAGGGAGACACACTGGGTCTAATGAACCCTTTTTCCAGTAATTCATCCAACTGTTTCTTGAGTTCTACCATTTCAGGCACTGCCATTCTATAAGGAGCAGTAGATACTGGTGCTGCTCCTGGTACCAGCTTAATTTCAAATTCCACCTCCCTTAAGGGTGGCAATCCAGGTAAGTCTGTAGGAAAGGCCCTTGGGAAATCTTGAACTATGGGTATTTTCCTAAGTTCATTAGATATTTCCTGGTCATTCAGTACCAGGCAATCCTGCTCACCTTCTAGAGTTGTTATCTCCAGCACTTTTATGTGGCAGTCCATAGCCAACTCTAAGGGCTTACTCAAATCATATACTGTCCCACCAGGCAATAATAATTGTCTGGCCTGACAATCAATAATGACTCGATTCTCTTCTAACCAGTTCATGCCCAAAATCACATCATAGCCATGTGTCTCCAAAACTATGAGGTTAGTTCTCAGTTTCAGCTTGCCTATCTGTATTTCATAGTTTTCTACCATGTAGTAGGCAAACAAAATTTCATTGCCAGCTGTTCTTACCAAGTACATGTTGTCCATATACTTTACTTCCAGATTCATGGCCTTAACCAAGCTTGTAGCTATTATAGACAATGAAGCTCCAGTATCAAATAGAACAGATACTAATTGGTCATTAAGGTAAATTGTACCTTTTAAGGCCCTTCTGCTAGTCTTTTCCTGACTAGTCTCCCTCTCAGCATTCTCAGCCTCTGGTGTTTCTTGTCCTCTCCTGGAAGATTCCAGTTGAAACACCCTTCCTGGAAGAGTACCAGGCCTCCTCTGCTCCTGAGGAACTCTGGTTGCTGGCCTCCCACCTTGGGCTAGCCCCTGAGTCCTCAGCTGGGGCATGGGCAGCTGCCCCTTAGGTCCTCTGGGACTAAAAGTTCCCAGCAATCTCTTGTTGCCTTCACCCCTTTTTGGGCAATCCTTCACCCAGTGGTTTGGGGCACCACATCTATGGCACCATGTGGAAGCCTTAAAGCATGGCTTGTTGCCATGAAACTTCCCACAAGTGCTACACTGAGGGCCATACGGCTGTGACTGTGGTCCTCTGTCCTTCCTGTTTTCCTTTCTGCTTCCCCCTGCATCCCTCTCTTCTCCCGGCCTTTTTGATATCTGTCCCTTCTTTGTTCCACGATCACTTCCAGGCCCACTTTTAAACTGTTCCTGGAATTCCTGCTCCAGAGCGAAAGCACTCTGCATGACTGTATAGTAGTCTCTGGCCCCAATTGCTCTGAGGATCTACCTCAGTTCTGGTCTCAGCCCCTGATGAACCTTTTAGTTCTCAGCTCCTCTTGCCTTTCATATTGTGGGGCATATCTGATCAAACTATTGAACCTCTGCTCATACACCAGCACACTGAGGTTCCCTTGTTCTAGTTGATCAAATTCAACCCGTTTCTGGTCTCTCTGTGCCGCACTAACATACTGCTGCCGAAAGACCTTGAGAAAATCAGCCCACCTCATAGACCTCCTCCTGTCTGGATGTCTCCTCAGGTTCCTCTCTTGGTAACTCCTCTGTACCGTCCTCCACCAGAGTTCTGCATTCCCCTCTAGTCTGAAAGTGGCTAGCAATACTCTCTGTGTGGTGGTAACCTCCATCCTTTCCAGTATCTTCTCTAACTGATATACCCAGAACTCTGCCTCCTCTGGTTCACATCGTCCTCTGAAGACTGGAGGTTTTAGTGCCAGGAATCCCTCCAACTGGCCCTCCTTTAGTCCTCCTTTACTATGCCTTCTCCTACTCGCTTCTCTGCTACTGGATTTACCCCTGGATGATCTGCTTGACCTGCTTCTGAGTGTGGTTTCCTCAGTAGAGGGTTCAGTCCCTCTGGAGTATATGTATGCATCCCTCTCCTCAACATCTGGGCTATCATCCTCCTCTTCCTACTCAATTATAGGCTCCTGCCTCACCTCTGACCTCATCCTTCTGGCCCTTGGATGTCTCCTCTCCTCATCTACCTCTTCCTCCTCTTGGTTTCCTCCAGCTCTGCTGGACTGATCATAGACTACTGGCTCTTTGCCAGGCCTCCTTCTTCTCCTGCCTACTGCTTCTGCTGGTTCCACTTCTTCCTGATTCTGGGCATCGCCTCTAGCCAAGGATTGCATTCCCAGCACTAACTGAGCCACTGTGGCATGTAGTGACTCCATCATCATTTTCATTCTCTCTTGTCTGTCTCTGCTTGGCCGAGGTGCTTGGTACCTAGCAGTGGGCTCTTCAGCCCCAATATGACCCATTTCTTCTGCCTAGGTCTCAGGCACATTTTCCTGCAATCCCTCTACATGATGGGCTGCAGTTTCTTCTTCCTGTCTCAGGGAACTCTTATCCCTGCCTCTGGTTCACATCCTGCACTTTCAATTGCAGATATTCACAAATATCCAAAATAATACAAGTCTTATATGAGTTAGCCCTAAAGGAGACTCTGTCTAGGCTAAACTCTGATCATAGTATCAAGCAGGCTCTGATACCAAACAAAGCCTGTCACACCTCACTCAGGCCCTGGCCTGTGAGTCCCTAAACTTACTCACAAGCCCAACTAAAGAATTATGTTTCTAGCCCTCGGCCAACCAAGCATGGCAACTTTAAGTCTTATTTTCTTAAGTTAAGAGGCCTGGGAGGTGGCCCAGGTGGCTTTAACAACCAAACTAGTAACTTGCAGCAAAGGCAAGCCCGATACCCCTAACTTGCACAACAAGCAAGGTTTACTTTTGTTTCTTGCATAACAAGCAAGGCAACAAATAATGCAACTTTAAGTGCATACTTGGTGTGCAATCAAGTGTGCTACCTATATGGCAACCAAGAAGCCCACAATGTTGGTTTAGGATTTTGAAAACCACAAGTATAATGCATGATAGCTCTCGGCCAACAACATACATACAATGGTGCACAACAATTTGCAAGGTCCATAACCATATCACACAAAAGTGCCAAACTTTGGCCCATATTATCTCATAACACATAGGCATACACATAAAGCCATCCATAAGTCTCATACATAACTTGGCATACAAAACCAACAAAATAACACAAGTCTAGGCTCCAAGGACTACACATATACACACAAAAAGTGTAGTCTACCTAGCAAATAACATGGCTACACATGCCAAGAACCCAAAAGTTGTTCATGCCAAGTTATTACAAACCGAGACCCCTCCTAATGCTCAAACATCACCTTAAGGATCCCATACAAGAGCACACACTGCAACACCAACCCAATAGCCTGATTCATGGTCATGAAGGTGAAAAGCATGATCAGAGCTAAAGTCCAGGTATCCATAGCTCTCCTAGACAAGTCTCACTCTACAGCCTGCAAACTTAAACCATAAGTCTCGGCCAACTCACAATAAGACTTGCAATGAACCTAAAGTGTCAAGCCAAGCACACATTGGCACATACCTTAGCAACAAAGCAAAAACAGTAAGTGCACAAGCACAAGGCAAGCTTAACACTACTCAGGCCGAATGTCCTTGCCTGAAAATAAAGGAGAATGGGCAGTGAGTATAACTCAGTAGGATTCACATTTATATACTTATGCAACTCTTAAAAGAGTCTATTTAGTTAAGCTGAGTAAACTCAAAGCTTAACCTCCAATTGGTTAGCTCAACCTGCAAAACAAACACAAAGACAAGAAAACCAAGTATATGCATATACAAGATAGATAACCATGACAAAATAATTCATAAGTGGGGCTAGCAAGCACAAGGAAACACCAAAGCACACAAGTACACACCCACACTCCACATTGTAGCTCTCAGGCCATATTCAACCATACATGTACCCATGTGCATTCTTGCACACAACCTTACCAATATACCATTTCCACTTGGAGCTCCCAAAATGCCAAGCAAATAGGCCACATTTACTTGCATTTCTAGTACATGTACACTAGTCAATTAGCTAATCAACAAAACAACCAAGTATAATCAATAAGCCCATCAAGCAACTAAGATCACATGGCAGATTTTAACCATCACTTAGCCACCTTAAACACTTGAACCATGGCATACATTACCAAGCGTACTCAAGTGTAGTGAACCCTACCTCAAGCTCTCGGTCTCCAATAGAACTTCAAGTGTCCAAGTGCCCTTCAACCACAATGCCTACCATAATAAGGCATAACCATTAACAACATAATCCATGGACCAAATACCATGTTTTCAATGAAGGACATCATTAACTAACACTTGGAAGCTCTCGGCCATATAAGCCAAAATACCAAAACATAATCTGCCCATTAATCCCATATACTATAATTCACCATAAACACCAATGAACACTATCCATGGCATACATGCCAAGTAAACAAGTGAAATATACCATTTCACTTCAATCCAAGCTTTCGGCCATAACACATATTTTCACATAGCTGCATTTCTTTCAATATACCAATTCACTAAATGGATACCCAAACAACTAGTGAACTCACTCATGGCACAATTACCATGCACATAAGCTAAATTCCAAGTAAACACCCAATTTCTTCCTCTCGGCCATAGTACCCATTTCACATACTCATGTTCCTCATTCATTTCATTCCTTCATACACACACCAATGCATCATTAGGCATGGTTCATGGCGTCAATGCCATGTAAACAACAATTGATCATGAGTTACCTCCAATCTCACTTTCGGCCAAAGCACAACTTGCACACACTTGGTGTTCTTCGTCCAACCAACCTATCACAAGGTTAAACACTCATCAATAAGCATCACACATGGATTAATTTCCATGAATTCCAAGAAGAACACCAAGAACACACATCCAAGACTTTCGGCCATACTAGGTTTCTCACCAAGCATTTCAATGCTTAATTTTTCCCAAGCTCAACAACGAAATGAGCATCCAATATCCTTGTTCATGGAAGAAATTACCATGGATTCAAGGAAATCAAGGTTACCTCAAGAACCCTAGCTCAATTGGCTCGGCCTTCACCAATTCTTCATGAACAAAGCTTGATTCCAAGCAAGCGCAAGGCAAATCCCTCTTTCCAAGCTTGAATCCACCCAAAAGCTCAAGAACTTTGGATTTAGAAGCAAGATTGTGAAGGAACTCTCTCTAGGTGCTCTCGGTTTCACAAGCACAAAGGAAGCCCGAAATGAACAAGTCTTAGCTTGTTTCGGCCGAGTACATTGCTTTTAGTTAGCCAAAATGCTAACTTGGCTTCCATTTTCTTGCATGGCTCATTAAAGCCCTTAAGTCCACTTATGCACAAGGCCGCCACTCCATTTTGTATGTACATGGACACTTAAGTCCACACATGGCTCAAATTGCCAAGCTAGTAAACAACACAAGTACCCATGTGTCATAAACTCACATGCATAACCGGCCATATAACCAACATTAGGACTAGTTAGTTTAACTAGTAACTAGTGAATAGTACCCTAGTGGTAGACAAGAATTTGACTAGTAATCATTGTTGTCTCCCACAAATGGTCTAGTTTTGCACTAGCCATTATAGAATTTTGCATGGCTCTCAATACCATCTTTAAACTTGTGGTTTCACTTATACCACTTAAATTGATGCACAGTTCGGTCCTCTTTCTTAATTTTCTGTCAGCATTCCAAATGTACATTTCCCATGTGCAATTAAGTCCTGAAAGTCTCCTGTTTTGCACATAGGCCACTGTGCCAGTCCCCATGAGTCCTCTTTCTTCCCTTTCTGTTTTCTCTCATTTTTCCTTGGTTCTCCTTGGCCTAAGCCAAGCACTTAGGAGGTGCCTAACAGCCACCCTCGGCGGGGATCATCCAAACCATCATTACGGGGATGCCCTCGGCCGAGAGAAAAAGGAAGATGAGAGAAGTCTCCATCATGGAGTACGGGAGCACCTCCCAAAGGCTCACCCACAGGGACGGGTCTGTGATAAAATTCCCTCATGATGACCCCCTCCTTGTCATGGCAAGAATAAGGAGCTGGGACATCAAAAGAGTACTCCTCGATGACGGCTCGAACGCCGACGTCATTTTTTCTCATCTGCTGGAAAAGTTAGATATTTCAAAAAGTGACCTCAGCCCAGTCAGTTCCCCCACCTACGGCATCGGACCATCTGAACTTCCAGTCCTTGGGTACATTGACTTGCTCGTGATGATGAAAGGGGTCTCCTCCAAAAGCAAAGAAGACTTAATCGCCTCTGGCAGAACAAGATTTATAGTCATTGATGTACCATCAGCATACAACGCCATTCTGGGAAGGCAGACTCAGGGTAATTTTCACATTCGGCCAAATGTAAGATACTTAACGGTCACCTTCACCACCGAAAATGGAGACACTAAAATCTTCATTGATCAAGCCGAGGTTAGAAAAGTCTTCACGAGGGCCAGGCAAAGCCCGACCAAGATCCAGGTGCACATTTCAACAGAAGGAAAAAAGGTCCTGATGGACGAAAGGGCAACAGCAAAAGAAAAGGAAAGCCTCGAAAAAATAGAAACAGAAGATGTAGAATTAGTCCCCGGCCGAAATACCCGAGTTGGAAAGAAACTGGCCGAAGGGGACAAAAAGAGGCTTGTATCCTTTTTATGCATGAACAAAGATCTTTTTGCTTATTCACCGAAGGATATGCTTGGGGTTGAGCCCAGCATAATCCATCACAATCTCAAAGTGCAGCCGCACGTCAGACTAGTTTGGTAGAAAAAACGGAATCTATCAGCTCACAAAAGGTCCTTCGTCAAAACCGAAGTTAATCGCCTCATCGAGGCCGGGGTAATAAGGGAAGTGAAATACCCTGAATGGCTCAACAATGTGGTTATAGCCACAACGGAGGGCAGTGAAAAGCTTCGAATGTGCATCGACTTCCGAAACCTAAATGATGCATGTCCGAAAGACTCCTATCCATTACCAGCCATAGATCAGCTGGTAGACGCAACTGCCGAGTACGGACTACTTAGCTTCCTCGATGCTTTTAGCGGGTATCATCAGATCTGAATGAATCCCAAGGATGAGGAAAAAACAGCATTCATCATAGAGATAGGTACTTACTGCTATGTCAGAATGCCTTTCGGGCTCAAAAATGCAGGAGCTACCTACCAAAGGCTGATGAACAAGGTATTTGACGCACAGATCGGTAGGAACATAGAAGTATACATCGACGATATGATAGTCAAGAGCAGAGTGCCCGATAATCATATCACTGACTTAACCGAGACCTTCCAGTGACTTCGGGAGTTCGGAATTCACCTTAATCCCGAAAATGTGTGTTCAGAGTAAACGCGGGAAAGTTTCTCGGGTTTATGGTGTCGGAAAGGGGAATAGATGCTAACCCTGAGAAAGAAAAAGCCCTGCTAAATTTCTGGATACCTACGTCTATCAAGGACATACAGAGGCTTACCGGGAGGATCACCTCCCTAAGCAGATTCATCTCCAGGTACGGTGACCGATGTCGCCCGTTCTTCAAAGTACTCACCAAAGTCTCCAAGGAAGGTGGTACCTCTGGAAACCAGGAACACCCATGGAATGAAGAATGCCAGAAAGCCTGGGGAGAGCTCAAGAATTATCTAACTCGCCTCCCAACGCTTCGACAACCTCGGGAGGGGGAACCTCTCATCCTTTACCTTGCAGTCACTGAAAAAATGGTAAGTTCCATCTTGGTGAAAGAAGAAGCAGGGAAACAATGGCCGGTGTATTACGTAAGCAAGTCCCTGCATGGTGCCGAGACAAAGTATCCGTTGCTCCAAAAAGCCATCTATGCGTTAGTACTGGCAGGTAGGAGATTACGACCCTACTTCCAAGGGCACGCCATCACCGTGCGAAGTAATTTGTCCCTGCGAGATGTGATGAAAAAAGTGGAGCATTCGGGAAGACTCTCAAAATGGTGCATCGAGCTCGGTGAGTATGATATTACTTACGAGCCTAGAAAGGCAATAAAGGCCCAGGCACTTGCAGACTTTATTGCCGAGATTCCTGAGATTGAAAAGATCGAACCACTCACGGGAGGTGAAACAGAAACTGATCCAGAATGGAACCTCTTCGTCGATGGAGCGTCAGGTGCAGAGCATCAAGGAGCTGGAATAGTCCTTCAGGGTCCCGAAGGAATGGAAGCTTCTAAAGCAGTCAAAATTGGTTTTAGTGTTACCAATAACATTGCCGAGTATGAAGCCCTCATAGTCGGACTGAAAATGTCCAGAAAAGTAGGCATGAAGAACCTTGTGGCCCACAGTGATTCACAAATAGTGGTCCGACAGACAAGGGGAGAATATGCGGCAAAGGACCCAATTTTGGCTAATTATCAAAATCTCGTTCGAAAACTCATTGAGGATTTCGACTTGCTGCACATAAAGAACGTGCCCCAGAAGGATAATACCCAAGCGGATGCCTTGGCCAAAGCAAAAGAACCCACCGAAGTGCTAGAACACCCCAGCACGAAGTTAATGTGCATAAAAACCTCGGGGGAGGGATGGCAAAGCTCCCTCAAGAAATATTTGGCAACTTCAGAGCATCCCGAGGATCTTAAAGAAGCCGCAAAGGTCCGAAAGCATGCAGGGAGGTATTTCCTCATTGGAGAAGAACTGTACAGGCAAGGGTATGCAACTCCTCTGCAAAGATGTATAGGCAAGGATGACGCCAGAAATGTACTTGAAGAAGTACATGAAGGAGTGTGTGGCTCCCATATAGGGGCAGATGCCTTCGCAGTAGTAATACTCCGTCAAGGTTACTTCTGGCCTACCCTAAGGAAGGACGCAAGGCAATTCATCCGAAGATGCGTCAACTGCCAAAGGCACGCCAATATCCAAAAGCTACCCTCAGAAAGAATAAATGCGGCAGACTACCCCTGCCCCTTTGCCGTGTGGGGCATTGATCTCATCTGACCTCTCCCAACCGCCCCCGGCGGAGTAAAATTTTGCATCGTTGCAGTGGATTATTTCACCAAGTGGATAGAGGCAGAACCACTAGCATCGATCTCGGTGAAGGACGCCCAAAGATTTGTATGGAAGAATATCATATGCCGATTTGGCATTCCGAGGGTTATAGTGGCCGATAACGGGACCCAGTTCACTGACAAGGGGTTGACCTTGACGTCAAGATACATTTTGCCCCAGTAGCTCACCCTCAGAGCAATGGGCAGGTAGAGGTATCTAACAAAATAATAAAAGATGGTCTAAAGAAACGGCTAAAGGAGGCAAAAGGAAAATGGCCAGGAGAGCTTCCAAGTGTGCTATGGAGCTACCGAATGACTCCCCGAAGAGCCACAGGAGAGACTCCCTTCTCGCTCGTATACGGGACTGAGGCCATTATCCCCATTGAAGTCACATAGCCCTCGGTAAGAGTACAGGTGTTCGATGAAGGAGGAAATGAGCTTGGACTGAGTGCAAATTTGGACCTCCTCAAAGAGCATCGCGAAATGGCTGAGTTAAAGAGGAAGGCATTCCAGTAGCGGATAGCACGCACTGCCAATTTACATGTAAGGAAAAAGGAGATCAAAAAAGGAGACCTTGTTCTCCGGAAGACCGAATTCGAACAAAGAAGGCCATCACAAGGTGTACTTCGGGCAAATTGGAGTGGACCATATTTGGTCCTTGATGAAGTTCGCCAAGGGGTCTTTAAGTTGGGTAACGTTGAGGGAGTAGAGTTGAAGAATACCTGACATTCAAGTTCTCTGAAAAAATTCTATACTTAGACATTTTTTTTCAAAGAAAGCCTGAAAGACACTTCTCTCTGAAGTCATCAGAAAAAGTAAATGACGAATATGCCATCGTTATCGAAAAAAGCATGTCTGACGATTCTTCCTTACGAAATTCCTCACTTGGCTTAAAAACTCGTCCGAGCAAGAAAGCAATCCAGTATTTCATTGAGAATGATAAGTCGAAAGATACAAAAGAGGAAAAAAGAAGAAAGCCTATGACTAAGAAGGGGTATCCGGCGTTTCTTCCCCGGAGGACTCAGTCAAAGGTCAAGCCCAGGGTACCGAGTGAGGACCTGATGACGAGCCAAGCAAAAGCCATCTTGGTAAGACGTCTTCGACATGTGATCGCTACGGTCCTTCTCGGTACCAAGAGACTTCAGGTCAGCTTTTAGCTCAACAATCTTCTCCTCCAACTTCTTCTTCCTCTTGCTCTTCGTCCCCTTCTTCCTCAGCAACTCAATCTCAGCAAGAGCCTTTGCAAGATCCTCGCTATCTTGAGTAGTCTTTTTCCGAAGGGCCTCATTCTCTAAAGAAAGAGTCGCGCACTTTGAACCGAGGTCTTCAACCTTGGCTGAGAAATTAGTGAGAAGCTCCTGCCTACTGGACACAACCTCGCCCCGAAGACTCCCAAGGTCTTCCTTCGCAAGTTTGTTCAACTCGCCATATTTTAGGGCATACTGGGCGAGAGACTCCTTCGTCTGGTGCAAGGAATCTTCGGACCGAGAATGGGTCTCCATCTGTTTCGCTGACCAGGCGCGGAAGTACCCACTGTATGCCAAAAGCTGCAGAAAAACAGAAGCGTCAATGAAGTATCGGAAGGAAGTGATAGCTTAGAAAGAACAATTTCCTGGAAAAAAAGGATCACCTGAGCAGCGTGTTCAAACATCCTCACCATGAGGATCTCTTCATTGGGACATTCGGTGGTAAGGGACTGAAAAGTGGCATGAGTCAGCACCCTTGTCGCCATTTGCGGAGCCATCAGCTGGCTATCCTTAGAGAACAAATCCATGTCCTCTGTGAACGTCCAGAAAGGCTCCCGTGGCACCCTGCCCCACGAAATCCGTCGGTCCCGAAGAGCCCTGCGACGGTCATGAGTCTCCTTCCAGGAAGCATTAGGAGCGTGCTCTGCAAAGTCACGCCGAAGTTCCATCAAAATGTCATCCCTTAGCCATTCATCCAAAAAATCGTAGATACGAAAAATAATGAGATTTGTAGCAGAATGGCTATGGAACCAACCTGGTGAAACTTCGGGGACGCCCTCCTCAGAGCCAACCTCCTGAACATGCTCAGGAATGTTCTTTCCCTTCCTTCTTCGGCCCTCTTCAAACTCCTGGGCAGATGTTTGCTCTGCAGGAATCTGGGTAGCAGGCGCAGGACTATGCATCTCCCTGAGGATGTCAGGTTTCGAAGGAGGATTATCGGACGTCGGTAGTTGAGCTGAGGACTAATCTTCCACCTCAACTACGTCCTCGGGGGAAGGAGGAGCAGGAGTGGTAGCTTTGGTAGCTTTGGCCTTCTTAGACTTAGAAGGGCCGGCAGTCGACTTCTTCCTCTTACCGGAAGTCTTCTTGCGAACTTGCTTTCCCCGCTTAGCCTGACGGTCGAAGAGCGATTTATAAAACTCGGCAGACTGATCGTCCATCTCTGTAAAAATGTAAAATATCAGTGTAAGTCCAAAAGGAAAGCCAGAAGACTAAACCCTGGAGGATGACTCACTCTCGGAAAAAGCTTGATAAGAAATTTGACGCTGAAGGAGCATGACTATCCAAGCTTTCTTCCTAGGAAGAACGGGCACGGGCATGCCCCGGTCACACTTGTGGGCAGTTATCACTCCCAGTTCCCGAAGAACCTCCTCGGACATAAGATCCCACTTAATAGGAAAAGGGTAGAGTGAATGGGAAGGAGCCCCGGTGTCCCAGTCCGACACTGACCGAACACGTTTGTCAAAATTGTTAAAATCGGCAAGTGTTACTGGAGTAAGAAGCTTCCTGGCATCAACGACGTCGGCCTCTAATGTTTCGAAGGCCCATCTAATAGGCACGGGGCCCCAAGACTCGGGAACCCTAAAAAAGAAAAACTGCTTCTGCCACCCCCGCCAGCTATCCTTATTATCGAAGGTAAACATGAACTTCTTGCTCCCGGACCCTCAGGGAAGGAGGTAGTAAAAACCACCCTTCGGGACTGGATGGAGTTTATAGTATTGCATGAAGAAGGTGAAGTGACGGACTTGAGGTCGCTCCTCGATATACCCAGACTTGGTAGCAGGTGTGAGAATAGGACGTTCATGTTTGAACCATCATCAAGCAATACTCTCTTGACATCTCAGCTTCCTATTCTGGCCATAAGCAGCAGTGGATCATCATGGGGAAATATGACGATGGACCCATCTTTCCGAACAAGCTTTTTTGATGGGTTCCCATATTCCATCACCGAAACCTCCCCGGCTTTTCTTTTCCTTTCTACCGACGGCAGTCCTGTTGTGATCATTTGTATCACTCCTGCCGGGGGTGGTGGACGCCTTTTTGGACTTCGGTTTCGGTGTCTTTCGGAGTCATACTCCTCATCATCTCCTTTCCCCTCCTATTTTTTTCTTCCCTTTAGGGAGGGCATCCGCAGGTAACGTCAGAGTTGACCTTGCTTAATCAGTGATTCTATGTATTTCCTTAGTTGGAAGCAGTCCTCGATATCGTGCCCATGGTCCTGATGGAATTGGTAGAACTTTTTCATGTTCCTTTTGTTGTTTGAGGTCATCGCCTTCGGTCATTGAATATGGGACTTCCTAAGAGGGAAGACGTCTAGAGCAAAGATTTCCCAGAGGAGTGTGCCTGAAATGCTCAGAAAAGAAAAGGTTAGGAGGTCCCTGGAGGATTTTTTAGGGAAGGAGCCTCCGACGCCCAAGTCAGTGTTCTGAGGGGAGATAGAGGAAGAGCACTAAGAGGCTAGGTGGCCTTGCCTGTTCGCATTTTCTAAGGGAGGGGGTCCGCCCCTTTGGCAGGGCCTGTTTCCTGGTATTTATAGGGGTGCCCAGCCTGTTCACATCACGACACATGTTCGGTCGGATGCGGTCTGCACTTCTGGGCTTAGGGGACAGGTAGCCGTTTCTAGGCTCCTCGGGTCTGGGACCGAGACAGGTTGTGACAAGACTTGGATGGCGTCGGCGTGTCAGACCGCTCTTCGATGCGGCATGTAGTGCATGTGGGCGACATGTCAGAGACTCCTTAAATGCTCATGCCGTATTCCCTAGGTCCTCTGGGCGAGGTGGCCTTTGGTACGGACGCCCATCTTCGGGAATTATGCCCGTAGTTCGGGGAGTTCCCTGGTTCGGGGGTTCCGCCTTCGGGGAGACTCTCTCCTTCTTGAAATAGCTGGTTCTTCATCCCCAAAGGTGATCTGTTTGGTTCCCCGATGGAGCCGATAACATCCTTGAAATTCCTGATGTACTAGCCGAAGTCCTGAGTTCGACGTGTTTGCCTTCGCTCCTTCCGAGGTCAGTGATAGCGCCTCTTTTGGATGACATCAGGTTTCCCGACCAAACTTTTGTCAGGAAGTATATACTGAGAGAGGTGATAGCCCTTCGGCTATCACAGGCCCCTTTTGGAAAGCCGAAGTGGAAACATCGGCTTGTAGGCTTTCGGAGAGCGTCCTTCGGGGCCCTGGGTGTAATACCTATGCCGAAGATATACCTTTTGTCCGAAGACATAGGCTGTTCGATGATAGCCTGTCTTTCGGTGTCTTCGAGGTAACCCACTTCTTTCCTTTTGTAGGACTGCGCAACGTCGCGTCTCGTAACCAGGCGTGTCAGTCTGAAGTGATGCGCCCAGGGTTTAACGGTGTTAGAAGGCGTGTCCCTCTTTTGGCGCGACGGCTGACACGTGGCACGCTTGTCATTGGAGGGGACTGCATCGGTTACGGCAGGCACGCCTTTTTATGCGCAGAGAGCAGTTATGGCGACTGTTAGCCTCCGTTGAGTACTTATGACGCCGGTTCGCCTATCCTCCCTCGGTATATATATGGCCTGTTCCATCATCAGCTCCTTTTGTTCTGCTGTTGCTCTTAACTGTTTTTGTGTTCTCTCCTGTTTTTTGTGGCAGTGCTATTAACGGAGTGTTTTTCCAGCCACTTTTCGCGACGGCGACTTCAAACCCAGATTTTGGCAAAACATTCGGTGCGTTTTGATTTCCAGAGTCTTTTGATTTTCTGTGCCCTTTTTTAAAGCTTTCCTGGAGTCGGTTTTTCTTCTCCTGAAGTCCCCCATTTTTCATCGAGGATGTCTTCACCAACTCCTCTCATGACTGTTTCCCCTATCCCAGAAAGCTGGCAACCCCTTATTCACCATCCTTGCTGCTCTACTTCAGAAAAATTGGAGAAGTGGACTGAAAATTTTTTTCTTCCTTCTTACGCCACCACCAGACTTCCTGGCCCCCAAACACTCAGTTTCATGAACAACGAGGATGAGGTTGCCGTTTTCCATGCCCAACTGAAGGCCGGACTTCGATACCATCCCTCGAAGGTGATTTCCAACTTTTTCCAATTTCATGGCATTGCCGTAAATCAACTTCCCCCAAATCGTACTACTATTTCAATGCCTTCCTTTGCATGTTCGGCATTTTCAAAATAGAACCCCATTTCATTCTTTTTATGCAGTACTATAAGCTCTACGTGGTCCCGAAGGGTAGCTTTTACTTTATGCTACCTCGGGGATCAGGGAGCAAAAAGTATATGTTCACCTTCGCCACTAAGGACAGCTGGCAAGGGTGGCAAAGAAAATTCTTTTTTCTGAAGATGGAGGAGGCCTGGTCGTACGTTCCGACCAAGTGGGCACAGGGAAAGTTGGAGATGGATGTTGTAAACCCAAAGAGGCTGCTGACTCCTGAGTTGGCGGCCAGATTCGCGGACTTCGACAGACGGATCCGAGCGGTCTCTGACTGGGATTCTGAGGTCCCTTCACGCTCCCTCTACCCCTTCCCCATCATGTGGAAGCTGATGACCGAGGAGGTCCTTCGGGAGCTAGGGGTAGTGAAGGAGAACGAGACGGGCCTCGAGATGCCAGCTCCTGCCATCGCAGGGAAAGACTCCTGGTTGGTAAAACTTCTTCGGCAGGAGGTCACTTACGAGACTTTTTGTGAGCGTAAGTTATCTCAAAAGTTTTCTTTGTTATAGATACATCTTAGACTCACACTGATGTTTTCCTTTTCTTTTAGAGATGTCCGACGAGTCCGCTGCTTACTATAAGTCTCTTTTCCTCGGTCAAGCCGAGAAGGGGGAGCAGACAAAGAAGGCCATCTCCCGAAGGCGCAAAACGCCTGGGAGTGGGCCATCATCGGCCAAACGGGCAAAGAAGGACGCGTTTCCTCCCCACCAGGAAATTCCCGAGGAGGTGCGTGAGGAGCCAGAGGCCAATACCGCCCAGCCGACCGACGTCCCTCCCCGGAGTCCCACTTCCTCGGCGGCTCTCTTGGACGCCTTGGTGGAAGTCCCTCCTGCCAAGGAGCTCGAGGTGCGCCATAAGAGAAAAGGCAAGGAGATCTCTGCTGAGGGGGTCCGGGACTCCGATGATGAAGTTGCCGAGGTGCTGCCAGGTTCATTTTTTTAGACAAGCTGTAGTGCCTTTATTCTTTGAACTTTGAGGATTACTTGTCTTAACAAGTTTCTTGTTTTTGCTGTGCAGAGGAGGTACCATCTTCGGCATAGGTAGCCAAGGACGCTCAGAAACGGGCCCTTCAGGATTCCCATATCCCGAAGGGGAAGAGCCCGAGGGAGCCTTTCTGGTCATTTACGGAGGACATGAACTTGTACTCCGGCGACTGCCGGCAAATGGCCAACCAAATTTCAAGGGGGATCCTCATCAAGGGCTCCTTCAAGGCTATTTTCGAGGCGTGCCCAGACGAAGAGACCCTTGCTGCAAAAGTTTCCGAGCACGCTGCCCAGGTATACTTCAGGCCTTTGTCTTTTCTTTTTGATTTCTTCTAAGTGTTTGGCTCATCTTTGCCTTACTGACTTTGTTCTTACTTTTTGCAGCTGTTAGGGTTCACCGGCGTCCTCAGGGTTCGGGCAGCGAAGCAAGCGGCGTTCCGGGTTTAGGCGCAGGACTGTTTGGAGAAATCCAGGGTCATGTGCTCCAACTTGGTTGCCAAGAACGCAGAGATGGCTGAAATTGCAAAAAAGGAGGTCGCTGCCATTCGGGAGGAGTTATTGAAGGAAAAATATGAGCTTTTGAATGACTCATCCCAAAAGATCTCTGACCTTGGCTGTAAGGTGGCGGAGCTGACTTCGGCAAACGAGGCATATCAAAAGGAGAAGTCAAAGTCTGAGGCTCTCCTAGCGAAGGTGCTTGCTGAGAAGGCCACGCCCCAGGCCGAGGTCGAGTCTTTGAAGAAGGAGCTGAAGAAGAAGAAGATGAAGGCACTGAAGAAGGAGATCGCTGATCTGGAGAAAGAACTTCACGATTTAGCGATCGAGAAGGAGAAGGCCGTCCAAGCGACCAAGGTCGGTTTTCAGGATGGTTTTTGCCTTGCTCGGCATCAGGTTCTGTAGAGGTTCCTAGATCTTGACCTCTCCTTTTTGGCGGCCCTAAACATCCCCGAGGGGCCTCGGTGGTCTTAGGGGCCTCGGTGGTCTTGGTTCAAAATCGAGCACCTCAACTTGCCCTTTCATTTTCCAACGCCGAAGGCGGTGCACAAGGACGCAGGAGCTGGTGGCTCCCGAGATGCCGAGATTCCTTAGCTTGTCTTAGGGTCCTTTGCCTTCTTTTTCTCTATTTTTGTACTTCTTCATTTGGCGAGCTTCCTTCTTTGTAATCAAATCCATCTTTGTTAATGAAGACTCCTTCTTTTTTGTAAGAAGTTTTTGGCTTAATTCTTTTGCTCAAGATTTTTCATTTCCCATTGCCCTGAACATGTTCGCTCAAGAGACTTCAGAAAATCATATTTACGCTTATCTTGGAATCATCCTCGTGAAATTCTCTTTAAGTAAATTTCCAGCTTCAGAGAAGGTCGATAGCCTTTGTAAATAAATTCTCTTAAACCGTGCTCGGCGATGATCGCTCTGGTGAAAAAAAGCTTTTTGTGCCTTAGAAAAATTTTTCCTAAAAAACTTTTGTACTTAGAAATTTCTCTAACTTGTACAATTTTCCCACAAAAATCCTAAGAATAGAATTTTTTCAAGGCATCCGAATGCCATGTATTTTTTAATTCTACGCCTTCGGCATCGCCGAGCTTGTAAACTCCTTTTCGCACTTCAGCAAGTACCAGATAAGGACCTTACCAATTTACGCGAAGTACCCCGTTAGATGGCCTTCGGGGTCCAAATTCAGCCTTTTGGAGAACGAGGTCTCCTTTCTTTATTCCCTTTGGCCTGGCACGCAAGTTTATAGCCGCGGCCACTTTTTGCTGAAAAGTTTTTCTTCTCAGCTCGGCTATTTCTCTGTGCTCGCCGACGAGGTCAAGCTTAGTTCTCAGGCCGAGGTCATTTCCCTTTCCATCAAACACTTGTACCCGCACCGATGGTTGTACTACCTCAATTGGGATGATAGCCTTTGTACCAAAAACAAGTGAAAAAGGTGTTTCCCCTGTGGCTCTTCGAGGTGTTGTTCGGTAGCTCCATAACACACTTGGGAGCTCTCCTGGCCATTTTCCTTTTGCTTCCCCCAACCTCTTTTTCAGACCATCTTTTATGGTCCTGTTAGATACTTCTACTTGCCTATTGCTTTGGGGGTGAGCTACTAGAGCGAAGTGCATTTTTATGCCGAGGTTGTTGATAAATTCTTGGAACCCCATGTCTGTAAACTGGGACCCATTATCGGCTACTAGCACCCTCAGTATGCCAAATCTGCATACAATGTTCTTCCGTACAAACTTCTGCACATCTTTTGCCGAGATAGTTGCCAAGGGTTCTGCCTCGACCCATTTAGAGAAATAGTCCACTGCGACTACGCAGAACTTCACGCCCCCAGGCGCTGTCGAGAGTGGCCCAATGATGTCTATGCCCTAAATTGCGAATGGCCAAGGATAGTCAGCCGAAGTTACCAATTCCGAGGGTGTCCTTTGGATACTCGCGTGTCTTTGGCAATTACCACATTTCTGGATGAACTGCCTAGCATCCTTTCTTAGGGTAGGCCAAAAGTATCCTTGGTGAAGTATCATTGCTGCCAGGGCGTCGGTTCAAATGTGCAAACCACAAGCGCCTTCATGAACTTCTTTGAGGATCATTTCAGTATCCTCTTCTGCAGTGGATTCGCATATCCCTGCCGATATAATTCTTCTCCGATTAGGAAACAACGACCAGAACATCTTCGCACTTTGGCCGCTTCATTAGGGTCTTCGGGGAGCTCACTGGTTGTGAGATATCTTTTCATCGGATCTTTCCAGCCTTTTTCCAAAGTTACTATGCTCAGCACTGCGATGCTTGGGTGGTTTAGCACCTCGGTGCATGTTTTCAATTTTGCCAAGCAGTCTACCTCGGCATTATCTCGACGAGGCACATTTTCAATTCGAACGGTGTCGAAGCCTCGGATAAGCTTTGCTACCAGTTCATGGTATTTCGCCAAGGTTGGGTCCTTCACCCCATAGTCCCCTACTGTTTGTTGAACTACCAGCTGGGAATCGCTGTGGTCTTTCAAGTTTCTTATACCAATTTTTCTGGCTAGGCGTAACCCTACTATGAGAGCTTCGTATTCAGCCATGTTGTTGGTGACGTTAAAGCCGAACTTGATGGCCTTCATTACTTCTAGACTTTCGGGGCCTATAATAATTACCCCAACTCCCTAGTGTTCGGACCTGAGGCTCCGTCTACATACAAAGTCCACTCTGGCTCACCTTCGCCAGGATCCGAATAGCTGTCCTCGGTGATGGGTACTTCGGCAATGAAGTCTACCAGGGCTTGAGCTTTTATGGCTTTCCAAGGTTCATAAGTAATGTCGTGCTCGCCAAGCTCTATACACCATTTGGAAAGCCTTCTCGAATGATCAACTTTCTTCATGACGTCCCGTAGAGGTAGACTACTTCGGACAATGATTGGGTGAGCTTGAAAATATGGCCGTAGTCTTCTTTCTGCCAGTATCAGGGCATATATAGCTTTTTGTAGCAAGGGATACCTGACTTCGGCGCCATGCAGGGACTTGCTTACATAATAAACTGGCCATTGCTTCGGCCCTTCCTCTTTCACAAGGACCGAGCTTACTTCTTTTTCTGTGATGGTGAGGTACAACACGAGGGGCTCTCCCTCGTGAGGTTGTCAAAGAGTGGGCAGACGGGCTAAGTAAATTTTGAGTTCTTCCCAAGCCCTTTCGCACTCCTCATTCCAAGGATGACCATCACATCTGAGGTCGCCCTCCCTTTTTGCTGCCTTAGTGAGGACTTTGAAGAATGCTCGACATCGGTCTCCATACCTAGAAATAAACCTGCTAAGAGAGGTTATCCTTCCGGTGAGTCTCTGCACATCTTTTATTGTGACAGGAGTTCGGAATTCAAGTAGAGCCTTAATTTTTTCTGGGTTAGCATCAATGCCTCTTTCTGATTCCATGTACCCAAGAAACTTTTCCGAGGTTACGCCGAAGATGCATTTTTCGGGATTAAGGTGAATTTCGAAGGTTCTGAGCTGGTGGAAAGTTTCCTTTAGATCAGCGACATGGTCGTTAGGCAGCTTGCTCTTGACTATCATGTCATCGACATAGACTTCCATGTTCCTCCCTATTTGGTCATGAAAGACCTTACTCATCAACCTCTAGTATGTAGCTCCTACATTTTTGAGCCCGAAGGGCATTCTAATGTAACAATACGTTCCACCCTCGGTGATGAAGGCAGTTTTCTCCTCGTCTTCAGGGTCCATCCTTATTTGATGATACCCACTGAAGGCGTCTAGGAAACTTAGGAGCCCGTATTCGGCAGTTGAGTCTACCAACTGGTCTATTGGTGGGAGAGGTTATGAATCTTTTAGGCAAGCATCGTTCAAGTTTTTGAAGTCGATGCACATTCGGAGCTTACTGCTCCATTCTTTTGTGGCAATAACCACGTTGCTCAACCATTCGGGGCACTTGACCTCCCTGATTACATCTGCGTCCAATAAGTGCTAGACTTCAGTTTTGACAAAGTTATTTTTATGGACTGAAATGCCCCGTTTCTTTTGCCGGACAGGTTTTGCTTCCAGACTTACTTTAAGGCTATGCTGTATTATTCGAGGGTCTACCCCCGGCATATCTTTTGGTGAGTAGGCAAACAGGTCTTTATTCTTCAGTAGAAAGGATACAAGTTTTTTCTTGTCACCTTTGGCCAAGTTTTTCCCTATTCGGGTATTTCAGCCCGGGACAAATTCTACTTCTTCCATTTCTACCTTCGCGGGATCTTCTACCTCTCCCTTTTTTGGTTTTCCATCTAGCAAAGCCTCTGCCTCTACAGTTTGTGCGAAGTTGGTTGCTGGAGCTTTTCACGCCATGAGGAATGCTTTTCTTACTTCGCCTTGATCAATGAAGATTTCCGCGTCTTCGTCCTTGGTGGCGAAGGTAACGGTCAAGTACTTTACATCTGGACGGATGTGTAAATTCCCTTGCATTTGCCTCTCAAGGATGGTGTTATATGATGAAGGGACATCCATAATGATGAACCTTGTCATTGTGGAGGCGAACAGTTCATTTGTCCCATCAACCGAAGTTCTTTTAATCATTAGGGGGAGATCGACCCATCCGAGGACAGGCAGTTCAGATGGTCCTACCCCGAAAGTAGGTGAAGTGACAGGCTTGAGATCGGCGCTGGATATACCAAGGTTTAGCAGCAAATGTGAAAACAGGATGTCGGCGTTTGATCCATCGTCCAGTAACACTCTCTTGACATCCCAGTTTCCTATCCTCACCATGACCAACAGCGGATCATCATGGGGAAAGATGACGGTGGAACCATCCTTGTGAGCCAGTTTCTTCGACGGAGTCTGATATTCCATCACTAATATTTCCCTGACCTTCCTCTTTCTTTCCAAGGATGGAAGTCCTGTCCTAATTGTTTGTATTACTCCCGCCGAAGGTGGAGGATGCCTCTTCGAACTTCTGTTCCTCCGCCTGT
Organism: Aquilaria sinensis; assembly: GCA_005392925.1. Classification (NCBI taxonomy): domain Eukaryota; kingdom Viridiplantae; phylum Streptophyta; class Magnoliopsida; order Malvales; family Thymelaeaceae; genus Aquilaria; species Aquilaria sinensis. The sequence continues at coordinate 154,311 of SMDT01003330.1, read as the reverse complement.
CGGAGTCATACTCCTCGTCATCTGCCTTTCCTTCTTCCTCCTTTCTTCCCTTCGGGGAAGGCAATCACAAATATCGCCGGAGTTGGTCTTGTTTTATTAACGACTCTTTGTACTTTTTCAATTGGAAACAGTCTTCGGTGTCGTGCCCATGGTTGCGGTGAAACTGGCAGAACTTCTTCATGATCTTTTTATTATCAGCGGTCATGGCCCTTGGCCGCTGAATCTGGGTCCTTTGCCTTTCCATTGTCATGAGGATATTGGTCCTTGTGGTGTTCAGGGGTGTGAAGGTCGGGGGTTTCCTTCCCTCAAACCTTCGAGGTCGTCCTGCCTGGTCAGCTGGATACCACATTTGCTGGCTGGACCCTTCGGCACGGGTGTGATCAGACTCTGGTCCACCTATTCTCAGCTCTTCGGCTGTCATGTGCTGCTCGGCCCTTTGGTAGAATTCCCCAAGCGTGTCCGGGGGGTCCTTGGAAAACTCGTAGAACAGCTGTGAGTCCCTCCGAAGGCCCCGTGTCATGGCGAGAATGCGTATTTTGGGGCGAAAGTCTGGAACACTTAAGGCCTCTTTATTAAACCTTTCGACATAGTCACGGATGGTTTCTCCGTTTTTCTGCGCTATGTCGAACATCTGGACAAGCATCTTCGCCATCGGGCGGCTTCCAATGAACTGCTGTGTAAAGGCCGTAGATAACTCCTGGAACTCCTTGATGGTTCTAGGAGCCAACGAGTTATACCACGCTGTTGCTGGTCCTGTGAGGGTGACCTCAAAGCATTTGCACAGGGTAGAGTCATCAACATCGTGCAACACCATGCTACGTTTGTATTTGGTTAGATGAGCATGCGGATCAGTTCGGCCGTCATTGGTTTCCAGCCGAGGCACCCGGAATTCACTTGGCATGGCTGCCTCGACTACTGTTCGGGTGAACGGCGATTCATCCCCACAAAAAGTTTCAGACAGCCTAGCCCAGACTGGTTTCCGAGCTACTTGTTTCTCCACTCTCTCCAATCTTGTCAATATTTTCTTCATAAGGAGCGTGGCACTGGGCTCTTCTTCCTGGTGCTTGTAGGCTTCTAGGAAGGGAGATTGCCGGCGTCTCTTCGGGGAGTGACTCCGGCGCCGAGGGGATGGGGACTTCGCCTCAGGTGATGAGCTCCTTTGGCGTGGGATTTTAGGTTGCTTGGACCCCATTTGTCCCGTAGGTCGTGCCCCGAGGGGTATATTTTCCGTCGAAGACTCACGCGGATCCCCGCTTCCCGAACTGCGATAGGTTGATAAAGGGCTTTTCTCCCGAGGGCGTACTAGCAAGGAAGGCCTTTGGGCCTGAGTTGGTTGCGGCCACCTTCGGTCTATCTGTTGTGTCATTTCAGCCACAATAGAGCGCTGAAAGTTGCGTGGAAAACTCATAGTTATGACTAAATGATGTTCCTCCTCAGGCGAAGAAGTGCTTGGAAGGGTTTGCTCAGTAGCCGGTTGAGCTTCAGGCACGGACGAGGACTTTGGAAGTCCCTTGTCCTCTGAACGCCGAGTTTCAACAACGGCGACTTGAGGGTGAGTTCCCATAGACGGCGTCAAATGATGCCCAGCAGCATCTTCGTCGGGTGACATTATGACTTCGGGAGGGACTTCTTGAGAGGGAGGACGTCTGGTGTAAAGATTTCCCAGAGGAGTGTGCCTGAAATGCTCAGAAGAGAAAAGGTTAGGAGGTCCCCGGAGGATTTTTCCGGGGAGGAGTCTCAGACGCCCAAGTCAGTGTTCTGAGGGGAGATAGAAGAATAGAACTAAGAGGCTAGGTGGCCTTGCCTGTTCGCTTTTTCCAAGGGAGGGGGTCCGCCCCTTTGCCAGGGCCTGTTTCCTGGTATTTATAGGGGTGCCCAGCCCGTTCAGATCACGAAACATGTTCGGTCGGATGCGGTCTACACTTCTAGGCGTAGGGGACAGGTAGCCGTTTGTAGGCTCCTCAGGTCTGGGACCGAGACAGGTTGTGACAAGACTTGGATGGCGTCGGCATGTCAGACCGCTCTTCGAGGCGGCATGTAGTGCATGTGGGCAACATGTCAGAGACTCCTTAAATGCTCATGTCGTATTCCCGAGGTCCTCTGGGCGAGGCCGTCCTTTGGTACAGACGCCCCTCTTCGGGAATTATGCCTGTAGTTCAGGGAGTTCCCTGGTTCGGGGGTTACGCCTTCGGGGAGACTCTCTCCTGCTTGAAATAGCTGGTTCTTCATCCCCGATGACGATCCGTTAGGTCCCCCGAGGGAGCCGATAACATCCTTGAAATTCCTAACGTACTAGCCGAAGTCACGAGTTCGACGTGTTTGCCTTCACTCCTTTCGAGGTCAGTGGTAGCGCCTCTTTTGGATGACGTCAGGGTTCCCGACCACAGTTTTTGCAGGAAGTATGTACTGAGAGAGGTGATAGCCCTTCAGCTATCACTAGCACAACAAACTAGCACAAACTCAAGCAAAGTTACTCAGGTCAAATATCCTTTCCTGAAAAACAAATGTATATGGGCAATGAGCATATAACTCAGTAGGGATTTCACTACATTAACCAACTCATAAAAATTTTATTTAGTTAAGCCGAGTGTGCACTTAAGGCTTAACCTCCCTTAGCTCAAGTGTACCTGCAAAATTTAGACACCAAAACAACAAAACACAACATATATGTATACACATGCTAATAACCTGAGACATACAAGCCATAATAACAATTCAATGGTTAGCAAGCACAAAGAATCACTCAAGCACACAATGTACAGCCACACACACCAGAATGGCCATTCGGCCAAGTACCATAACATGTGCCATTGTGCACTCTTGCACATAAAACTTCACCAAACACTTCACCTCCACTAGAGCTCCGAAATGTCTAGCAAAATGGCCACATTCACTAGCATTTCTAGCACATGTCCATAGTTAATTAGCTAATTAACACCATAACTGAATCAATTCTCAATAGCCCATCATGCAACTAAGGTCATTTGGTAATTTTATCCATCATTTAGCTACCTTAAACACTTGAATCATGGTATACTACCAAGCAATCAAGTTAAGTGAAACCTTACCTCAATCAAGCTTTCGGCCAAAGTCCAACTTTCAACCCAAAACGTGCTTCACATAATTGGCCTAACATAACACTAATTAAGCATTAACACCCCTTGTTCATGGAATATCTACCGTGTGTTCAAGGAAGAACAAAAAGTTACCTCAATTTTGAGCTTGATTAGCCTCGGCCTTGCTTGAGCCCAAATGTTTCCTACACAAATCTGCCTAACATATCACTAAATAGGCATGGATATCCCTTATTCATGGAACTAACACCATGTATTCAAGGAAACATCAAGAATTACCTCAAACCCTAGCTTGGTTTGGCTCGGCCTTCTTGATTCTTCAAGTTCAAAGCTCAAGCTTGAGTGGTTTAGTGCCGAAACCAAAGAATCTAGCTTACTTCCTTCAATTTGCCTCCATTCTTGCTTGAATTCAACATCAATTTTGTGAGAACTCAAGAACTCAAGCTAGCAAGCTCTCGGTCAAGGAGAATGAACAAGCCCGAAAATGGAAGCCAAGTGAACTCATGGAAGCATGCATTTCGGTTACTAGCCACATGGGCTTAAACTTGGCATTAATGTTAGCTTTTGGCTCCAACAAGTTTCCATGGTTCAATGGAGGCCTCACATGCTCACGGTCACACTTCCACCACTAAATCACATGCACACTTTGACACTTATGTCACATCATGGCCCATTTTTCTAATCACAAGTCAAAAGCGCCATATAAATCCATTAAACCCATGTAGTAACCGGCCATGTAACTAGCACAAGTACTAGTTGGGCAAACTAGGTAATGATGCTTATTAACTTAGTGGAAGACATTATGTGACTTGTTATCGTTGTTGTCTCCTTTAATTTGGTCTAGTAGACCACAAATCCTTGCAAAGTTTTGCAAGGCCGAAAATGCTCACTTCAACTTTGTAGTTTTAATTGTACCACCAAGTTAAGTGTGCAATTTGGCCCCCTTTCTTTGATTTTTTTCATTTTGCCCATAGTCAAGTTTCTGTGTGTAATTAGGACCTGAAAGTTCCCAACTTTGCACATACATCACTGTACTAGTTTCCACAGTCCTTCACATTATTCCTCTATGTTCCTTGGCCTAAGCCAGGCACTTAGGTGGTGAGCCTAACAGGAATGTTTGACTAAGTACAGGAGGAGCATGGTATTGCATGGTATCAACGATGCCACCCTCTGCAAATGTTTCAAAGTCACTCTATGAGGACCTACAACTGTGTGGTACAACTCTCTGGTTCTTAAAACCATAATGGGCTTCCAAGAGTTGTCCACTGCCTTCACCCAGCAGTTCATCGAAAGCAGGCCAATGGTGAAGATGCAAGTCCAGATGTTTGACCTAGCCTAAAAGAATGAGGGGACCATTTGAGACTACATTGAAAGGTTTAACTAAGAAGCCCTTAGTGTACTAGAGTTCTGCCCTAAAATCTAAATCATCGTTATGATTAGAGGGCTAAAGAAGGACTCACAACCCTTCTATAAGTTCTCCAAGGATCCTTCTAACAACCTTGGAGAATTCTACCGAAAGGTCCAGCAACACATGATGGCCGAGGACCTAAGGATGGGCGGCCCAAAGTTCAACCACAATTACTTCGAGGGTTAGGGTCACCAACCCCGTTATTCCACCGAAGGAGGGGGCAGAGCTTAGAAAGCAAAAGAGAAGAGGCCAGTATCATTAAACCCCCTAAACACTACAAGAATGAACATCCTGATGGCCCTGGAAAGGCAAAGAACAACAATCCAGTGTCCAAAGGGCATGACCTCAGACAACAAGAAGAACATGAAGAAATTCTGTCAATTTGATCGGGGCCACGGGCAAGATACCGAGGATTGCTTTCAACTAAGAAAGTGTATTGAATCCTTGATTAAGTAAGGGCAACTTTATCACTACTTGCGGATGCCATCACCCAAAGCTTGAGAATGAAAGGAAGAAGATGGAAAATGAGAGGATGAGGACTATGATTTTGACTGACATCGAAACTGAAGTCCTAGCAAACACCTGCCACCTCGGGTGGGTATAATCTAGACAATCACAATTGGAATACCCTCGGTTGAGAGGAAAAGGAAAGCTCGAGAAATCATGACAATGGCATTTGGCAACCCAGCGAACAAGCTTGTTTGGAAAGATGGGTCTATAGTTAGGTTTCCACACGACGAACCTCTCCTCATCATGGCAAGGATAGGAAGCTGGGATGTCAATAGGGTGGTCATTGATGATGGATTGAATGCTGATGTCTTATTCTCCCACTTGCTGCCGAACTTGGATATTTCCAAGGGTGACCTTAAACACGTTACCTTGCCTACCTTCTGCATTGGCCCCTCAAAAGTCCTATTGCTTGAGTGGATTGATCTACCCCTGTTACTGAGGGGTACCTCAGTCCAGACCAAGGAAAAACTCTTTGCTTTCACTATGACAAGGTTCATCATCATAGATGTCCCATCTTCATATAATGCCATCCTCGGAAGACAGACGTAGGGCAATCTTCACATTTGACCAAATTTCAAACACCTGACTATGATGTTCGAGGCAAATGAGGGTGACATAGAAATACTCATTGATGAAGCCGCAATAAGAAAATTTTTCATTAGAGCAAGACAGAGTCCTCCGAAAGTCTACATATAGACTTCGAGAGAGAAGAGCGTTACCCGCGAAGATGTGATAGAAAGAAAAATGAGTGATCTTGAAAAGATAGAAACAAAGGATGTAGAACTTGTCCTTAGATGAAGTACCTGAGCGGGGAAAAAATTAGCAGAAGATGACAAGAAAAAGCTTGTATCCCTTCTATTAATGAGTAAAGATCCATTTTCTTACTCTATGAAGGATATGCCCAGAGTAGACCCGGGTATAAATTAGCACAGCCTTAAAGTATGCCTAGATGTTAAGCATGTTTGACAAAAAAAGCATAGCCTCTTAATGTATAAGAAAAATTTTGTTAAAACTGAAGTGCAATGACTAACAAAGGCAGGCACAGTAAGGGAGTTCAAGTACCCCAAATGGCTTAGCAATAGTGTTGCTGCCACAAAGGAAGGGAATGATAAACTCTAAATGTGCATTGACTTTCAAAATATTAATGATACCTATCAAAAGGACTCATATCCTCTACCATCAATAGACCAATTGCTAGACTCCACTACTAAATATGGTCTACTTAGCTTCTTTGACACTTTTAGTGGATATAACCAGATTCTAATGGATCTTGAAGATGAGGAAAAACTAGCCTTGATTACCAAAGTCGGGACCTACTGTAATGTCCGAATGCCTTTCAGCCTTAAAAATACAGGAGCCACATATCAAAGGCTGATGAACAAGGTGTTTAGCTCCCAAATTAGGACAAATATGAAAGTCTACAATGATGATATCATAGTTAAGAATAAAAAACCTAGTAGTCTTATCTCAGACTTGGGGGAAGCATTCCACCAACTATGGAAATTCAGAATCCATCTGAACCCCGAAAAGTGTGTGTTTGGGGTGACTGCTGGCAAATTCCTTTAGTTTGTGGTATCCAAAAGAGGTATCGATGCCAATACAGAAAAGGTTAATCCTTTACTTGGATTTTAAACTCCCACAATGACCAAGAATGTGAAGAGGCTTACAAGATGAATTACAACCCTTAGAAGATTCATCTCTAGATATGGGGATAGGTGCCAACCATTCTTTAAACTGCTCACGAAAGTAGTAAAAATTAAGGCAAATTCAATCCTAAGGAACATCCTTGGAATGAAGATTTCCAAAAGGCTTGGGATGAACCTAGAAGCTACTTAACCCATTTGACAACACTTCGGCAACCATAGGAAGAAGAACCTCTCAGCCTCTACCTCACAGCCACCAGGAAATCAGTAAGTTCGATATTAATGAGCGAAAAAGGAGAAAATAGTAGCCGGCATATTATGTCAGCAAATCCTTGCACCGTGCCACAGTCTAGTACCCTCTACTGCAAAAGGCTATCTATGCCTTGGTCATGGCAAGTAGGAGGCTCTGGCCCTATTTCTAAGGACACTCTATCATGGTCCGAAGTAACTTGCCTCTTTTGGATGTCATGGAAAAGGTGGATCATTCCAGCTGACTATTGGAATGGTGCATCAAGCTTAGAGAATATCACATTGTATACAAAGTGACAAAAGGCCATAAAAGGTCAGGCTTTAGCAGACTTTATTGCCAAACTTCCTAGAACCTGGGATGCTCGTGAAAACCTCAAAAATGTGTAAGCCGAATTGGCTTTGTATGTAGATGGTGCTTTAGGGTCAAAACACCGGGGGGCTGGGATAATACTCCAAGGTCCCGAAGGGATAGAAGTGGCCAAATCTATCAAGTTCAAATTCCAAGTCACCAACAACATCGTCGAATATGAAGCCCTCATGGCTGCACCACAGTTGGCAAAAAGAGTAGGTGTAAAGAATCTAAAGGCTTATAGTGACTCACAATTGGTTGTTCAAAAGACAATAGGAGAGTATGGTGCCAAGGATCCTAGTTTGTCGAAATACCATGACCTCGTCACAAAACTAATCCAAGAATTTGACAAAGTAAGCATAGAAAAGGTACCTTGGAAAGAGAACGTGAAAGCTAGCAGGATGGAAAAGTCAAAACTTTGATCGAGGTACTTGACCACCCGAGCATAGCCTTAATGATGCTCACCTCACCAAAGAGGGGGTGGAAAATCCCTATAAAGGAATACCTGGCCAGTTCATCCTTACCCCAAGATCCAAAGGAAGCAGTAAAGGTTTGTAGACACTTTGGAAGGTACTTCATGATTGGGAAAGAATTGTACCAGCAAGGGTATGCAAATCCACTGCAAAGGTGTATCAGTGAATAAGACATCAAGAGAGTCCTCACAGAAGCCCATGAAGGAGCTTGTGGTTCTCACATCGAGACTAACGCCCTTGTTGGGGCACTACTCTGGCAAGGATATTTCTGGCCTACTTTAATGAAGGATGCAAGGCAATTTGTCAAAAAATGTGATAAGTGGCAGTGACATGCATCCATTCAAAAACTACCCTCAGAAATGAAAACCTCGGCGGACTATCCTTGCCCCTTCACTGTTTGGGGTATCGACCTCATTGGTCCTCACCTGCTAGCTCATTGAGGAGTGAAGTTCTGTGTACTTGCAGTAGATTATTTCACCAAGTAGATTGAGGCAGAGCCTTTGGTGACAATTTCAGTAGAAAACATCCAGAAGTTTGTCTGGAAGAACATTATATACAGATTCAGGTTGATGTGAATGATAGCAGTAGATAATGGTTCCCAATTGATTGATTAAGGATTTCAGGAATTTGCAACCAACCTCAGAGTAAAATTACTCTTTGCCTCAGTTGCCCATCCCTTAAGCAATGGACAAGTTAAGGTGCCCTGTTACACCCGAAAAGGGCTAAATGACTAAGTCCCGGGTTAAGAGGATTAGTGGCATAAAAAGTTTCCTAATTTGGAAACTTAGAAATTAAATTGAGGAGACATGGAATTAATTAATGAATGGGCATTAATGAGTGTTGGACACTCTAGGAATTTCGCTTGGCTTAGGCCAAGAGTTTTGGTGATGAAAATGGCAAATTATGAAGTTGAGGGACTCAATTGAAGAATTGAAGAAAGATGGAGGGCTAAAGGTGAGATTTGGCCAATTTTCATGGCAAATTGTGCCATGGTCGGCCATCACATGAATTTTGCTATTTAAAATGGCCACATAAGCCTCCACTCACATTATTTAAATTGTCCATTTGGACTTGACCCTACCATCACCATAAACAAATATTTTGCCCATCATTTTTTACTAGTCTTTGTCTCCTACTTTACATTATTTAATTCTCCCCACCATCACTTGTCCAATCAATGCTTTAATGAGCAATTGACTAAATCTTCCCTTTTTCCATTCAAAAATTCGGCCATGCCATATAAATTAAACAAATGGGTTGTTTTGATGGGACACCACTTTCTTTTGTCCAAGGATTATTGCATTTGACTAATTCTCCCCTTTTAGAATTCAAATAACCGGCCATACCTCCAAATTATGCATTTGATATGCATTTTGGGTGCATTTCACTTCATTTAGCACCATGACCAGCCACCCTCTTTGAATATACGTTTAATGCACATTTAGAATGCATTTGAGTTTCATTTCTCTTTTTACTCCAAGACACAACCGGCCACATGCTCTCCATTTCATTTCATTTTCATTTCACACATCTCTCTCTCTCTAGCCAAGGACGCTTTCCCTTCTCTCTAGAACTCACACATTCGGCCATAAGTGTTCTTCCAATCTTCATCTCCTTCCTTCATTCTAGCATTCGGCCATGGCTAGATCAACCATTTCTTACACATGCAAACACGATTTCGTAGTGATTTCGTACTCCTAAACACATCTAGACCAAGAACAAAGAGAGAAATCAAAGAAAACCCATGACGAAATGCTTGAAAAGATTCAGAAATTGGTGTTCTTGAGCTCACCACAAGAGCTCCTTACATGCATGGAATTTCTAGGCCATGAGGAGCAAGAAGATGAAGAAGAACATCAAGGAAGAACAAGCTCAAGATTCAGCCATAAACAAGGTTGTAAGTGAATCATGTTTTCATTGATGATTTCATGTGTTTTGAGCTAGATATTACTCTCTAATGCTTTGGATATGCTGGATTTTTGCAAGGAAAATCAAGTGAAGATTCGGCCATGGAGGATCCATAGTGCTCTTGGACTCAACTTGAGAGTTCAAGGCATGCATGGCACTTTTAAGCCATAAAAAGCAAAGAAATGGAGGAGAACTCCAAGAAAAGCATGGATGGGACTTTCAGCCATGAATGTTCATGGTGTTTGGAGGCAAGAAACCAAGTGTTCTTGGTGCCTCGAGGCTTGTATGACCATTCCAAGCAAGGAAACAAGCAAAAGATACAAGGAAAAGCAAGATGTATTTTCGGCCAAATGGTTATTTTTGGCATGCAAGCTTGAAACCAAGTGTTCTCGGTAGTGAAGATGTTCTTGTGAGTGTACAAGACAATGGCCAAAAGTTGGATGCAAAAAGGATTAATTTTGTAAGCCATGGGAGCACTAGAAGATTCGGCCATGTTGTAGATTTAATGTCTTGGCATGTTAGCCATGTGGAGCCAAGTGTTCTTGGCATATTTTTTTGAGTCCTAGAAGATTTGTAAAGCAAAAATCACAAAGAAGAAATGGAGAATGCATTCGGCCATAGTGCCAATTTTTGGTGGATGTGTGTTAACCAAGTGTCTTGGTGGCAAAAGTGTGCATAATGAAAATATGGGACTAAAATGGTGAAGAAAGTATGATGATAGATTCGGCCATAAGGATAAGTTGGTGAAAAATTGGTGTTAGCCAAGTGTTCTTGGCATAAATGATCTTTAGAAAACTTGTGGGACTCAATTGAGCAAAAAAAGGAAATAATGGGACAAATTCGGCCAATAGATAAATTTGAAGGCCCAAATTGAAAACCAAGTGTTCTTGGTCCAGAAACTCTTAAATGGGCTATTTGGGCTATAATGGCATTATTGGCAAATTGGGTAAATGCTGAAAAGGTTAATATGGGCCCAAATCCTAAAGAAGTTAAATGGGCCAAATCCTGAAAAGATAAAATTGGGCCTAAAGACTAAATTGGGCTAAAATCCTGAAAAGGTGGAAATTGGGCCTAAATGCTAAGTTAGGCCGAGTCCAGAAGATGAATTAAAAGGCAAGTGGGCCTGAGAAGTAAAAAGGCCAAGTGGGCCTGAGAGAACTTAAAAGGCCAAGTGGGCCTGAGTTCCAAAGAAGGCCAGTTGGGCCTGAGTTCCAGAACAGGCCAAGTGGGCCAGAATTCCAGAAAAGGCCAAGTTGGGCCAGAATTCCAGAAAAGGCCAAGTTGGGTTAGAATTCCAGAAAGGTGCAAATTGGGCCTGGTTTTCCAGGAAAAGGCCCATATAGGCCTGAGTTCACGGAAGATTGGGCCTCAGTTCACAGAAAAGGCTAATTTGGGCCTTACCTCTTTAAGTAGAGGTTGAGTAAGTTAAACCAAGTATGCTTGGTAAATTATGGTTCTCTTGTTTAATAGAAAGCAATTAAATAACTTGTTAGTATTTTGGGCTTTATAGGTCCATTAAGGAAATGGCAAAATTCCAACAACAAACAAAGCAAAGCAAGGCAAAGGCAATGACCAAAGGTTACACAAATGGTGGTAAGAATCCCTATACTCACTTACTCCATGGTATATTTTCCATGACCTTTCATTGTGAGTATTAGTGCCCCTATGTGATGGTCAAAGAACCAAGTGACCATAGGTGTGCATGTCAGGGCTATGTGGTTGTTACTTTTTGTGAGGACTCATGATACTTTCTTAGTTGAATAATTGGGCACATAAGTGCATAATGGATGAAGTAGTGATGCTTTGGCAACTATGGTTATGGTTTACTCATGAGTAATTAGCAAGCATTTAGGGCTAGGAATTGAGTTTGGCCAACTCAATTCCCAAGCTAAGGAGCGCTCAGTAGGTTATAAATGACATACCGGGATTTAGTGGTATGGACTATGCTAATGCTTGCGATACCTACGATGACATGGAACATGATGTTGCGAGGACAGTGTTGTGTGTGTTGAGTTGCGTGCTTCTCTGAAATTGTTTGTGCATGCTGACCCATATTATTATTGTTATTGTTATCGTGCTATATCTTGTGTTTTCTTTGTTTTAGTGTTTTCCTTTGCAGGAATATGGATTAATTGCCATTACATTCTTGGCACAAGTTTAGGCTTTGGAAGCCATATGATGACTTTGAAAGTCATGAGTATTTACCTCACTAGGCATTGGATGCCGTCGGGATTCTTACTGAGTTTTATAACTCACCCGCCCTGTTATACCTTTTTCAGGAAATGGATGGCTTGATAGATCAAGCGTAGAGTACCAGAGTACTCGTTACAATGTGCTAAAGGGTTGGGTATGTGTATAGTGTTGCTCAATATATTCATTGGTTCAAAGAGACTTATGTGGTATAGATTGCTTGTGGATCAAGCTAATGTTGTGGACTTACCTGTGCAGGATATGGAGTCTAGAAGTTGTGGGAACAAGGTCTATAGGTGGATTGTGTTCCGTGTGATATTAGTTTGCAGATTAAGTAGTTATGAAAACTTGATCTGTAAAACATGAACATTGGATAAACTTAGACATGAAGCATTCCTTGGTATGTTTTCCAAGTAAGTGATGCTTGTTTGCTGTTCTATGGATAGGCATAGTTCTGGATGACTTATGATGATGAATTTTGCCTTGGATAGATGATTATGATGATATATGATGGTGATGACTTTAAAGGATGATTATATGAGAAGTATGCTTGAATTCATACAGGTGGAATTCTTGATGGGTGATTGTGTTATGTGTACTAGATTGGCAGAATGCTCATGGATATGAAAATATGGTTTTCAAACTTGAAATGGAATATGGGCTTCTTGGTTGCCATGCATTGAAATAGTACACTTGATGGACACACATCTGATGCACTTAGTGGAATAAGTGTATGGCTATATGTAGCTTGGATGAAATGAGCATGTGAAAATATTACAGGAGAAGCTTATGTTGAATTGGAATAAAGTATGCTTTGTGATGAAGAATGCATGTAAGCAGGATAAAATCATGAATGGAACACTTGAAATCCCACTTAGGTACTAGCTTGACTTTAAAGAGCACCCTGATAACATATTGAAGGTAAATAATCAATCAAGCTAGAACCAGAATAGATCCTGGACTCACGCCGTAGGTGCTCGTAATGAATAATATAGCCCCTTCTGAATGAATAACTTCCGCTGCAAGCTTTGATATTTGGACCCAGATAGGCCTGGGGCAGTAGTGGGCGTGACATGCCCAATAGGACAATGAATGATGGTATCAAGAAGAGGTTGAAAAAAGCCAAGGGAAAATGGATTGGAGAACTCTCGAGTGTACTATGGAGTTATCAAACAACTCTTAGATGAGCTACTGGTGAAACACCTTTTTCACTCATATTCGGCATTGAGGCCATTATCCCTGTCAAAGTCGTACAACCATTTATCAGAGTATAGGTGTTGGATGAAGAAGGGAACAACCTCGGTTTAAGAACCAAGTTAGATATGATTGACAAACATGGGGAGATGGCTGAACACAGAAGACAAGCTTGCCAACAAAGGGTAGCCATTACTATAAACTTATATGTCAAACCTAAAGGGATCAAGGATGGAGACCTTGTTCTCTGAAAGGATGAACTAGAATCCCGAAGACCATCTCATGGCCTAGTTCAGGCAAATTTGGAAGGACCTTATTTGGTCCTTGAAGAAGTTTAGCTAGGAGTCTATAAGCTTGGAAATACTGAAGGAGAAGAGTTGAAAAGCACATGGCATTCAGATTCTTTGAAAAAATTCTACACTTAGGATTTTCCAAAGAAGGAGCCTTATTATGAAAAGCCTCGCTAAAGAAATCAGCCAAATGTAGTGATGTCCTATGTTGCCTAAAGTATTAGCAAGGAAGTTTACCAAATGAGGTTAACTGAATATGGCTATTTTTGAAAGTAGCTTAGTGATATTGTACAAGTTTCACTAAAGAAGGTTAACCAAATAAGGTTGATCCAGAAAGTACTTTAGTGTTTTTGCACATAGGAAGTTTCCCAAAAATGTTACTTGAATTTTATTCTAAAACCCTTAGGAAAATACTCAACTTTCCAAAAAGAAAATGCGAAGGCTTTGAACCCTTGATAGTATTTTTGTTGAGGGTAGTATATGACTGAATCTGTTGAGCATTTTTGAACCAAAGATCATAAGTCACCAGAAGGTGGTGAATAACCGAAAAGATTTATATTCAAGCAATAGTTGCCAAAGATGGTGCTAATCATGGACTTAGCCAGAATTTTGAGAACAAAAGATAATTCCATTAAACGGTGCAAAGTTCAATAAAAAAAAGACTTCAAAAGTAAAGCCCTAAGGTTTATTTCCCCATCTATGGGCTCCTCGACATTAGCATCCTCGGCATCATCATCATCATCATTAACATTTTCAGCTGAAGGAGGATGAGCAAGAAGGTTGAGATATTTAATCATTGACCACGGCAAGGATAGCCTTTTTGGGGATGTCAAGGCCTCTTAAGAAAGAGATGTCAAGGTCGTGAAACCGTAAGAGGATTAGATGGCGAGCAAGGCAGAAACCATCTTGAAAAGAGGACTTCATTGCCTCTTCTACCTTGGCCTTCCCAGCTTTCAAACGTTCTACCTCTTTCTTCAATGGCTCAATCTCCTTCTTCAAATTCTTCTTCTTATTCTTCTGCTTCTTCAGCTGATCAATTTAGGCAAGAAGCTCAATGTTGATTTCCAGTGCCTTGGTGAAATCAGTTATAGCTTTGTCCTTTCTCTTCTAAATGACCCCCCACTGAACTCAATTCCACAACCTTCACATTAAGGTCGTATATTTTGGAGGAGGACTCATCAAGAAGCCCCCTCTAGATTTCCGGCACTTCCTACCAAAGGTTAGCAAAGCTGTTGCCTAGTCTAGGGTAGTCCAGTTATGGTGCCAAAATTGTACATGTAGACTCCCAGGATTGATAATGTTTTGTAGGCCATCAAAATACTACCCTAAGTGTGCATACCCAAGTGGCCCTCTTGGGCACTATGTAAATACATGCATATTGGTATAACCATCACACACATATTCACATTTCATTCACACCATGGCAACAAAGAAGGAAAACACTAGGGCAAGTCTTAATCTTGGCAACCACACATTAGACAATCCTATTAAATTTTAGTGACCAGCCACTACACTTGTAACTTCAACTAACAAACTGTATCATTCTAGCCATTCAATGCCCTATTATCATTACTCCAATATCAATTAAAGGCTTAGAGAAAACCAAGGAAATTTTTTTTAGATCAGCAGCTCACCTAGGGACCAAGTTATGGTATTTTGAAGTTGTTTACAAAATTTTGACCAAATGAACAGTAACTTAGCCAACTTTACAACATCATATCTTTGGTTACATGGCTCCAAATCTCTAAGTTCAAGATCCTAGTTGAATATCAAGATGTCCTCTAAGAGTGGTCAAAATTTGATAACAAGATTCACTTTACACAGGCAGTTATAGGACTTTAAGTGCAGAGTCAAAATTCTGGTCACTTTATCACCATTTTGCCTATACAAAATTTCACAAATGTTCAAACACTTCATTCACAAGGGGAAAGGCCTCCAAGGCTATCTCATACATGTCCAACACATATAGGAATTACATGCTCTTGCATCTAACAACTTTATATGGCCAAAACAGAATTTACAAATAAGCAGCATATCATTCACACTTGGGCAGTTTTGCACCACATCACATGCATAGCCAAAACATTACTCAAATGTTCACATACTAGTCTCATTGTACATGCACTACATGTACATTGATACATGCACTACAAATGGTATTAACTTAGCAAAATATAAACCCTAAGTTACAGGAGTGCCTAAGACACAATGGACTCTAGAACAGGATGCTGGACAGCTGCTGCATAACACAATAACCACTACCATTGAAAATACTAAATGTGCTCCCAAAATCACCAAGTTTTCCAGATCTGAGCTAGACATGTGGATGTTTAAGTATATAAAAATTTCAGGCAAAAATCAAACCACAAAGGTTAGTTTGAAGGTGATGTTTCAGCTAGACCAGAAACGATAGAATTGAGGGGAGTAAGTTTCATTTAGAAACCTAGTAAGGGTAGCACTTGCTTTCAATAGGCAATGTAACCACCATTAAAACCTTCATCTAAAGACACTAAAACAAAAAAACCCCAATGAATATATACAAGATATAGCAACCAAATGTAGTAGCCATTCACAACCAACAAACACATGAAGTGCGGTAGCAACATAAACCATAGCTTAACCCATAAAACATGCAATAATCATAAATAAATCACTATGGTAGTCCTCCTCAAGCTAATTCTTGGTATTAGGAGGATTTTAAAACTAGTAGTACTAACTTTGGGCTCTACAAATCCTCATTTCACTACCATCTTTATGCACTTCACACTAGGTCATAATACCTTTAATAAGTGCACTCCCTTCAATAAACTTGGTTCATCAAGCTCATGGCTCTCATCCAAGCTTAGCCCTAGCTCAATGGTTACTTGAAAATATGTAAAACAATCCATGAGAGCAAGAGATCCCCTACCAAAGTGGGTATGCCCAAAATCAAGATTGATCCTTGAAGTATCCAGGCAATAGCTATAGTTTGCTTCTAGTAGCTTCCTTTTTCCTTCAATTTTAATCAATTTCAAGTTTGAAGATATGGTGGCTATAGAGGAAGTATGGATATGTTCTTGGACTGTAGGAGGCCAAAAATGGGAGAAGGATAAGTGAATTGGCCACTCAAATGCGCTTAAATGAGCTTAAATGAGCTTTAGCGCACAAAACACACTTAACAAGCTTAACCTTGCTCTATGTCATTTTTTATTCTCACTAATTATGGTTTATTTGTGTTAAAATCATTGGTACACATGTGCCCAACATTTTTGACCCACTAACAAGCCATTGCGCCCCTCCCTAGGTGGGAAAACTCCAAATTGCTCCATTTTGTCTTAAGTCAAAAGCTTGAACACCTTAAGGTTTACATTCGAACATTTAGGTCCAAACTTGTCTTCCATGAGCAACTTGGTCCTCCAATAGCTCTTTTATACCATTCATATCCTTTTCATAACTCTCCAAATCTCTTTCTTGAGAGTTTACAATTAAGTACCCAAATTTCCAAAACCTTACAAAAAAATCCATAGGATGCTTGAAAAACAAGCAACCATTAAGGATTTTCTTGGAGGCCAAGCTACCAACTTGGAACACTTTTAAGGAGGTGTTCATTATACCTTTTACCCCTCACACTTCAATCACTATGAAGAGAATTACACAATATAATGGTTTTTAGTCATTATGCCACACTTGTAATTCTGCAATTTTTGTGAGGTGTTAACAATCCTCCCCCCTTAAAAATTTTGGTCCTCTAAAATAACCTTTAAATTATAGTATTCATTAGGATACCATTCCATAAGGTCTTTTTCAGTTTCCCAGGCTGCTTCTCTTCTAGAGTGGTACGACCACTGAACTTTAACCATGGGAATAAGTTTGTTTCTTAACCTTCTAGTTTCCTTGGCAAAGATAGCTATAGGTTTCTCTTCATATGTCAAGTTAGGTTCCAACTGTACGTCTTCAACTACAATAGCATGCTTTATGTCCAATAGACACTTCTTAAGCATACTAATGTGAAAAACATTATAAACACTTGACATGCTTGGCGGTAAAGCTAACCTATACGCTACCTTGCCAACTCTGTCCAAGCTCTCATAAGGCCCTATGTATCTTGGAGCTAACTTAATTTTTTTGCCAAATCTGGCAGTGCCATTGGCTGGTCCAACTTTTAGCCAAACATTGTCACAAACTTCAAATTACAAGTCTCTCTTTTTTTTTATTCATATAGTCTACGGTTCTCTCATTGGCTACCTTTTATCTTTCTTAAATCCATTTGATATTGGTAGTAGTTTCCTCAATAACTTCAGGACCTAACTTTTGCCTATCTGAGGCTTCCATCCAATAGTGGGGTGTCATGCACCTTCTTCCATATATTGCTTCATAAGGTGCCATGTCAATTGTGCTATGATAACTATTGTTATATGAGAATTCCACCAATGGAAAGTGTTGGTCCCATTCACCCTTGAAATCCAACACACAACTCCTAAGCATGTATTTATCTGTATCAACCTTTCAGATTGCCCATCTGTTTAAGGATGACAAGTAGTACTCAGGTGGATTTTGGTTCCTAGTGCTTTATGAAAAGCACTAAAAAACCGAGCTATAAATCTTGGATCTTTCTTGGATACATTAGAATTTGGCACTCCATGTAGTCTCACTATCTCCTGGACATACATCTAGGCTATCTTCTCCAAGGAGTCTATTAGTTTCATAGGTAAGAAGTAGGCACATTTGGTTATCCTATGCACAATGTCCCAGATTGTATCATGGCTTAATCTGGTCATAGTCAACCAAGTTAAAAAGTCCATGGTTATGTTGCCCCACTTCCTCACCGGTATAGGTAGAGTCTGTAGGGTATTAGCTGGCTTTCGGCACTCTACCTTTACCTTCTGGCATGTGGCACATTTGGAGACATAAGTAACTATGTCTCCCCTCATATTTGGCCACCAGAAGCGAGTCTTCATGTATCTATACATTTTTTCACTTCCTGGATGGATGTTCAACTTGCTTGTGTGAGTTTCCTCAAGTATTTCATCCTTGAGCATTGCTCCTTTAGGCACATAGATTCAATCCTTGAAATACAGTAATCCTTGCTTTTAGGGAAAGGATTAATACAAAGAACATTTTTCCTCCCCTGAAATCTTTTTCAGTTCAGGATTTGTCTCTTGTGCAGTTCTAACCTCTTTAATCCATTCAAATTGGATTGTCAATGTGTAGGTTTGGGCTTCATCCCACTTACATTGGCCACGTGTGTACCAATGAGTTTAAGACAAAGAGACCACAATTAGTGAGAAGGAAAATGACATAAAGCAAGGTTAAGCTTGTTTAAGTGTGTTTTATGCCCTTAAGCTCATTTAAGGCCATTTAAGTGGCCAATTGGCTTATCTCTCTCCCATTTGTTAGCCTCCTTCAGCCCAAGAACATAGCTACACTTCCTCTCTAGCGACCATACCTTCAAACTTGCAATTGATTGAAATTAAAGGCAAAAGAAAGTAATTGGAAGCAAACTAGAGCTACTGCTTGGGTGTTTCAAGGATCAAGCTTGATTTTTGGCCTACCCACTTTGGTAAGGGTTCTCTAGGTCTCATGGGTTGTTTTTTATATTTTCAAGAAACCATGGAGCTAGGGATAAGCTTGTAAGAGAGCCATGGTCTTGATGAACCAAGCTTAGTGAGGGGAGTGCACTTATTGAAGGTTTTGTGACCAAGACTGAAGTGCACAAAGATGGCATTAAAATGAGGGTTTCTAGAGCCCAAAGTTAGTAGTAACTAGTGTTAAAATGCTCCTAAGACCAAGCCTTAGCTTGATGAGGGATTCCATAGTGATTTGGTTATGTTTATTACGCATTTTATGGAGTAATCTATGGTTATTGTTGCTGTCGCATTTCAGGTGTTTGTTGGTTGTGAATGGTTGCTGCATTTGGTTGCTATATCTTGTATATATGCATTGTGTTTTAGTGTCTTTGGATGCAGATTTTAATGATAGTCACATTGCCTATTGAATCCAAGTGCTACCCTTACTATGTTTCTCAATGAAACTTACTCCCCTCTATTCTGTCATTTCAGGTCCAATAGAAAGATCTCATTCAAGATGACACTTTTGGTTTGAGTTTTGATCTGAAATTTTAGGTACATGAATGTCTATATGTCTAGTTATGATCTGGAAACTTTTGGAGAGTTTGGGAGTACATTTGGTATTTTTAGTGATGGTACTTATTTTGTTGTGCAGCAGCTGTCCAGCATCCTATTTGGAGTCCATTGTGTCTCAGGCACTCCTATAACCTAGGGTGTGTGCTTAGCTAAGTTAATACCATTTTGTAGTGCATGTATACATATACATGTACTGTATGTAAAATGACACAAGAATGTGAACATTTGAGCAGTGTTTTGGCTATGTACGTGATGTGGTACAAAGCTGCCTAAGTGTGGATGATAGGCTTCTTAATTGTAAATTCTGTTTTGGACACATAAAGATGCTACATGCAAGGGCATGTAATTCTTATGTGTAATGGACATGTATGGGTAGTCTTGGAGGGCTTACTCCTTATGAATGAAGTGTTTGCACACTTACGAGAAATTATATGGGCAAGATGGTCATAAAGTGACCAAAATTATGCACTTAAAATTATATATCTCTATGTGTAAAATGAATATTTATGTAAAATTTTGGTCACAGCTAGAGTACATCTAGAGGTTGAACTGGAATTTAGAATTTTTGGAGTTGGAGCCCTGTAGCCAAGGTTATAAAGTTGTAAATTTTTCTAAGTTACTGTTCATTTGGTCAAAATTTTGTAACCAATTTTAGAAATCCATAACTTGGTCCATAGGTGGGCTATTGATGTGAAATAAAATTCCTTGGTTTTCTCTAAGTGTCTACTTGATAATGAAGTGAAGAAAATAGGGGGTACATGTCTAAAATGATACAGTTTGTTAGTGGAAGTTACAGCTGCAATGGCTGGTCACTAGAACTTGGTTCTAGTATCTGTTATATGAGAATTGCACCAATGGAAAGTGTTGATCCCATTCACCTTTGAAATCTGGCACACAGCTCCAAAGCATGTCTTACAGTATCTGTATCACATTCTCAGATTGCCCATTTTTCTGAGGATGATAAGCAATACTTAGATGGATTTTGGTTCCTAGTGCTTCATGAAAAGCACTCCAAAATTGACCTATAAATCTTGGACCAATACCAGATAAAATGGAGTCTAGCACTCCATGTAGTCTCAGTATCTCCTGGACATACTTCTGAGCTCACTTCTCCAAGGAGTCTGTGAGTTTCATAGGTAAAAAGTGGACACATGTGGTTAGCCTATCGACAATGACCCAGATTGTATCATACCTTAATCTGGTCATAGGCAACCCAGTCAAAAAGTTCATGAAAGCAACTAGGGCATTAGTCAATCCAAATGGCATGACTAAGTAGTCTTAATGCCAATATCTGGTCCTAAATGCAGTCTTAGGAATGTCCTCTTCCTTTACGCTCAATTGGAAGTATCGAGATCTCAAATCTATCTTGGAGAAGATCTTAGATCCCTTGAGTTGATTAAAAAGATCCTCAATCCTAGTGAGTGCATACTTGTTCTTGATAGTCACTGCATTGAGCTTCCTGTGGTCAATGCATAGTCTCAAAGATCCATCCTTTTTCACAAAGAGAACTAGAGCTTCTTATGGTGAAACACTTGGCCTTATGAACCCTTTTTAAAGAAGTTCATCAAGTTGTTTCTTTAGCTCATTCATCTTTGTGATTGGCATTCTATAAGGAGGTATGGATATTGGACTAGCTCCTAGTTGCAACTTGGTCCTAAACTCAATTTCCCTTAGTGGAAGAATACTTGGTAGGTCTTTACGAAAGACTTGTGGAAAGTCTCTCACTACAGGTATTCTATCAACTTCCCCATCACAGTGCAATTCATTCAATGCATAAAAGTAACCATGCTCAGAAATCACAGGTATCTCATCTAGTACCTCTAGCTCAATGCCATGCATTTCATACACTAATTCCTCAGAATTCATTAATGCAGGCACTTCACCATGAGGCAATGTCATTTCCTTCCTAGCACAATCAATTCTTATGTTATGCATAGCAAGCCAATTCATACCCAGCACTAAATCATACTTAGGAATGTCCAACACTAGCAGATTAGTCTTTCATAGTACTAGCTCATAATCCTTAGCTGGGTCATTAGTGAAAAGACATTGACTACCTACTATTTTCACTAAGGATATAATAGGCATGATTTTAGTAGGCAATTTTATGGAATTAACAAATTTCCTAGCCACTATAGACCCATATGCACCACTATCAAATAGAACACTAAATGGCATACCATTAAGGTAAATATTACCTCTTAGTGCTCCTTCCTGCTCTGATGTCTTTGGCCTATCCACTTGGAAAACTCTGCTAGCTCTCTACACTGGAGGAACTAGCCTCTGTTGTCCCTCCTTAGGTGCTACCCCTCTAGGTCCTACCCCAATAGGCCTTACTGGACCTTGGTCTTCTAGCCTCTTTCGTACTTGTGGGAAGTCTTTGATCCAATGATCCATGGATCGACATCTTAGACATGCTTGGGTGCCAAAATAGCAAGGTTTCTTTCCATGAAACTTCTTAGATTTTGGGCACCTTAGGCCAGTGAATTTCCCCTTAACCTTGCCCTTACCACCAAGATGAGAATTCTTTGCAATTCACTTACCATGTGGTGGCTTCATGTACTTGTCTCCTGCCTGACTACTTTCCCCTGGTCCACTGGGAAAGTACTTAGTCTTATACTCCTCTTGCTCTACTAATAGAGCTTTCTGCACTGCTTCATAGTATGTAACTGTTCCAAAAGGTGTAACAGCCTTTATAATGTTTGACTTTAGGCCTCTGACAATTCTTTTGGCCTTCAACTCCTCTAGTCCATGATACTGAGGAGCATACCTTACCAACTGATTGAATTTGTGCTTATACTCTAAGAGACTGAGGTTGTCCTACCTTAGAGCATCAAATTCAGCTTGCCTTATATCCTTGAACGCATCACATATGTACTGTTCCTGGAACAGCTGGGTGAACTCTAGCCAAGTCATTTCTATGTCTTCTTTTGGCCCTCTACCCATATGGATGGCATATCTATCTTTGGTGCTCCTCGACCATATCTCTACACTGCCTACCAGATTGTAGGTAGCCAGTGACACTCTTTAGGTGGAGCTGAGTGGCATCCACTCAGACATTTTTTTCAATGAAGATTAACCACTCCTCAGCTCTTTTTGGCCCAGTTATTCCATCAAACTATAGAGGTCTTAGGCCTTGAAACCTCTCCAACTGTCGAACTTCATCTAGGCCCTCTAGATCCTCTGATCTATGTTTCCTGGATCTATGAGAGCCCTCTATATGGTGATGCTATCTATTATCTCTCTGCCTTCTCCTAAATCTTCTCATTGCCTTCCTCAATCTCATTCCTATTGGAGGAATGGTCATAGATTGTGGGATTACTCCTAGATACCTAACCAATCTCAAACCTTAGTCTTCTTCCTCTTGGATTTCTCCTATCTTCATCTTCCTCCACAATGGTCTCATGATTTGTATCTTTTAAGCTTCTAGAAGGAATATATTCAGATGTATTCTTAGTATCCTCTTCTAGTTGCTGAATTGCATCCTGAACTGGTTTTGTGGGGCTACTTGGACTCTTTACTGTTGTGCTTGAATAAGCCTTACTAAGTTGTCGTTGATTAGAGCTAAGTTTCTCAGAAGCTCTAACCAAATTAAAGCACTTTAAGGTTTGGTACCCCCTGTTGCCCTTGATTCCCTCTATTCTGTCCATTTCTTTGTTGCCTAGAATTAGTAGGAGGCCTTTGAGGTGGTTTCCCTCTCTATGTGCAACGATGTTTACTTCCTGAATTGATGATTCATCATAGAGCATATATAAAGATCATAGGTATTTCAATGGTACTTGACACTAGCAGTTGACCAAACTGAGTTCAAGCATGTAGACGCATGTAATGCAACTATATGCTATGTACATGTACAAACCATGCTATGATACCAACTTCTGTTACCCACTCCGGGGTAGTCCAAATATGCTGCCAAAATTGTGCATTTAGACTCCCAGATTTGGTAATGTTCTGTAGGCCATCAGAACACTACCCTTAGTGTGCATACCCAAGTGGCTCTTTTGGGCACTATGTAAACACAAGCATATTGGTCCAACCATCACACACATATTCACATTTCATGCACAACATGGCAGCAAATAAGGAAAACACTAGCATAAGTCTTAATCTTGGCTACCACACATTAGGCAATCTTGTCAAGTTCTAGTGACCAGCCACTGCACGAGTAACATCCACTAATAAACTGTATCATTGTAGCCATGTACCCCATGTTTTCTTTACTCCACTATCAGGTTTTTGTTTTACATCAATAGCCTACCTATGGACCAAGTTATGGATTTTTTAAGTTTGTTACAAAATTCTGATAAAATGAACAGTAACTTAGCCAATTTTGCAACATCATATCTTTGGCTACAGGGCTCCAAATTTAGGAATTACAAATCCTATTTCAACCTCTTGATGTTCTCTAGGTGTGCTCAAAATTTCAAACCTAGCTTCTTTCTAGATAGGGAGATATAGAACTTTAAGTGCAGAGTCAAAATTCTGGTCCTTTTATGACCATGTTGCTCATACAAAGTTTCACAAGTGTGCAAACACTTCATTCACAAGGGGAAAACCCTCAAAGGCTACCAAATATATGTCCATTACACATATGAAATACATTCCCTTGCCTTTAACAACTTTGTGTGTCTAAAACAGAATTTACAAGTTAGCAGCCCATCATTCACACTTAGGCAGCTTTGCACCACATCACCTACATAGCCAAAACATTACTCAAATGTTCACATACTTGTCTCATTTTACATACACTACATGTACATGCATACATGCACTAGAAAATGGTCTTAACTCAGCTAAATATGCACCCTAAGTTACAGGAGTTCCTAAGACACAATGGACTCCAGAACAGGATGCTGGACAGCTGCTGCGCAACACAATAAATACCACCATTAAAAATACCCAATGTGCTCATGAAATCCCCAAAGTTTCCAGATCATAACTAGACATATGGAAGTTCATGTAACTAAAATTTTAGATCAAAACTTAAACCACAAATGTCAGCTTTAATGAGATATTTCTGCTGGACCTGAAGTGACAGAATTAAGGGGAGTAAGTTTCATTGGGAAACTTAGTAAGGGTAACACTTGGATTCAATACGCAATATAACCATCATTAAAACCTACATCCAAAGACACTAAAACAAAAAAACAACAATGCATATACACAAGATATAGAAACCAAATGCAGCAGCCATTCACAACCAACAAACACATGAAATGTGGCAGCAACATATACCATAGGTTAGTCCATAAAACACATAAGAAACATAACCAAATCACTATGGAAGCCCTCCTCAAGCTAATTCTTGGCCTTTTTAACAGTATTTAGTACTGACTTTAGGCTCTAGAAACCCTCACTTCACTACCATCATTGTGCACTTCACACTAGGTCACAAAACCTTCAATAGGTGCACTCCCCTCATTATGCTTGGTTCATCAAGCTCATGGCTCTCTTCTAAGCTTAGCCCTAGATCCATGGTTGCTTGACAATACAGAAAACAACCCATGATAGCAAGAGAAACCTTACAAAATTCAGTAGGCTAAATTTGAAGCTTAATCCTTGAAGTACTCAAGCAATAGCTCTAGTTTGCTTCTAGTTGCTTCCTTTTGCTTTCAATTTCAATCAATTGCAACTTTGAAGGTGTGGTGGCTATGGATGAAGTGTGGCTGTGTTCTTGGGCTAGAGGAGGCCGAAAATGGGAGAGAGATAAGTGAATTGGCCACTTAAATGGCCTTAAATGAGCTTAAGGGCACAAAACACACTTAAACAAGCTTAACCTTGTTTTATGTCGTTTTCCTTCTCACTAATTACAGTCTCTTTGTCTTAAACTCTTTGCTACACATGTGCTCAACATTTTTGACTATTTATCAAACCTTGGCTGCCTCCCCCACGGTGGGATAACCCCACAATTACACCCTTTGGCTAAAGTTAAAAGCTTGAACACCTTAAAGTTTACACTAAGACATTTAGGTCCTTAATGCCTTTAGTGTTTCCTTTGTCCAAACTTTTCTTCCATGAGCAATTTGGTTGTCCAATAGCACTTTCATACCATACATATCCTTCCCATAAATCTCCCAAGTCTTTTTCTTGAGAGTTTTGCAATTGAGCACCCAAATTTTCAAAACCTTACAAAAAAAGTCCATAGGTTGCTTGACAAACAATCAATTCTTAAGGCTTTTCTTGGGGGCCAAGTTACCAAGTTGGAACACTTTTAAGGAGGTATTCATTATAACTTTTACCCCTCACTCTTCAATCGCTATGAAGAGAATTACACAATATAATGACTTTTTGACCATTATGCCACACTTGTAATTCTCTCATTTTTGTGTGGTGGTAATAACAAGTGCTCAATGTCTTTTCACTAACGACCTAGCTAAGGATTGTGAGCTAGTAGTAGGAAAGATTAAGGTTATGACTAATCTGCTAGTGTTGGATATTCCTATGTATGATTTAATGCTGGGTATGAATTGGATTGCTATGCATAAAATAAGAATTGATTGTGCTAAGAGGGAAATCACATTACCTGATGGTGAAGTGCATGCATTAATGAATTCTAAGGAATTAGTGTATGAAATGCATGGCATGGAGCTAGAAGTGCTAAATGAGATACCTGACGTCCCTGGTCTAGTATTATTGTGGAGCGGGTTGCAATAATACATAACGACTAGCATATGTGGAGACTAATATGAGATATGTAGTCTACATATGGGTACAAGTTGGAGAACTTGTGTACTGGACCGACCCACCATGAGAACACTACATGGATCGTTATATGAGTGTCATAAGTGATTCTCATAGTGATCATGGTATATGTAGTCCTTCGACCTAAGATCATCAAGGTTCCCTACATGTGAGTCACATACTTTGATACTTTCCTTTGTTGCTCGTAACTGAGTGAACTTGAAGGAGGTCATTGGGTATGTCACATATCATGCGGAGGGATTTGTATGATCAAGATGGGATTTGTCCCTCCTATGTAACGGGAGTGATATCTTCGGGCCCCTTGATAGAGTGAGACTTAGAAAATGCATGGCCATGCTCGGATGAGTTGATATACGATATCAATGTCATCAGTTTAAGTTGGTCTACTCGGTAATCAAGAAACCAAAGATTGGGCTATACGAGAGTGACACATTCCATGTCTCGTGCTTAGTCTTGATATCTTGGACAAAGGGACAATGGCATATATCGGTGATGATCATAAAGGTTTAGTCGAATCACCGACAATCTTGTCACTTGGGTAGCAATGATGTGTTGCTAGACACCGCTCATTGCTTATGATCATAAATGTGATTTATGATCATTGCCAACGTGGCAAGAGCCTATTGGGTCGCACACATAGAGCTATTTGGATCATTAGAGTGCATGGGCTAATTATTTGGGTTATGGTTTCACTTTAATTTCGTATTAATAATGGGCCCAAGAGTTGAGCCATTATTAAGCCCGAAATTAAATCCTAATTGGATTAGGGCTTTGAAACCCATTAGGCCTGGAAGTTGAGTCTCACTATAAATACAACTTTTAAGTGAGAAATTCGCAGGTCTCCTTGCCCTAGCCTCCCAAAAAGGACAGCCACACTCTTCTCTTGCAATTCCTTGGAGGACGCAAGCTAGCACTGCGAGCGCAAGAGAAACGCATCTGCCGGGACGTGGTGGAAGCGTGGTGATCCCGAGAGGCTCGTGTGGATACCATAGAGAGCCTGAACACGTCAACTGTTCAGGTTTTGTGATTCAACTCTACAGTTGAGTGAGAGATCTCAACCGAAAATTAGGTATGAAAATTTTTGAACACCCGGTTTACCCCGTTTCACTTGGATCCTGGAGGGTTTCGGTTAAATTCCGCTGCGCTGTTTGGCTCCCGAAACCCAACAGTGGTATCAGAGCTACTGGTGAAACCCTAAATCGGGATTGAGTGTTGAATCGCATGATGTTATG
The DNA here is from genome assembly GCA_005392925.1 of Aquilaria sinensis. Taxonomy (NCBI): domain Eukaryota; kingdom Viridiplantae; phylum Streptophyta; class Magnoliopsida; order Malvales; family Thymelaeaceae; genus Aquilaria; species Aquilaria sinensis. The sequence continues at coordinate 126,967 of SMDT01003330.1, read as the reverse complement.
TGTTCGGTTGCTTTTCGGCCATGATTAATTAGATTGATTCATGATGCATGAAACCTGGAACTCGTAATGAACATATGAGATATATGAAGAAACGACACAAATTGGTTAATGAGATTAACCTCGAAATTGAATGGTATGAGATACCTATATGGATTAGGATTCTTGCAATAGTTGCAAAAACCCTAGCTTGGTTCGGATTCGGCCTGTTCGGGCACCGAAAGTAAGGTATTTTTGGTGGCTCGAATAGAGGAGTCTCGGGTGCCTACTTTGCTCAAAATAGAAGATTTCGGGCTAAGCAATTGTAAGAAAATTTTTTGCGCCAGGGGGGCGCTGCCCCCCACGCCCCCCGCAAGGGCGGCTCCCCTTGACCCTCGTCCGCTGACCGGTCAGCGGAACCACCGCCCGCTGACCGGCCAGCGGGACCGCCGTATGCGAAGCGCCACATAAATAAAAACTGGTTAATCAACGCGCACGAAAATTGGCATGCATCTTTGTTGAATGAGATTTGACATGATATGCTGATTGGTGTTTGAAGCATGGTGCATGGTTATAGCCCTTGATTGGTTGTACTTGTAAATACGGCCTGCGAGTCGTGCCTTTTCTTATCACTCTCATTGTACATTCTCTTCTCACCTTACTCCCCTCGAATGTAACTCGAGGTTTCTATTATTGATGTAATGGTGCATTATGGGATCATCCAAGGTGGTATGTCCTAAGGATCATCCAAGGAGGTATGTCCAAGGAGGATGACAACAAAAGGGCAACCAAGAAAGGAAGAGAAGGAGCTTGTGAAGACTCTTTTCTTTTCTTAGGCTTTTATGATATTCTCATTGGCTTGAGAATATCGCATAGTTTGGGCTATAACCATGTCACGTTTACTTTCTTGTAAGCATGAGATGCATGTTTTATATTTGTATGTGATGCATGTATAAGACAACCGGAGATAACAAATTGGTGAGATCAAAAGAAAAAAATCCCTCAAACAAATATTAAGTCATTAAATGTGATGCCTTCCAAATGTTGGCACTCGTCAAGACTTTGATCAACATTAGGTGGGTTTGCCAAAGCAAAGCACCTATGTTCATCTTGGTAAGGCGCGATGGGATAATAGTGATATCCAAATTGCTAACTTTGGGTCTGACTTAACTAAGTCATCCTAATAGGATTAGGGACTTAGAGGCATAGAGTTGGGCTTAAGTTCATGAGATGAGCTTGGACAAGTGTTGTTCACCCAACTATCCAAGAGTTGCATAAGATGCAATTGGCAAGGAGTTGCCTACCTAAATAGCTGTAACTTGAGAGAAAAGCCAAAGCTGACTCAGGTTGTGGTCAAATATGGATCTTGGCCCACTAGAATACCTTAGCGCCGAGGTGTTCCGAAATAATATCGAGGGTTATTATTTTGAGGAAAATAGTGGGAGTATCGTTTAATAAAAGTCCTTATTAAATGAATTAAAATACATGACTCTTACACTGCATATTTACTGTTGTAGATAACCATGGCACAAAACACATCGACACTTTCGTTGCGATCGATCCTTGAGAAGGAAAAACTGAATGGGACCAACTTTCTCAAATGGTACCGAAACTTGAGGATAGTCCTCAAAGCAAGAGAGAAAGGCTTATGTCCTAGAGCAGCCCATTCCGAATGAGCCTGCTGCCACTGCTCCAAGAGCTGAAAGGGATGCTCACAAGAGGCATTCTGATGATGCTTTGGATGTTGCATGCCTCATGCTTATTACCATGGAATCTGAGCTTCAGAAGCAACATGAGAACATGGGGGCGTTCGATATGATCGAACATCTCAAAATGCTTTTCCAAGAGCAAGCTAGGCATGAGAGGTTTGAGACCTCTAAGGCATTGTTTCAGTGCAAGATGTCTGAGGGAAGTCCCGTGGGTCCTCATGTGCTCAAGATGATTGGGTACATTGAGAATCTTGAGAATTTGGGATTTGCTCTTCAGAAAGAGTTGGCTATTGATGTAGTCTTGCAATCGTTGCCTGAAAGCTACAGTCAGTTCGTCATGAACTATAACATGAACGACCTTGACAAGTCCCTCCCTGAATTGCTCAACATGTTGAGAACTGCTGAGCAAAACCTTAAGAAGGCTAAGCCCATTTTGATGGTTCAAAAGGGCAAGGGAAAGGGAAAAGCCAACAAGAAGAAGGATAAAGCTAATGGAAAGTCCAATGCTAATTCTTCTTCAGCTGCACTGAAACCAAAGGGTGGTGTGGCAAAGGAAGGGGAGTGCTTCCATTGTAAGCAACCTGGACACTGGAAGCGCAACTGCAAGCTCTATCTTGAAGAACTTGCTAAGGAAAAGGGAAGTAAGACTTCCACTTCAGGTATTTTTGTTATAGAGGCTAACTTTTCTACTTCCTCATCTTGGGTATTGGATACTGGATGTGGATCTCACATTTGTGCAAATGTGCAGGATCTAAGTAGAAGTAGAAGATTGGCCCGAGGTGAAGTGGACCTACGTGTTGGAAATGGAGCAAGGGTTGCTGCCTTAGCCGTAGGGACTTATGTTCTCACTTTACCTAGTGGATTAGTTTTAGAATTAGACAACTGCTACTTTGTGCCTACTATTAGTAGAAATTTGATTTCTGTTTCTTGTTTGGACAAGAAAGGTTTTTCATTTATAATAAAGGACAAATGTTGTTCTATTTATTTGAATGAAATCTTTTATGGTAGTGCTCAACTTAGCAATGGGTTGTATGTTCTAGACCTCGAAGATCCAATCTATAATGTGAATACCAAGAAGGTCAGATTAAATGATTCAAACCCGACCTATCTCTGGCACTGTCGCTTGGGCCATATAAATGAGACCCGCATATCCAAGCTCCATAAGGATGGACTCTTGGACTCATTTGATTTTGAATCATATGAGACATGTGAGTCATGTTTGTTGGGCAAGATGACCAAAGCCCCATTCACAGGGCAAAGTGAAAGGGCTAATGACTTACTAGGACTCATACATAGTGATGTATGTGGCCCTATGTCTACACAAGCTAGAGGAGGTTTCCAATACTTCATTACTTTCACTGATGACTTCAGCAGATATGGCTATGTGTATCTTCATGAGACACAAGTCAGAATCCTTTGAAAAGTTCAAAGAATTCAAGAATGAAGTAGAGAATCAACTCGGGAAGAGTATCAAAGTGCTTCGATCAGATCGAGGTGGAGAGTACTTGGATCGAGAATTCCTTGACTATCTGAAGGAGTGTGGTATAGTATCACAACTCACTCCACCAGGTACACCTCAATGGAATGGTGTATCTGAAAGGAGAAATCGAACTCTGTTAGACATGGTTCGCTCTATGATGAGTCAAGCTGACCTTCCAAACTCCTTTTGGGGACATGCTCTAGAGACAGCCGCTTTTACACTAAACCGAGTTCCATCTAAATCGGTTCAAAAGACACCATATGAGATATGGAGTGGGAGGCGTCCCAATTTGTCTTTTATGAAGATTTGGGGCTGTGACGCTTATGTGAAACGTCAATCCTCTGACAAACTAGGGCCCAAATCTCAAAAATGCCTTTTTGTTGGGTATCCCAAAGAAACAAAGGGTTACTATTTCTACAATCCTTCTGAGCAAAAAGTGTTTGTTGCTCGAACTGGTGTCTTTTTAGAGAAAGAGTTTATCTCTAAAGGAACTAGTGGGAGGAAAGTAGAACTTGAAGAAATTCAAGAACAACAAGGAGACATCGAACCTGAAATGGAACCTGAACAGACACCACAAGATGTTGTGGTTCAAGAGTCTGTTCCTGTAGCACAGAGCCCACGTAGGTCTGGTAGGATTCGGCGTGAGCCTGAGAGATATGGATTTCTCGTGACTCACACTGGTGATGTGATGCTCATGGATCAGGATGAGCCCACAACCTACCAACAAGCTATGTCGGGGCCTGACTCTGAGAAGTGGCTAGTGGCCATGAAATCCGAGATGGAATCCATGTATGAAAACCAAGTATGGACTTTGGTTGACCCACCTGAAGGGGTAAAACCCATAGGGTGCAAATGGGTTTTCAAGAAGAAAACTGACATGGATGGTAATGTGATTACCTTTAAGGGACGATTGGTTGCAAAAGGTTTCAAGCAAATTCATGGTATTGACTATGATGAAACTTTTTCACCAGTTGCTATGCTTAAATCCATCCAAATTTTGTTTGCTATTGCTGCACACTATGATTATGAGATATGGCAAATGGATGTCAAAACTGCATTCCTAAATGGAAAGCTACTTGAGGATGTGTACATGACACAACCTGAGGGTTTTGTCACTCCTGAGAATGCCAATAAAGTGTGCAAGTTGCAAAGGTCCATTTATGGACTGAAGCAAGCTTCTCGAAGTTGGAATCTTCATTTTGATGAATGCAATCAAAGAGTTTGGTTTTATCAAAAATGAAGATGAACCTTGTGTCTACAAGAAGGTTAGTGGGAGCGCTATTGTCTTCTTGGTGTTGTATGTAGATGACATACTACTCATCGGGAATGACATTCCTGAGCTACAGTCTGTGAAGACTTGGCTAGGGAAATGTTTCTCTATGAAGGACTTGGGTGAAGCAGCCTATGTGTTAGGCATCAGGATCTATAGAGATAGATCTAGAAAGCTTCTTGGCCTAAGTCAAAGTACATATATTGACAAGGTGCTAAAGAGGTTTAGCATGCAAGATTCCAAGAAAGGATTCTTGCCCATGTCACATGGTATCACTCTTTCTAGATCTCAGTGTCCGAGTACACCCGAGGAGAGAGAGCGCATGAGTAAGATTCCATATGCCTCAGCAATTGGATCTATCATGTATGCCATGATATGTACTCGTCCCGATGTCTCATATGCTTTGAGCATGACGAGTAGGTACCAATCGAACCCCGGTGAGAGTCACTGGACAGCTGTTAAGAACATCCTTAAGTACTTACGAAGGACTAAGGATGCATTCTTGGTCTTTGGAGGTGAAGATGAGCTCGTTGTAAGGGGTTACACCGATGCAAGCTTCCAATCCGATAAGGATGATTTTAGATCGCAATCTGGTTATGTGTTTTGTATTGGTGGTGGTGCTGTGAGCTGGAAGAGTTCAAAGCAAGAGACAGTAGCTGACTCTACAACAGAATCTGAGTACATTGCCGCCTCTGATGCTGCGAAGGAGGCAGTTTGGATCAAGAAGTTCATCACTGAACTTGGAGTGGTTCCAAGCATTGCCGACCCGATAGAGCTCTATTGTGACAACAATGGAGCAATCGCACAGGCTAAGGAACCTCGATCTCACCAGCGATCCAAACACATACTCCGACGCTATCATCTCATCAGGGAGATCATCGAGAGGGGTGATGTAAGGATATGCAGGACTTCGACAGATAGCAACATTGCTGATCCACTGACAAAGCCCCTTACGCAGCAGAAGCATGATAGCCATTCTAGGTCCATCGGTATTAGATACATGGATGATTGGCTTTTAGTGCAAGTGGGAGATTGTTAGTGTTGTGCCCAAAAAGCCAATCATGAGATGATTGTATTTTTGCACATTGAGTCATGATATTTTATTAAGGCATTAATCCAGCAATTATGTTTGTTGTTTTGTTTCTGCGTAACTTAACAAACATAATTGTAACCCTAGAATAATGATATTCTTAAACGTCCCTGGTCTAGTATTATTGTGGAGCGGGTTGCAATAATACATAACGACTAGCATATGTGGAGACTAATATGAGATATGTAGTCTACATATGGGTACAAGTTGGAGAACTTGTGTACTGGACCGACCCACCATGAGAACACTACATGGATCGTTATATGAGTGTCATAAGTGATTCTCATAGTGATCATGGTATATGTAGTCCTTCGACCTAAGATCATCAAGGTTCCCTACATGTGAGTCACATACTTTGATACTTTCCTTTGTTGCTCGTAACTGAGTGAACTTGAAGGAGGTCATTGGGTATGTCACATATCATGCGGAGGGATTTGTATGATCAAGATGGGATTTGTCCCTCCTATGTAACGGGAGTGATATCTTCGGGCCCCTTGATAGAGTGAGACTTAGAAAAATGCATGGCCATGCTCGGATGAGTTGATATACGATATCAATGTCATCAGTTTAAGTTGGTCTACTCGGTAATCAAGAAACCAAAGATTGGGCTATACGAGAGTGACACATTCCATGTCTCGTGCTTAGTCTTGATATCACAAGCAATGCAGTATAAGATCTCCAAGCGATCCGGGGTAACCTCCTGAACATGAGTAGTCAGGACGAGGCGAGAGGCGATGAAGTAGTTCCATGCTTTCATCTCTGGTAGGAGGGTTGCGGAGCTAAAATAGAGATTCCTGTGAGACTGGTCCGCACTCAATGTCCAGTTGATCGGGTGACCACACACTATCTAAGCCTACTACTCGAGAGAGGCCTCCTTGAATGATCCTCCAGTTAAGGGGTTGATTTTAAGCAAACTGTTGGTAGTTGCGTCATCATAGTGCATACTGCGCTAGCTCACAAAGCAAACCTTTCCTCGATGATTCAGGTAGTATGCTCCGATCAAGTTGGCACAGAATTCTATGATTAGCATTTTAGGCAGCTCTGCCCGAGGTTGAGCAACCCAGTGCTGCCATCCTCACCTCTCCACCACTCTCAGTATCCCCTCATGTTCTTTCTTCAAAAAGTTGACCCCCCGCTCTGTTGTCAACTTGCAATTTGAGAACCCCTCGAAATAGTGGTTCACCTGAGAAGACACAAAGTGATTCTTATCATAAAGAGGTTCTTGAGGCTCCTCCTCATGGATCCTTTTTCCCATTCCCTTCTCTTTCAAATAGTGAACTGGTACTGACTTGTGAGGCATGTTTCTTATTTTGATTATTGAGAGGAGAAACCAACAAGATAATCGGACCATGAGGTTTATGGAAGGGCTAGGGTTTAGGAGTTAAGAGGTTTTTGGTGGAAGAGCAAGTTAAAAGTGAAGAGAACTGAAAAGAAACCAAGTTAAAAACGACAGTTCCTGTCTTTGCAACGCGTCGCCAATTTTAGCGACCTTCTAGCGATGCGTCGCCAGCCTTATGAATGTTCAGAGAACTTTTTACAAACTGGCGACGCGTCGCCAGTGTTTATGAACTCACCCTCAGTTTTCAAAATTTTTGCAATCTAACCCCTAAGTTTTTATACTTACTCACTCACCACTTAAACAATCAAACATTGTACCTCCCCAAGTTGAAATAGTATTGTCCATCTCCTCCTTTTTCCTTCCTATGGCTCTCCCAACCCTACAAAATACATTAAAACACCACATAACTACAAGAGTAGGAAAAAAACACAAACTATCCCATGAAAATTAAAAGAAAAAAGTGACGAAAGTCGAGTTGCATCCCGATTATCGCTTGATTTTACGCCTCTAGATAAGTGCGTTTGGTAATTCCTTCAAGGGTCGGGTTCGGCCAACATCACTTGACCAACATGCTAAAGTTCGTCACCACAGTAGGCTTTTATCCATTTTCCATTGAATTTAAAGATGGATCCATCATGGCCTTTAAGCTCTACCGCTCCATATGGTATCGCTTTAACCACCTCAAAAGGACCCGACCACTTGGATTTTAACTTTCCTGGGAAGAGCCTCAATCTTGAATTAAAAAGTAGCACTTTTTGACCTGGTTGGAACTCCTTCCTTAAAAGCATCTTATCATGCCAAAGCTTCATTATTTCTTTGTAGATCCTTGCATTCCCATAGGCATCAAGGCAGATTTCATCCAACTCATCCAATTAGATAGCTCTCTTCTCTTGGGCACTCTTCAACTCAAAATTCATCTTCTTCACTGCCCAATATGACTTGTGCTCTAATTCCACCGGCAAGTGGCAAGCCTTCTAAAATACAAGTCAATATGGAGACATTCCAATAGGTGTCTTGAATGCCATCCGATATGCCCAAAGTGCATCACTTAACTTTTGTGACCAATCCTTTCGGTTGATGCCCACCGTCTTTTCTAATATTTTCTTGATCTCCCAATTTGAAATTTTGGCTTGACCATTTGTCTGTGGGTGATAGGGAAGTGACACTTTATGCCACACACCATACTTCACTAATGCTTGAGCCATTGTCTTGTTGATGAAGCGTGATCCCTCGTTGGAGATGATAGCTCTGGGTGTTCCAAATCTTGCAAACATATTCCTTTGAAGGAACTGGACAACTACATTAGCATCACAAGAAGGGGTGGCAATGGCTTCCACCTACTTAGAAACATAATCAACCACAAGCAAAATATAATGATTGCCAAATGAGGGAGGAAAAGGACCCATAAAATCTATACCCCATAAATCAAACACTTCTACTCCAAGAATGTTTTGCAATGGCATTTCATCTCTCCTAGAAATGTTTCCTAACCTTTGGCATCTACCACATGTTTCCACAAAAGTATATGCATCCTTAAATAAAGATGGCTAATAATAGCCGGTTTGCAATACCTTACTTTCCATCTTGGAGGCTCCAAAGTGTCCGCCACATGGTGAGGAGTGACAATGGTGGAGAACATCTTCTACCTCCTTATTTGATATGCATCTTCTTATAATTTGATCGGCACACCGGCGGAAGAGGGGCGGCTCATCCCAAAGATAATGTTTGACATCGGCTTGAAACCTCTCCTTTTCTTGGTAAGACAAGTTTGGTGGCAAGACTCCACAAGCTAGGTAATTCATATAATCCGCATACTATGGCATCTTACCTTCCACTTTTGATAGCGTGGAACCTCATCGTTTATAGTCATGGTGACTGGTGGAGAGACTTCTGGGAGGAAGAACGCCTGGAGGATGGATCGCCCAAGGGAGTGTGCCTGAAAGCTCATAAACAAAGGGTTAGGAGGCCCCTGGAATGTGTTTCCGGGGGGGGGGGGGGGGGGGGGGGGGGGAGCCTCCGACGCCCAAGTCAGTGGTTGGCCAAGAAAAGGCAGAGGAAATAGCACACAAGAGCTGAAGAGTCTCGCCTGGTGATTTTCTCAGAGTCTGGGAGTGAGATCTCTGCCAACCAACCTCCTGCCAAGTATTTATTTCCTGGTATTTATAGGAGTGCCTAGCCCGTTCAGATCGCGACACGTGTTCGGTCGGATGTTTCCTGAATTTCTGGGCGTAGGAGACAGATAGCTGGTAGCAGGTTGCCTTGAGCCATGTGCTGAGATGGGCCATGATGTGATTCTGATGGCGTCCGTGTGTCAGAGCGCCTTTTGAGGCGGCTTGTGACGTCTGTGAAAGGACGTGTCAGAGGCTTCCTTAAATGCTTCCATAAATGCTCCTGCCGTACTCCCGAGGTCCCTGGGTGAGGTCGTCCTTTGGTACGGACAGAGCCTCTTCGGGAAACAAGCCCTCAGTTCGGGGGTTCCCAGTTTCAGGGAGTTCCGCCTTCGGGGATATCATGTTCGGCTCGCTATGTCTGGTGCCGTTTTTCCGAAGGCGATCTGTTCACAACCTTGGGGGGGCAAGTAGTGTCCTCAGGTTTTCCTGGCGTGCCGGGCTCGGAGCTCTTCGGCTATCTCCCGAGGTGCATGATCACACCTTTTCTCGGGTAGCGCCAGCTTCTTCTGGCCATTCTTGTGGCAGGGAGTTCGGCCAGATAGAGGCGATAGCGTTTGGCTATCACATGCCCCCCTTTGGAAAGCCGAAGTGAAGACTTCAGTTTTGCATCTCTTTCCGAGGTTGTTTATGGGAGTCTCTTTGGAAGCTCAACCTGTTCCGAGGTTGCGCCTTTTGCCCGAAGATCATGGGCTCTTCGGCCTTGGCCTGTTCTTTGGTGTCTTCGAGGTGGAGCCTGTGCCGAAGATACACCTCTTGCCCGAAGGTCATGGGCTGTTCGGCCATAGCCTGTCTCTTGGCGTCCTCGAGTTGGCCTGCTCTTTGTTTCTGCAGGTCTGTTTGGCCAAGCGTGTCAGTCTGAGCGGCGCGTCCCAGTTTTCCAGGGATGTCAGAAGACGTGTCCCAGTTTTCAAGGGACGTTTGGAGGACGTGTCCCCCATTTTTGCGCAGCGGTTGACACGTGGCGCTTTGCCATTGGAGGAGAGTCACGTCGGTTACAGAGGGCGCGCCTTTTCAGGTGCAGAGAGCAGTTACGGCGACGGTTCGCCTCCAAAGGGTACTTATGACGATGTTTCGGTTACCCACCTCTGGCTTATAAATAGCCCATTCCATCATAAGTTCCTTTTGCTTTTTCTTCTGCTCTTTTCTCTGCTTTGCCCCTGTTCTTGCACTTTCTTGCTTTCTGTGGCGGAGCTACCTTAATCAGAGCTTTTTTCCAGCCAACTTTCACGACGGCGTCCTCAGATTTTGGCAAATCTTTCGGTGGGTTTTTGTTTTCCAGAGCGTTTTGATCCCTCTGTTCTTTTGAGTTTTTCTCTGGAAACTGTTTTCTTCCGTTTTCAAACTCGTTTTCATGTCGAAAATGCCCATTCCTGAGAGCTGGCAGCCTCTTTTAGCCCATCCTTGTTGCACCACCCCTGCAAAGTTAGAGAGGTGGAAGAAAAAATTCTTTCTTCCCTCTTACGCCATTACTAGGCTGCCTCGTTCTAGCCATTATGCTTTTTCAAACCATAGTAAGGAGGTTACCGTTTTCCGAGCCCAGCTGAAGGCCGGTCTTCGGTATCCTCCCCCGAAGATGGTGTGCGAGTTCTGCAAATTTCATGGCATTGCTGTGAACCAGCTTCCCCCGAACTCGTTCTGCTATTTTAACGCCTACCTCTGCATGTGTGGCGTCTTCGGGATAGAACCCCATTTCATAATCTTTATGCAGTACTACAAGCTCTCTGTGGTCCCGAAGGGTGGCTTCTATTTCATGCTACCTCGGGGGTCCGGGAGCAAGAAATTCATGTTCACCTTCGCCACTAAGGATAGCTGGCGGGGGTGGCAACTGGCGGGGGTGGCAACAGAAGTTCTTCTTCCTGAAGATGGACGAGGCCTGGTCGTACGTTCCGACCAAATGGGCTCAGGGAACACTGGATGTGGACGTTGTTGATCCGAGGATGCTGCTGACCCCAGAGTTGGCTCCCGTGTTCGCGGATTTCGACGCCCGCATTCGGGCTGTCTCTGACTGGGATCCCGAGGTCGCTCCGCGCGCCCTTTACCCTTTTCCAATCAACTGGAAGTTGATGACCGAAGAGGTCCTTCGGGAATTAAAGGTGGTAAAGGAGCACGAGACTGACCTCAAGATGCCAGCTCCTGCCATCGCCGGGAAGGATTCCTGGTTGGTCAAGCTTCTTAAGGAGGAAATTTCTTTCGAAAAGCTTGTCGAAAGTGAGTCATCTTCTACTCCTTTGCTGTTTTTTCCTCGGACTTACGCTGATGTTTCTCTCCTTTTTCAGAGATGGGCGACGGGACTGCCGCCTATTACAAGTCCCTTTTCTCCGGCCAAGTGGAGAAGGGGGAGCAGACAAAGAAGGCGGCTTCCCGAAGGCGAAAGTCCGTTGGTGCTGGTCCCTCGTCTAAACGGGCGAAGAAGACTGTTATTTCTTCCCATTTGGAAAGTATTAGGGAGGGAAACGAGGACGCCGAGGTTGCTGTCACTTCGCCGCCTGATGATTCGGCCGAGGTCCCCTGCTCAGGTTCCTCTAGAAGAAATTCCCGAGGAGACTGCTGAGGAGCCTGGGACAGCCGAGATTCCGGCGCCTGAGACTGCTGTTTCCGAGGTCCCTCCAACCGACGTCCCTCCCCAAAGTCCTACTGCGTCGCAGGCCCTCCTTGATGTAGTGGTAGAAGTACCTTCTGCCGAGGAGCGGCGCAGGCGGAAGGGCAAGGGCATTTCGACCGAGGAGGCCGAGGACTCCGAGGACGTCGTTGTCGAGGTTCCACCAGGTTTGTTTCCAGACAAAGTGTACTTCCTTTGTTTTTTCTGGATTGCCTTCTTTGTCTTTAATCTCCTTCTCATTCTTACCATGCAGGGGAGTTGACTACCCCTGACTGGGCGGCCGAACATGCTCGGAAGCGAGCTCTTCGGGACGCCAAAATCCCGCAAGGGAAGATACCAAAGGAGCCTTTCTGGACGTTCACGGAGGACATGAATTTGTACTCCGAGGACTGTCCTCAAATGGCGAAGGAAATTTCGAAGGGGGTGCTTACTGAGGCCTCCTTCAAGGCTATTGTGGCGACCTATCCGGAGGACAACGATCTCGCCGTGAAAGTTACCGAGCATGCTGCTCAGGTATACTCTTCAGACCTATTTCCTTCAATTTTTTCCTAAGTGTTTGGCTCTTACTGACCTTGCGTTTATCTTCTTCGCAGCTGCTGGGGTATGCTGGCTACCTCCGAGTTCGGGTGGCCAGGGAGGCTGTGTTCCGAACTACGGCCTTAGATACTTTAGAAAAGGCGAAGGCCACACGCCTGGAGTTGATCGCCAAAAACCAGCAGCTAGCGGATGCTGTGAAGGAGAAAGTTGCTGCCCTTCGGGAGGAGTTCCGGAAGGAGAAAGAAGAACTTGAGAAGGACTCCTCCCAGAAGATTGCTGACCTCGGCGAGCAGATAAATGGAATGCTGGCCGCCAACGAGGAGCTTCTAAAGGATAAGTCAGAATCTGACAAGATCATACTGGCGCTGACAGCTGAGAAAAACATCCTTGCAGCCGAGGTCGTGTCCTTGAAGAAGGATCCGAAGGGAAAGGAGCAGATAAAGGCGCTGGAAGAGGAGATCGCAGATCTGAAGGACGAGCTTGACGACCTCGAGCTTGAGAAGAACAAGTCTGATCAAATGGCCAAGGTCGCCTTTCAGGACGGCTTCTGCCTTGCTCGGCACCAAGTCCTCCAGAGGTTCCCAGATCTGGACCTCTCTTTTCTAGAGGCTCTAAACATTCCTGGGGGACCTCGGTGGGAATGGTCCAAGGTCGAACATTTGAACCTTCCTCCTTCAATTCCAGCGCCAAAGGTGGTGGAAAAGGGCGGGCAAGCGAGTGGCTCTCGGGACGCCGCGAACCCTTAGGCTATTTTAGGGCCCCTTTTCCTTCCCTTCTATTTTGTATTCCTTCTTCGGGCACTTCTTTATTGTAAAGCAGCTTACTCCTTAATGAAGACTTTTTTGGCTAAGTGTTTCTTCAAGTTTCTTTATTTTCATTGCCTCGAACGCATTTGCTCAAGAGACTTCGGAAAACCTGCAATCAAAGAAACTCTTTTACCTTCCCTTGGCCGAGCCTGTTCGCTCCAGAGGCTTTTTGGAAAGTCTGAAGAATTTGACTAAGTCTTTTTGCATTTCCATTTTGTCCCGAACACATTCGCTCGAGGGACCTCGGAAACCTTTCAGTCAAAAATTTTCATTTCCCCTTGTCCCGAGCATGTTCGCTCAAAAGACTTAAGAAACCTTTTGCGAGATTTTTTATTTTCCATCCTTCCCGAGCTTGAAGGCTCAAGGGACTTTGGAAAACTGTCTCTGCGCTTATTACGGCGAGTACCGCTGAGAGATTTTTTCCCATCTTTCCCGAGCGTGATGGCTCAAGGGACTTCGGAAAACTGTCTCTGCGCTTATTACGGCGAGTACCGCTGAGATTTTTCCCATCTTTCCCGAGCGTGATGGCTCAAGGGACTTCGGAAAGTCATATCTGCGTTCGTCGCGAGCATCTTCGCGGAATTCTGTACAATTCTGCACTTAAGAAATTTTCTCAAGATACTTCTGTACTTAGAATATTTTTCGTACAGTATGATTCCTTCGCTCAAGCTTAGGCGTAGAATTTTTTCAAGGCGTCTGAATGCCAAGTGTTTTTCAATTCTACGCCTTCGGCATCGCCAAGTTTGTACACGCCTTTTCGTACTTCGGCGAGGACCAGATAAGGTCCTTCCCAGTTTGCGCGAAGTACTCCGTGGGATGGCCTTCGGGGCGCAAAGTCAGCCTTTCGGAGAACGAGGTCTCCTTTCTTGATTTCTTTTGGCCTGGCCCGTAAGTTTATAGCCGCGGCCACTCTTTGCTGAAAAGCTTTTCTTCTCAGCTCGGCTATTTCTCTGTGTTCGCCGACGAGGTCGAGCTTGGTTCTGAGGCCGAGGTCGTTTCCACCTTCATCAAATACTTACACCCGTACTGAAGGTTGAACTATCTCTATTGGGATAATAGCCTCTGTACCGAAGACGAGTGAGAAGGGAGTCTCCCCTGTGGCTCTTCGGGGCGTCGTTCGGTAACTCCATAATACGCTTTGGAGTTCTCCTGGCCATTTCCCTTTTGCTTCCCCCAGTCTCTTTTTCAGGCCATCTTTTATGGTCCTATTAGATACTTCCACCTGCCCGTTGCTTTGGGGGTGAGCTACTGGGGCGAAGTGCATTTTTATTCCGAGGTCGCTGATAAATTCCTGGAATCCTTTGTCTATGAATTGGGATCCATTATCAACCACTAGTACCCTCGGTATGCCGAATCTGCATACTATGTTCTTCCACACAAACTTTTGCACTTCTTTTGCCGAGATAGTTGCTAGGGGTTCTGCCTCGACCCATTTGGAGAAATAGTCTACTGCTACCACGCAGAATTTCACGCCTCCGGGGGCTGAGGGGAGTGGCCCAATAAGGTCTATACCCCAGACAGCGAAGGGCCAAGGATAGTCTGCCGAGGTTACCATTTCCGAGGGTGCCCTCTGGATGTTCGCATGTCTCTGGCAACTTCCGCATTTTCGGACGAACTGCCTTGCATCCTTTCTCAGGGTAGGCCAGAAGTATCCTTGGCAAAGTATCACCGCCGCAAGGGCATCAGTTCCAATATGTGAACCACACATGCCTTCGTGGACCTCTTCAAGGACCATTTCAGTATCCTCTTCATCCACGCATCTTTGCAGCGGGTTTGCATATCCCTGTCGGTTTAACTCTTCGCCAATTAGGAAGAATCGGCCAGAGCGTCTTCGCAATCTTGAAGCGTCGCCGAGGTCTTCGGGTAGCACATTTTCTGCGAGGTATCTCTTTATGGGATCTTTCCATCCTTTTCCCGAGGTCACTATGCTCAGCACTGAGATGCTCGAGTGATCTAGCACCTCGGTGTATGTTTTTGACTTCGCCAAGCAATCTGCCTCAGTGTTATTCCGCCGAGGTACATTTTCGATCCGTACGGCGTCAAACTCTTGGATGAGCTTTGCTACCAGCTCGTGGTATTTTGCCAAGGTTGGGTCCTTCGCCCCATAATCTCCTGCCGTCTGCCGAACTACCAGCTGGGAATCGCTGTGAGCTTTTAAGTTTCTCACGCCAATCCTTCTGGCCAAGCGTAATCCCGCTATGAGGGCTTCATACTCAGCCACATTGTTAGTGACGCTGAAGCTGAACTTGATAGCCTTCTTTACCGCTAGGCCTTCGGGTCCTCTGATAATTACTCCAGCTCCCTGGTGTTCGGATCCCGAGGCTCCGTCAACATGCAAGGTCCACTCTGGCTCACCTCCGTTTGGATCCAAATGGCTTTCCTTAGTGGTGGGTATTTCTCCCTGGTGGTGTTCGGATCCCGAGGCTCCGTCAACATGCAAGGTCCACTCCAGCTTACCTCCGTTTGGATCCAAATGGCTTTCCTTAGTGGTGGGTATTTCGGCGATAAAATCTGCCAGTGCTTGAGCTTTTATGGCCTTCCGAGGTTCATATATGATTTCGTGTTCGCCAAGCTCTATGCACCACTTGGAGAGCCTTCCCGAATGATCAACTTTTTTCATAACATCCCGTAGTGGTAGACTACTTCGGACGATGATGGGGTGAGCCTGAAAGTATGGTCGCAGCCTTCTCCCTGCAAGCACCAAGGCGTATATAGCTTTTTGAAGCAGAGGGTACCTGACTTCGGCGCCATGCAGGGATTTGCTGACGTAATAGACTGGCCATTGCTTTGGCCCTTCTTCTTTCACGAGGACCGAGCTTACAGCTTTCTCCGTGACGGCGAGGTACAAAACGAGGGGCTCTCCCTCCCGAGGTTGTCGCAGAGTCGGCAGGCTAGCCAAGTAGACTTTGAGTTCTTCCCAGGCCTTTTGGCAATCTTCGTCCCAAGGATGATCATTCCTTCCGAGGTCGCCTTCCATCTTTGCTGCCTTTGTGAGGACTTTGAAGAAGGGTCGACACCTATCTCCGTACCTGGAAATAAACCTACTCAGAGAGGTTATTCTTCCGGTGAGCCTCTGCAGGTCTTTAACTGTGGCAGGAGTTCGGAACTCAAGCAGTGCCTTAATCTTCTCGGGATTAGCGTCAATGCCTCTTTCAGATACCATGTATCCAAGGAATTTTCCTGAGGTTACCCCGAAGATGCATTTTTTAGGATTGAGCCGAATCCCGAAGGCTCTGAGCTTTTGGAAAGTTTCCTCTAGGTCTGCAACGTGATAGCCAGGTAGTTTGCTCTTGACTATCATATCATCAACATACACCTCCATGTTTCTCCCCATTTGGTCTTTAAAGACCTTGTTCATCAACCTTTGGTAGGTGGCTCCTGCATTTTTTAGCCCGAAGGGCATTCTGACATAGCAGTATTTCCTCCCTCCGTGATGAAGGCGGTTTTTTCTTCATCTTCGGGGTCCATCCTTATTTGATGGTAGCCACTGAAGGCGTCTAGGAAACTAAGGAGCCCATACTCAGCAGTTGAATCTACCAGTTGATCTATTGGCGGCAGAGGGTATGAGTCTTTTGGGCAAGCATCGTTCAAGTTTCTGAAGTCGATGCACATCCGGAGTTTGCTGCTACCTTCTTTTGTGGCAATGACCACGTTGCTTAACCATTCGGGGTACTTCACCTCCCTGATGACTTCGGCGTCTAACAGACGCTGGACCTCGGTTTTGACAAAGTTGCTCTTGTGGGCCGAGATGCTTCGTTTCTTTTGCCGGACAGGTTTTGCTTTCAGGCTTACTTTGAGGCTGTGCTGTATTATGCCAGGGTTTACCCCTGGCATATCTTTCGGCGAGTAGGCAAACAGATCTTTATTTTTCAGCAGAAAGGATACAAGGTTTTCCTTCTCACCTTCGGCCAAGCTCTTCCCTATTCGGGTAGATTGTCCTGGGATAAGTTCTACTGTTTCCATTTCCGCTTTTGCGAGATCTTCTTCTTTGCCTTTTTCTGGCGCCTTTGCCTCCATTGTTTGTGCGAAGTTGCTCGCCGGGGCCTTTCGTGCTTTCACAAACACCTTTCTCACCTCGGCCTGGTCTATGAAGATCTCTGCATCTCCATCCTTGGTGGCGAATGTGACAGTCAAGTACTTCACATCAGGGCGAATGTGCAGGTTTCCCTGTGTCTGCCTTCCAAGGATGGCGTTGTACGAGGACGGGACATCCATGACGATGAACCTTGCCATTGTGGAGGCGTACAACTCAGCTGCTCCGTCTACCGAAGTCCCTTTCATCATCAGTGGGAGGTCGATCCATCCGAGAACAGGCAGTTCGGATGGTCCGACCCCGAAGGTGGGCGAGGTGACTGGCTTAAGTTCGCTGCTGGAGATGCCCAAGTTCGGCAATAAGTGCAAGAATATGAGGTCCGCATTTGATCCGTCATCAAGTAGCACCCTTTTGACGTCCCAGTTCCCTATCCTCGCCATGATCAGTAGTGGATCGTCATGGGGGAAGACGATGGTGGATCCATTTTTGCGGGCCAGCTTTTTTGCTGGATTTTGATATTCCGTGATTGCAATTTCTCTGACCTTTCGCTTTCTTTCCGAGGATGGGAGCCCCGTGGTGATTGTTTGGATAACCCCTGCCGGAGGTGGAGGGCGCCTTTTTGGACGTCGGTTTCTCCGCCTGTCGGAGTCATAGTCCTCATCTTCGGCCCTTTCTTCCTCCAACCGAGGTACTCGGAAGTCACCTAGCATGGCTGCCTCAACAACGGCCTGAATGAATGGGGAGTCATCTTCGCAGCATGTTCCCGAGAGTCTGGCCCAAACGGGTTTTCTGGCCACTTGTTTCTCCACCCTATCTATCCGTGCTAATATCTTCTCCATAAGCACTGTGGCATTAGGCCCTTCTTTAGGGAAGTGGGGTTGCCGGCGCCTTTTCGGGGGGCGAGTTCGGCACTGAGGGGACAGGGACCTCGCCTCAGGCAGCGAACTTCTTTGCTGCAAGACCCTCGGTCGCTCAGACCTCTTCTGCCCCACAGGCTATTTCCCGAGGGGAGTATTTTCTGTGGACGATTCTTCGCGCGGATCTTCGCTTCCCAAACTGCAATGAGTGGACTTCTGGCTTCTCTCCCGAGGGCGTGCTGGTGAGGGAAGTCTCTGGGCCTGTGCTTGCTGTGGCCATCTTCGGTCGATCTGCTGTGTCATTTCAGACACGACCGAACGCTGAAAGTCTTTCAGGAAGCTCATAGTGATTACTAGAGGGCGGTCTTCCTCGGCCACAGAAGTTTGTGGGAGTGTTTGCTCAGCAGCCGGTTGTGTCTCAGGCGCGGACGGGGACTTTGGGAGCCCCTTGTCCTTAGAACGCCGAGTTTCAACGACGGCAATCTCAGAGCGGGTTCCCACAGACGGCGCCAAATGATAGCGTGGAGCCTCATCGTTTATAGTCATGGTGACTGGTGGAGAGACTTCTGGAAGGAAGAACGCCTGGAGGATGGATCGCCCAAGGGAGTGTGCCTAAAAGCTCATAAACAAAGGGTTAGGAGGCCCCCGGAGTGTTTTTCCGGGGGGGGAGCCTCCGACGCCCAAGTCAGTGGTTGGCTGAGAAAAAGGCAAAAGTAATAGCACACAGGGCTGAAGAGTCTTGCCTGGTAATTTTCTTAGAGTGTGGGAGCAGTGTTTTGCCAACCAACCTCTTACCAAGTATTAATTCCTGGTATTTATAGGAGTGCCTAGCCCGTTCAGATCGCGACACGTGTTCGGTCGGATGTTCCTGAATTTCTGGGCGTAGGAGACAGATAGCTGGTAGCAGGTTGCCTTGAGCCATGTGCTGAGATGGGCCATGATGTGATTCTGATGGCATCCATGTGTCAGAGCGCCTTTTGAGGTGGCTTGTGACGTCTGTGAAAGGACGTGTCAGAGGCTTCCTTAAATGCTTCATAAATGCTTCTGCCGTACTCCCGAGGTCCCTGGGTGAGGTCGTCCTTTGGTACGGACAGAGCCTCTTCGGGAAACAAGCCCTCAGTTCGGGGGTTCCCAGTTTCAGGGAGTTCTGCCTTCAGGGATATCATGTTCGGCTCGTTATCTCTGGTGCCGCTTTTCCGAAGGCGATCTGTTCACAACCTTGGGGGGGCAAGTAGTGTCCTCGGGTTTTCCTGGCGTGCCGGGCTCGGAGCTCTTCGGCTATCTCCCGAGGTGCATGATCACACCTTTTCTCGGGTAGCGCCAGCTTCTTTTGGCCATTCTTGTGGCAGGGAGTTCGGCCAGATAGAGGCGATAGCGTTTGGCTATCAACTTTGAATAAACTTTCATCCAGAAAGTGCTTTTAAATAGGTCACCCCAAGGGTTGTTCTTGGCCTTTCAATCTAGGTCGCTGGTCGGCCACAAGGTTCTCACATCCTTTCCTGTCTTTCACCTCCAAATCAAATTCTTAAAACAAGAGAATCCATCTTATAAGTCTTAGTTTGGCATCCTTCTTGGTGATCAAATATCTAATTGCCGCATGATCGGTGTGAACCACAACTTTAGACCCCACAATGTAAGACTGAAACTTATCCACCACATACACCACCGCCAAGAGCTCCTTCTCCATTGTGGTGTAATTTTGTTGAGCTCCATCCAAGGTTTTGCTAGCATAATAGATAACTCAAAAGATCTTTTCCTTCCTTTAACCCAACACCACTCCCACGGTGAAATCGCTAGCATCACACATAATTTCAAATGGTTTCTCCCAATTAGGTGCTACTACCACCGATGCACTCACCAATTTCTCCTTCAAGATCTTAAATGCTTCCAAATAACTTTCATCAAAATGAAAAGGCACATCCTTATCAAGCAAGTTGCATAAGGGCTTAGCAATCTTGGAAAAATCCTTACAAATCTCCGGCAAAAATTGTCATGCCCTAAAAACTTCTCACCCCTTTCACATTGGAGGGTGGCAGTAATTTCTCAATAGCTACAATCTTAGCTCTATCCACCTCCATACCTTCACAAAAAATTTTGTGACCAAGTACTATTCCCGAGCTAACCATAAAATGACATTTTTCCCAATTCAAAGCTAAATTAGTTTTCTGACATCTCTTCATGACAAGAGCTAAGTTATCCAAACATGCATCAAATGAATCACCAAAGACCAAAAAATCATCCATAAATACCTCCATGTATTTTCCACCATGTCGGAAAATGTAGCCATCATACATCTTTGGAAGGTTGTCGGCACATTGCAAAGTCCAAATGGCATTCTTCGGAAGGCATATGTACCCCAAGGACTAGTGAAAGTAGTCTTTTCTTGATCCTCTGGTGCTATCACAATTTGGTTATAGCCCGAATACCCATCCAAGAAGCAATAAAACTCATGCCCCACCAACCTATCCAAATTTTGATCAATAAAAGGAAGGGGGAAATGGTCTTTCTGGGTAGCCTTGTTAAGCTTCCGATAATCGAAACACATTCTCCATTTGGTAACCAACTGAGTAGAGATCCATTCATTGTTACTATTGCCCACCATGGTTGTACCACCCTTTTTGGGTACCACTTGCACCGGGCTTACCTAATGGGAGTCTGAGATTGGATAGATAATACCGGCATTGAGCAACTTCACAATTTCCTCTTTTACAACCTCCTTCATTTTTGGATTTAACCTTCTTTGAGCTTCAATGGACAGTTTAAAGTCATCTTCCATAAGAATCTTGTGCATGCAAATTTCTGAGCTAATTCCCTTGATGTTAGAGATGGACCAAGCTATTGCCCCCTTTTGCTCCCTCAAAACTCGAATCAATTTCTCTTCCTCCAAGGTAGTCAATGTAGAAGAAACAATCACTAGAAAGGACCCCCAATTGCCAAGATAGACATACTTGAGGTCTTTCGGTAATGGCTTCAACTCCAACTTAGGCTCTTCATTGAGGTCAAAAGATAGAAGTTGTTCTACCATTTTTATTAGACGTTGCAACTTCCCACAAGAATCAAAGTGCTCATTACTTCATAGTCTTCCTCACCACATGAATTTCCAAAAACAAGTGCTCTTCCAATCGGGTCCTCTATAAGCAACAAATCTCTTTTCTCTTCAATACAAGAATCAATGACATCAACCATATAACACTTGGGCACCTCATCATCAATAGATTTCATGGCTTGAGCAAGATTGAAAGTAATTTCCTCATCATTAGCTCTCAAAGTGAGATTACCTTTTTCCACATCTATTACGGCCTTCCCGATAGCAAGGAATGGTCTCCTAAGTATGATTGGCATGTTTTGATCTTCCTCCATGTCCAATACTACAAAGTCCACAGGGAATATGAACTTGCCAAATTTAACCAACACATCCTCCAAAACACCTTTTGGAAAGGTAAATGATCTATCTGCCAATTGGAGGCAAATCAAAAAAGGCTTCACCTCTCCAAGACCAAGGCTCCTACAAATAGATAATGGTATCAAGTTAAAACTAGTCCCAAGGTCGCATAAAGCCTTGTCACAATAGAAAGGCCCAATGTCTAATGGAATAGTGAAACTCCCCGGGTCCTTGAGTTTTTGAGGCATCTTCCTTTGAATGATGACACTTGCTTCTTCTTCCATCAAGATGAGCTTGTTATCCAAGAACTTCCTCTTTTTAGTAATCAAATCCTTGAGGAACTTAGCACAGGAAGGCATTTGATTTAATGCTTCCAAGAAAGGAATGTTGATCTTCATTTTTTTGAATATTTCTAGAAACCTCATGAATTGAGTATCCTCCTTCTTGGGCTTGAACCTTTGGGGTTATGGAAGAGTAGGAATATGTTTTGGTGCTTCCCCTTGCATGGGCACATTTCTTGCCTTCTTCTTTGAAGTAGCTTCCTCACCACATGATGGTGATACTTGAACATCTTCAATATTCTCCGGTAAAGTGGGTCCTTGGATAGTAAAGTCTTTTTGAATGGGTGGCTCCTTGGGTTGTGTCACTACATTCTTCCCACTTCTTAAAGTAATAGCTTGGCAAGACTCTCTTGGGTTGACATCCGTATCGCTAGCTATGAACTTCCCTTTTTGAAGTTGCCACATAGAAGTCGCTAATTGACCCATTTGTGTTTCTAAATTTTTTATTGATGCTTGAGTGTTAGCTTGCATCGTCTTCATCTCATCTTCCAATGCACTAATCTTCTTGTTTTGCCCATGAGCCATGCCCCTCACTTCATGCATGAATTCTCCCATCATTCCCTTTATAAAGTCCTTCAAAAAAGCCTTCTATTCATTATATGTCTCACCTTGTGGTTTCATAGAACCTTTTGGGTTTGAATAGTTGAACCATGATTCCTTGGAAAGAAGTTTCCTCCTCCTTACTTAGGTGGGTAAAGATTCCGGTAACCCACAAAATTCACATCTTCAACTTCTTCCACGTCCTCACTAGCCATAACTTGTTGCAATTTCATCCTATCTTGATTTTTTGATAACTTGGATACCATGCTAGTGAGCGCTGATAGTTGGGCTTTGAGAGAAGTATCCTTATTTACCTTATACAAATCACTTCCCTTCCTTAGAGCCCTTTTTTCGCTAAGCTCAAGGCTTTTGGCCATGTTGTTCAACAACTCAAAGCAGTCCTCCACATCTTTCAATAATAAGAAACCACTGGTGGCGGCATCAACTTGCAAATGAGTATTTAAACTCAATCCATTATAAAAGAGATGAAGTTGATGAGCTTGATCCACATCTTGAGTTGGAACCCTCTTCACCATCCTTTTGAAGCGCACCCATGCCTCCGCAAGTGACTCCCATTCATTTTGCCTAAAGGCCAACAACTCATTCTTAAGCTCAAAAGCCTTTTAAGATGCGCAAAACCACTGAATAAATGCATCATATAACTCTTGCCATGTATGAACCAATGTAGGCTCCAAATTCTCAAACCATTTTGACGCTTCATCGATAAGAGAAAAGGGAAATAGTCTCATCTTTTTCGCATTTTCACTTACACCTTCCAAATCAAAATTATCTCATAGTCGAACAAACCTCTTGATATGGTTGTTTGGATCTTCATCAAGAGCTCCTCCGAATTGGTGTGCTTCAAGCAATTGGAGAACATGGCTAGGAATCATCAAAGGTCGCCCTTGAAATGACACCGGTCTTATCATGTTGTCATGGTCCTCCACCCTTCGAGGATGGAAGTAATCAAGCACTGGTCTTCCTCTTCTTCTAGCACCATGTCCATTGTCCATCACTTCTTCAACTCCATTGGGATCCATGGCATTGACATTCCTTTCCTTTTTATGGTGCCTCATGTTGTCTCCTTGATTGCCTTCCATATTGATAGAATTGAAACTACTAGTGTTCCCTTCCTCAACCACCTTGTTTCTTGAACGAAGTTCCCTCAAGCTTCTTTCAAACTCCAGATCAAGTGGTACCAAGTGAGAACAAGAGCTCCAGGTCATGCACTAGATATACCAAATATTGACAAAGAAAAACACACCAACTACAATGACAAAAATAAAGTAAACAAGAGGAACCAACTTTCAATAACCAAGTAAAAATCTAATCAATATCCCTGGCAACGGCGCCAAAAACTTTGTATAAAACCAAGAGTTTTTCATTTATAACCCCAATTTACCTGCAAGTGTACAGTTTTGACAAGTAATACAAGGTAAATATGGATATCATCCTAAGCGATAATGAGACTTTTACCTAGAATTGAAATTTAACTACACGAGCTACCTGATCGATGACAGGAAAGATTCATGTAAATAAAATAAAGTTGGCACTAGTAAAGCAATTAAAGAAGTCAAGCTAGATGGAATTACCAAGTACTAAAAGAAACATGTCAAGTAGCCTAAAAATAAGGAAACTATCTTCCTAGGACTCCACCCCCCTTTCCTTGCTACCCAAAATAGATGTGACCCTTAAGTGGACTGCCCTTGTGTGGTGATGAGATTTATAGATCAAAAACTTCTTTCTCAAGATAAGTTCTTGCTCACCCAAAATTAAACTCGGCAATACTCAACCTCAAGTGTTAACCCTAGGTGGATTACGCCTTAATCTCCTCTTAACACCTAATGAAATCCTAGATTACCTCTAATCTAAGATACCCACTATGCCCCCTTCTTCTCTTCATTCACCTATTTATACTGTCTCAAGGACTATGTGAATTAGTAAGATGTGTGAAGGCCTTTCAACACATAACAAATAACACAAGAAAAAGAGGCAACACAAGTAGTCCTCAATACACAACATAAACATAAATACATTGAATAGCTAGGTAGAGTAATGTCATCCTAGAGAGATATGAAAATCTACTCACTATCCATCATATGGATCAACAAATAACCCATAAACAATGTATCCATAAAAATTCAACTAAAGAGAAAGAGAAAAGAAGAAACTCAATATAGCCCTTAGAAAACTAAGCCTTCTTGACTGATGTTACCTTCTCCAAGCTCCAAGATTCCTCCAATGGAGATACCAAGAAAATCAATAAAAGAGCAAGACACCAAGGTAGGTGGTGGGCTTTTCTTTCCTTCTCCTATTTATATCCTAGGTCATTCTCCCATGTATTCCTATTCCCAAAACCCTAAAAGGGATAAGAATTCATTTCTAAGGCTAGGTCACCAGGTTGGAGGTGTGGGGGACCACAAAAAATTTGAGTTTTGATGAAACAGAGCATGCATTGGCGACATGTCACCAACTGGGTCAAATTCCTGGCGATGCGTTGCTAGATGACAAAATTTTCATAGAATGTCAATAACGTTAGCGATGCGTCACCAACCTTGGTTTCTGCTTCAGCCGCTTCTCATGCCCAAAACTTCATCTCGCTCGATCTTGTTCCAAGCTGCCATGTCCACAACACCATCCAACCGGTAGACAACCAATGTAAACAAGAGAAACTGAGACCAAAAGGGAAATCATATAAGTATTTAGTGGTCAAAGTTGCCAAAAAGTCAACACTTTGATCATTGATTTATGCACTTAACATCAAGTTCACTCAGTTATAAGCAACAAAGGGAAATATCAAAGTATGTGACCCACATGTAAGGAACCTTGATGATCTTAGGTGAAAGGACTACATATTCCATGGCCACTATGAGAATCATTTATGAGACTTATGTAACGATCCATGTAGCATTCTCATGGTGGGTCAGCCTAGCAAAAGTTCTCCAACTTGTACTTATCTATAGACTACATATCTCATATTAGTCACCGCATATGTTAGTCATTATGTGTTATTGCAACCCGCTCCATAATAATACTAGACCAATGACATTTGAGAATATCATTATTCTAGGATGATTACTATGTTTATTACATTATGCAGAAATAAAACAACAAACATAATTATTGGATTAATGTCTTAATAAAATATCATGACTCAATGTGCAAAAATACAATCATCTCATGACTGGCTTTTGGGCACAACACTAACAATTGACTACCTACTATTTTCACTAAGGATAACCTAGGCATGATTTTAGTACACAATTTCATAAGATCAACAAATTTCCTAGCCACTATAGGCACAGATGCACTAACATCAAACAGAACACTAACAAGCATACCATTACGATAAATGTTACCTCTTAGTGCTCCTCCCTTCTGTGATGTCTCTGGCTTCTCCACTTGGAAGACTCTATCATCTCTCTGCACTGGAGGCTAAGGCACTAGAGGAACTGGACTCTGCTGCCCCTCCATAGGTGCTCCCCTTCTAGGTCCTGGCCCAATATGCCTTACTGGGCCTTGGTTTTTTGGCCTTTCTTGAGCCTGTGGGCAGTCTTTGATCCAATAATCTATGGATCCACATCTTAGACATGCTAGCATGTCAAAATAGCATTTTTATTTCCATGAAAATTCTTGCACTTAGGGCAACTTAGGACTCTTCGGTTTCTTCTATCCTCATCTTTGACCTCAATGGTCTCATCATTTGTATCTTCTATGCTTCCAAAAGGAACATATTCAGATGTGTTCCTAGTATCCTATTCTAGTTGCTATTGTGCATCCTGAGCTGGTTCTATTAGAGCTACTTGGACTCCTTGCTATTCTGCATGAATCAGCCGTACTAAGTTTTCATTGATTAGAGCTAAGTTTCTCTAAAGCTTTAACCAAACCTGAGGCACTTCAGGGTTTGGTAACCCCTTGTTGGTCCAAATTCCCTCTTTTTGGTTAATTTCTTTGTTACCTAGATTTAGTACGAGGCCTTTGGGTGGCTCTCATATCCTTGTGGCAACCATGTTTACTTCCTGCATTGATGATTCATCATAGAGCACATATAGAGACCATAAGTATTTCAGTAGTACTTGATACTAGCAACTGACCAGACTGAGTTCATGTATGTAGATGCATGGAATGCAACTCTATGCTATGTACATGTACAAGCCATGCTCTGAAACCAACATCTGTTAGCCCCTCCGGGATAGTCCAGTTATGGTGCCAAATTTGTGCATTTAGACTCCCACGATTGGTAACGTTCTGTAGGCCATTAGAACACTACCCTTAGTATGCATACGCAAGTGGCCCTCTTGGGCACTATGTAAATACATGCATATTGGTCCAACCACCACACACATATTCACATTTCATGCACACCATGGTAGAAATGGAGGAAAACACTAGCAGAAGTCTTAATCTTGGCAACCACACAGTAGGCAACCTTGTTAAATTTTAGTGAGCAGTCACTGCACCTGTAACTTCCCCTAGTAAACTGTATGATTCTAGCCATGTAACACCCTATTTTCTTTCCTACATTATCAAGTACAGGCATAAAGAAAACTCTAGAATTTTGTTTTACATCAATATCCCACCTATGGACCAAGTTATGGATTTTTTAAGTTGGTTACAAAATTATGCCCAAATGACCAGTCACTCAAGCAACTTTGCAACATTATATCTTTAGTACAAGGCTCCAAATTCTAAAACCCTAAAGCCCAATTAAACCTCATGATGTCCTCTAGGTGTGGTCAAAATTTCATACAAAGATTCATTTTACACAGGGATATATAGAACATTAAGTGCATAGTCAAAATTCTGGTCCTTTATGACCGTTTTGCCCATACAAAATTTTATAAGTGTGCAAACAGTTCATTCACAAGGGGACAGCCCTCCAAGGATTTCCTATACATGTCCAATACACATAGGAACTACATGCTCTTCCATCTAATAATTTTATGTGGCTAAAACAGAATTTACAAGTAAGCAGCCTAACATTCACACTTAGGCAGCTTTGCACCACATCATATACATAGCCAAAACATAATTGAAATGTTCACATATTTGTATCATTTCATATAAACTACATGTACATGCATAGATTCACTACATAATGGTCTTAAGTTAGCACAATATGCACCCTAGGTTACAGGAGTACCTGAGAGACAATGGACGCAAGAACAGGATGCTGGACAGCTCCTGCATAACATAATAAGCACCACCATTAAAAATACCAAATGTGCTCCTAAAATCACCAAATTTTCCAGATCACAACTAGAATATGGAAATTCAGGGCAAAACTCAAACCACAAATGTTAGTTCAAAGGTGATCTTTCAGTTAGGCCTGAAATGACAGAATTGAGGGGAGTAAGTTTTATTTAGAAACTTAGTAAGGGTAGCACTTGGATTTAGTAGGCAATGTAACCATGATTAAAACCTTCATCCAAAGACACTAAAACACAAAAACCCCAATGCTTATAGCAACTAAATGTAGCAGCCTTTCACAACCAACAAACGCATAAAATGCGGCAACAACATAAACCATAGGTTAGTCCATAAAACATGCAATAAACATAAATAAATCCCTATGGCAGTCCTCCTGAAGCTAATTCTTGGTCTTAGGAGGATTTTAATAGTAGTTAGTACTAACTTTGGGCTCTAGAAACCCTTATTTCATTGCCATCTTTGTGCATTTCAGACTAGGTCACAAAACCATCAATAAGTGCACTCCCCTTACTAAGCTTGGTTCATCAAGGTCATGGCTCTCTTCCAATCTTAGCCCTAGCTCCATGGTTGATTGAAAATACATAAAACAACCCATGAGAGCAAGAGAAGCCTTACCAAAGTGGGTAGGCCCAAAATTAACCTTGATCCTTGAATTATCCAACCAATAGCTCTAGTTTGCTTCCAATTGCTTCCTTTTGCCTTCAATTTCAATCAATTGCAAGTTTGAAGGTGTTGTGGTGATGGAGGAAGTGCAGCTATATTCTTGGGTTGGAGGAGGCTGAAAATGGGAGAGAGATAAGTGAATTGGCCACTTAAATGGGCTTAAATGAGCTTAAGTGCACAAAACACACTTAACAAGCTTAACCTTGCTTTATATCATTTTCCTTCTCAATAATTATGGTTTCTTTGTCTTAAACTCATTGGTTCACATGTTCCCAACATTTTTGACCCATTTACAAGCCAAAGCCACCCCTCCCTTGGTGGGAAAACTACAAATTGCTCCATTTTGTCTTAAGTCAAAAGCTTGAACACCTTAAGGTTTACACTAGGACATTTAGGTCCTTAATGCCTTTAGTGTTTCCTTTGTCCAAACTTGTCTTCCATGAGCAAGTTGGTCCTCCAATAGCACTTTTTTTCATTCATATCCTTCTAATAGCTCTCCAAAGCTCTTTCTTGGGAGTTTGTAATTAAGTACCTGAATTTTGAAAACCTTACAAAAAAGTCCATAGGTTGCTTGGAAAACAAGTAATCCTTAAGGCTTTTCTTAGAGGCCAAGTTAGCAACTTGGAAAACATTTAAATAGGTGTTCATTATAGATTTTACCCATCACACTTCAATCACTATGAAGAAAATTACACAATATAATGGTTTTTAGCATTATGCCACACTTGTAATTCTCTTATTTTTGTCAGGTGGAAACAGAAGTCCTCTTTGGTGATCTTGTTGAGCTTGCCATATTTCATGCAGAAGCTGGTACACATCTCCTTGGTCTTGGCCAAGTTCTCCTCCAACTGACTTCGGACGGAAGACTGCTTGGTCGCCCAACCCTGAAGATAGCCCCTGTAGACTAATAGCTGCATGGAAAAAAACTTGATGTGAGTTATAGCAACGTACAGGCCTAAAATTTTTATAGGTACCTGAGGGCTAAAGATTACCTGAGCAGCGTGTTCAGAAATTTGAGCGACAAGGATTGCCTCATTCAGGTAGTCCTCGGCCAAGGATTGAAAGGTGGCATTCGTGATGATGCCCCTCGCCATCTGTGGGACCATTTTCTGGAAATCCTCTAAAAATAGGTCCATGTCTTTAGTGAAAGTCCAAAAGGGCTCCCTTACCACTTTATCATTTGGGATCTTCGAATCCTAAATAGGCCTTTTTCGAAGGTGGTCCATCATACACTTTGACTGAGCCAGTTCTTCTACAAAATCATGCTAAAGTTCCTTTATCACATCATCTCTTAGCCATTCATCTACAAAATCTAAAATGCTGAAAAAGTTAAAATTCATATATGAATGACTAAGAGACAAACCTAGTGGTATTTCAGTGTCTTCTCTATCAAAGTCCCCAAGGTCTCTATTATAGCATCAGGGCTCAGGGGGATGGATCGAATCACCACCTTTCAAGAAGGATCCTCTTCAGTCATGAAGTTCATCTGATATGAAAAGGGTATAGTGGATGAGAAGGACCCTGGTCCGACCAATCAACCACCGCCTAAATATACCTGTTGAACTCCTCAAATTGAGACTCCATCTCAAGAGTAAGCAACTTTGACAAATCTGTCAGGTCGATGTCAAGGACCCCCAAAGCCCACTTCATAGGCGTGACATTCCATTTCCTGTCCACCTTTATGAAAAAGTGCTTCTTTTTCCATCCTCACCAACTGTCCTTGGTCTTGAAGGTGAAAGTAAATTTCTTGCTCCTAGATCCCTAAGGAAGCAAGAAGTAAAAATCACCCTTCGAGACAGGATGAAGCTTGTAGTATTGCATGAAAAAGATTAATGAATTTTGGGTTTATTTTGAAGACCCAACACATATAGACAAAGGCTTTAAAGTAAGAATAGGAGTTTGGGGGTAGTTGGTTAATGGCTATGCCAAAAAATCGGCAAAAGTCGCTCACCATCTTCGGTGGTCGATACCAAAGACCCGCCCTCAGCTGTGTCTTGAAGACAATGATCTCGTTATGCCAAGGAAGGTAGCTTGCTTTGCCAGGTCCAGTGTTACCCACTCCAAGGTAGTCCAATTATGGTGCCAAAATTGTGCATTTAGACTCCCAGAATTGGAACTGTTCTATGGGCCATCAGAACACTACCCTTAGTGTGCATACCCAAGTGGCCCTCTTGGACACTATGTAAACACATGCATATTCGTCCAACCATCACACACATATACATTTCATGCACATCATGGAAGCAAAGATGGAAAACACTAGCACAAGTATTAATCTTGGCTACCACACGTTAGGCAATCTTGTGAAGTTCGAGTGACCAGCCACTGCACCTGCAACTTCCACTAATAAACTCTATCATTCTAGCCATGTACCTCCTATTTTATTTTCTCCATTACCAAGTATAGACTTAGAGCAAACCAAGGAAGTTTTTTTTTTGCGTGCACAGCCCACCTATGGACCAAAGTTATGGATTTTTTAAGTTGGTTACAAAATTCTAACCAAATGAACAGTAACTTAGCCAAATTTACAATTTCATATCTTTGGGCACAAGGATCTAGATTTAGAAATTCCAAATCCCAGTTTAACCTCTAGATGTTCTCAAGGTGTGGTAAAAATTTTATACCAAGATTCCTTCTAGACAGGGATATATAAAAATTTAAGTGTAGAGATAAAATTCTAGTCACCTTATGACCATTTTGCCCATACAAAATTTCATAAGTGTGTAAATATTTCATTC
This sequence comes from Aquilaria sinensis, assembly GCA_005392925.1. NCBI lineage: Eukaryota > Viridiplantae > Streptophyta > Magnoliopsida > Malvales > Thymelaeaceae > Aquilaria > Aquilaria sinensis. The sequence goes on along the minus strand of SMDT01003330.1, from coordinate 96,225 downwards.
ACATGGGGAAAACCTTCCAAAGCTATCCCATATATTTCTATTACACATAGGAATTAAATTGCCTTGCTTTTAACAACTTTATCTGGCCAAAACAGAATTTAGAAATAAGCAGCCCATCATTCACACTTAGGCAGCTTTGCACCACATTACTTACATAGCCAAAACATTACTCAAATGTTCACATGCTTGTATCATTTCACATACAATACATGTAATTGTATACATGAACTAAAAAATGGTCTTAACTCAGCTAAATATACACCCTAAATCATAGGAGTTCTTGAGATACAGTGGCCCCCAGAAATAGGATGCTGGACAGCTAGTGCACAACATAATAAGTTCCACCATTAAAAATACCAAGTGTGCTCCTAAAATCACAAACCTTCCAGATCATGACTTGACATATGGAAGTTTATGGACCTAAAATTTTAGATCAAAACTCAAACAAAAAATGTCAATTTGAATGAGATCTTTTTGCTAGACCTAAAATGACAGAATTGAGGGGAGTAAGTTTCATTGAGAAACTTAGTAAAGGTAGCACTTGGATTCAATAGGCAATGTAACCTTCATTAAAACCTACATCCAAAGACACTAAAACATAAAAATCACAATGAATATACACAAGATATAGCAACCAAATGCAGCATCCATTCACAACAAACAAACACATGAAATGTGGCAGCAACATATACCACAGGTTAATTCGTAAAATACAAAACAAACATAACCAAATCACTATGGAAGCCCTCCTTAAGCTACTGCTTGATCTTAGAAGGATTTTAATAGTAGTTAGTACTAACTTTGGGCTCTAGAAACCCTCATTTCACTTCCATCTTTGTGCACTTCAGACTAGGTCACAAAACCTTCAATAAGTGCACTCCCCTCACTATGTTTGGTTCATCAAGCTCATGTCTCTCTTCCAAGCTTAGCCCTAGCTCCATGGTTTCTTGAAAAGGATAGAAAACAACCCATGAGAGCAAGAGAACCCTTACCAAAGTGGGTAGGCCGATAATCAAGCTTGATCCTTGAAGCATCCAAGCAATAGCTCAAGTTTGCCTCCAACTGTTTCCATTTACCTTGAATTTCAATCAATTTAAAGTTTGAAGGTGTGGTGGCTATGGCAAAAGTGTGATTGTGTTCCTGGGCTAGGCAAGGATGAAAAGGAGAGAGGGATAAGTGATTTGGCCACATAAATGGCCTTAAATGAGCTTAAGGGCACAAAATACACTTAAACAAGCTTAATCTTGCTTTATGTCATTTTCCTTCTCATTAATTATGGTTTATTTGTCTTAAAATAATTGGTACACATGTACCCAACATTTTTTTACTATTTATCAAGTCTTTGCTGCCTCCCCCATGATGAGATAACCACACAATTCCACCCTTTGACTTAAGTCAAAAGCTTGAACACCTTAAGGTTTACACTAAGACATTTAGATCCTTAATGCCTTTAGTGTTTCCTTTGTACAAACTTATCTTCTATGAACAATTTGGTCCTCTAATAGCACTTTCATACCACTCATGTCCTTCCCATAACTCTCCAAGTCTCTTTCTTGAGAGTTTTGCAATTGAGTACCCAAATTTCCAAAACCTTACAAAAAAGTCAATAGGTTGTTTGACAAACAAGCAATCCTTAAGGCTTTTCTTGGGGGCCAAGTCACTAACTTGGAACATTTTTAAGGAGGAATTGATCATGCCTTTTACCCCCCATACTTCAATCATTATGGTGAGAATTACACAATATAATGGTTTTTAGCTATTATGACACACTTGTAATTCTCCTATTTTTGTGTGGTGGTAACATTCCTCCCCCACTTAAAAATTTTGGTACTCCAAAATAGCCTTTAGCTTTAGGTATTCTTCATGATACCTTTCCATAAGGTCTTTTTTAGTTTTCTCAGGTTGCTTCTATTTCAGAGTGGTATGACCACTGAACTTTAACCATAGGAATAAGTTTATTTCTTAACCTCTTGTTACCCTTGGCTAAGATAGCTACGGTTTTCTCTTCATATGTCAAGTTAGGTTCCAACTGTATGTCTTCTACTAGAATAGCATGCTTTGTGTCTAATAGACACTTCTTAAGCATACTGATGTGAAAAACATTATGAACACTTTGATGGGCTTCGGGAGCCAAACAGTGCAGCGGAATTTAACCGAAACCCTCCAGGATCCAAGTGAAACGGGGTAAACCGGGTGTTCAAAAATTTTCATACCTAATTTTTGGTTGAGATCTCTCACTCAACTATAGAGTCGAATCACAAAACCTGAACAGTTGATGTGTTCAGGCTCTCTATGGTATCCACATGAGCCTCTCGGGATCACCGCGTCCCAGTAGATGCATTTCTCTTGCGCTAACAGTGCTAGCTTGCGTCCTCCAAGGAATTGCAAGAGAAGAGTGTGGCTGTCCTTTTTGGAGGCTAGGGCAAGGAGACCTACGAATTTCTCACTAAAAAGTTGTATTTATAGTGAGACTCAACTTCCAGGCCTAATAGGTTTCAAAGCCCTAATCCAATTAGGATTTAATTTCGGGCTTAATAATGGCTCAACTCTTTGGCCCATTATTAATACGAAATTAAAGTGAAACCAATACCCAAATAATTAGCCCATCCACTCTAATGATCCAAATAGCTCTTTGTGTGCGACCCAATAGGCTCTTGCCATGTTGGCAATGATCATAAATCGGATTTATGATCATAAGCAATGAGCGGTGTCTAGCAACACATCAATGCTACCCAACTGACAAGATTGTCGATGATTCGACTAAACCTTTATGATCATCATTGATATATGCCATTGTCCCTTTGTCCAAGATATTAAGACTAAGCACGAGACATGGAATGTGTCACTCTCATATAGCCCAATCTTTGGTTTCTTGATTATCGAGTAGACTAACTTAAGCTGATGACATTGATATCGTATATCAACTCATCCGAGCATGGCCATGCATTTTCTAAGTCTCACTCTATCAAGGGGCCCGAAGATATCACTCCCGTTACATAGGAGGGACAAATCCCATCTTGATCATACAAATCCCTCCGCATGATATGTGACATACCCAATGACCTCCTTCAAGTTCACTCAGTTACGAGCAACAAAGGAAAGTATCAAAGTATGTGACTCACATGTAGGGAACCTTGATGATCTTAGGTCGAAGGACTACATATACCATGATCACTATGAGAATCACTTATGACACTCATATAATGATCCATGTAGTGTTCTCATGGTGGGTCGGTCCAGTACACAAGTTCTCCAACTTGTACCCATATGTAGACTACATATCTCATATTAGTCTCCACATATGCTAGTCGTTATGTATTATTGCAACCCGCTCCACAATAATACTAGACCAGGGACATTTGAGAATATCATTATTCTAGGGTTACAATTATGTTTGTTAAGTTACGCAGAAACAAAACAACAAACATAATTGCTGGATTAATGCCTTAATAAAATATCATGACTCAATGTGCAAAAAATACAATCATCTCATGATTGGCCTTTTGGGCACAACACTAACAATCTCCCACTTGCACTAAAAGCCAATCATCCATGTATCTAATACCGATGGACCTAGAATGGCTATCATGCTTCTGCTGCGTAAGGGGCTTTGTCAGTGGATCAGCAATGTTGCTGTCTGTCGAAGTCCTGCATATCCTTACATCACCCCTCTCGATGATCTCCCTGATGAGATGATAGCGTCGGAGTATGTGTTTGGATTGCTGGTGAGATCGAGGTTCCTTAGCCTGTGTGATTGCTCCATTGTTGTCACAATAGAGCTCTATTGGGTCGGTAATGCTTGGAACCACTCCAAGTTTAGTGATGAACTTCTTGATCCAAACTGCCTCCTTCACAGCATCAGAGGTGGCAATGTACTCAGATTCTGTTGTAGAGTCAGCTACTGTCTCTTGCTTTGAACTCTTCCAGCTCACAGCACCACCACCAATACAAAACACATAACCAGATTGCGATCTAAAATCATCCTTATCGGATTGAAAGCTTGCATCGGTGTAACCCCTTACAACGAGCTCATCTTCACCTCCAAAGACCAAGAATGCATCCTTAGTCCTTCGTAAGTACTTAAGGATGTTCTTAACAGCTGTCCAGTGACTCTCACCAGAGTTCAATTGGTACCTACTCGTCATGCTCAAAGCATATGAGACATCGGGATGAGTACATATCATGGCATACATGATAGATCCAATTGCTGAGGCATATGGAATCTTACTCATGCGCTCTCTCTCCTCGGGTGTACTCGGACACTGAGATCTAGAAAGAGTGATACCATGTGACATGGGCAAGAATCCTTTCTTGGAATCTTGCATGCTAAACCTCTTTAGCACCTTGTCAATATATGTACTTTGACTTAGGCCAAGAAGCTTTCTAGATCTATCTCTATAGATCCTGATGCCTAACACATAGGCTGCTTCACCCAAGTCCTTCATAGAGAAACATTTCCCCAGCCAAGTCTTCACAGACTGTAGCTCAGGAATGTCATTCCCGATGAGTAGTATGTCATCTACATACAACACCAAGAAGACAATAGCGCTCCCACTAACCTTCTTGTAGACACAAGGTTCATCTTCATTTTTGATAAAACCAAACTCTTTGATTGCTTCATCAAAATGAAGATTCCAACTTCGAGAAGCTTGCTTCAATCCATAAATGGACCTTTGCAACTTGCACACTTTATTGGCATTCTCAGGAGTGACAAAACCCTCAGGTTGTGTCATGTACACATCCTCAAGTAGCTTTCCATTTAGGAATGCAGTTTTGACATCCATTTGCCATATCTCATAATCATAGTGTGCAGCAATAGCAAACAAAATTCAGATGGATTTAAGCATAGCAACTGGTGAAAAAGTTTCATCATAGTCAATACCATGAATTTGCTTGAAACCTTTTGCAACCAATCGTCCCTTAAAGGTAATCACATTACCATCCATGTCAGTTTTCTTCTTGAAAACCCATTTGCACCCTATGGGTTTTACCCCTTCAGGTGGGTCAACCAAAGTCCATACTTGGTTTTCATACATGGATTCCATCTCGGATTTCATGGCCACTAGCCACTTCTCAGAGTCAAGCCCCGACATAGCTTGTTGGTAGGTTGTGGGCTCATCCTGATCCATGAGCATCACATCACCAGTGTGAGTCATGAGAAATCCATATCTCTCAGGCTCACGCCGAATCCTACCAGACCTACGTGGGCTCTGTGCTACAGGAACAGACTCTTGAACCACAACATCTTGTGGTGTCTGTTCAGGTTCCATTTCAGGTTCGATGTCTCCTTGTTGTTCTTGAATTTCTTCAAGTTCTACTTTCCTCCCACTAGTTTCTTTAGAGATAAACTCTTTCTCTAAAAAGACACCAGTTCGAGCAACAAACACTTTTTGCTCAGAAGGATTGTAGAAATAGTAACCCTTTGTTTCTTTGGGATACCCAACAAAAAGGCATTTTTGAGATTTGGGCCCTAGTTTGTCAGAGGATTGACGTTTCACATAAGCGTCACAGCCCCAAATCTTCATAAAAGACAAATTGGGACGCCTCCCACTCCATATCTCATATGGTGTCTTTTGAACCGATTTAGATGGAACTCGGTTTAGTGTAAAAGCGGTTGTCTCTAGAGCATGTCCCCAAAAGGAGTTTGGAAGGTCAGCTTGACTCATCATAGAGCGAACCATGTCTAACAGAGTTTGATTTCTCCTTTCAGATACACCATTCCATTGAGGTGTACCTGGTGGAGTGAGTTGTGATACTATACCACACTCCTTCAGATAGTCAAGGAATTCTCGATCCAAGTACTCTCCACCTCGATCTGATCGAAGCACTTTGATACTCTTCTCGAGTTGATTCTCTACTTCATTCTTGAATTCTTTGAACTTTTCAAAGGATTCTGACTTGTGTCTCATAAGATACACATAGCCATATCTGCTAAAGTCATCAGTGAAAGTAATGAAGTATTGGAAACCTCCTCTAGCTTGTGTAGACATAGGGCCACATACATCACTATGTATGAGTCCTAGTAAGTCATTAGCCCTTTCACTTTGCCCTGTGAATGGGGCTTTGGTCATCTTGCCCAACAAACATGACTCACATGTCTCATATGATTCAAAATCAAATGAGTCCAAGAGTCCATCCTTATGGAGCTTGGATATACGGGTCTCATTTATATGGCCCAAGCGACAGTGCCAGAGATAGGTCGGGTTTGAATCATTTAATCTGACCTTCTTGGTATTCACATTATAGATTGGATCTTTGAGGTCTAGAACATACAACCCATTGCTAAGTTGATCACTGCCATAAAATATTTCATTCAAATAAATAGAACAACATTTGTCCTTTATTTAAATGAAAAACCTTTCTTGTCCAAACAAGAAACAGAAATCGAATGGCGCAAAGTAGCAATTGTCATTCTAAAACTAATCCACTAGGTACAGTGATTGTTAGTGTTGTGCTCAAAAGCCAATCATGAGATGATTATATTTTTGCACATTGAGTCATGATATTTTATTAAGGCATCCAACAATTATGTTTGTTGTTTTGTTTCTGCGTAACTTAACAAACATAATCGTAACCGTAGAATAATGATATTCTTAAACGTCCCTAGTCTAGTATTATTGTGGAGCAGGTTGCAATAATACATAACGACTAGCATATGTGGAGACTAATATGAGATATGTAGTCTACATATGGGTACAAGTTGGAGAACTTGTGTACTGGACCGACCCACCATGAGAACACTACATGGATCCTTATATGAGTGTCATAAGTGATTCTCATAGTGATCATGGTATATGTAGTCCTTCGACCTAAGATCATCAAGGTTCCCTACATGTGAGTCACATACTTTGATACTTTCCTTTGTTGCTCGTAACTGAGTGAACTTGAAGGAGGTCATTGGGTATGTCACATATCATGCGGAAGGATTTGTATGATCAAGATGGGATTTGTCCCTCCTATGTAATGGGAGTGATATCTTCGGGCCCCTTGATAGAGTGAGACTTAGAAAATGCATGGCCATGCTCGGATGAGTTGATATACGATATCAATGTCATCAGCTTAAGTTAGTCTACTCGGTAATCAAGAAACCAAAGATTGGGCTATACGAGAGTGACACATTCCATGTCTCGTGCTTAGTCTTGATATATTGGACAAAGCGACAATGGCATATATCAATGCTGATCATAAAGGTTTAGTCGAATCATCGACAATCTTGTCACTTGGGTCGCAATGATGTGTTGCTAGACACCGCTCATTGCTTATGATCATAAATGTGATTTATGATCATTGCCAACATGGCAAGAGCCTATTGGGTCGCACACATAGAGCTATTTGGATCATTAGAGTGCATGGGCTAATTATTTGGGTTATGGTTTCACTTTAATTTCGTATTAATAATGGGCCAAAGAGTTGAGCCATTATTAAGCCCGAAATTAAATCTTAATTGGATTAGGGCTTTGAAACCCATTAGGCCTAGAAGTTGAGTCTCACTATAAATACAACTTTTAAGTGAGAAATTCGCAAGTCACCTTGCCTTAGCCTCCAAAAAGGACAGCCACACTCTTCTCTTGCAATTCCTTGGAGGACGCAAGCTAGCACTGCTAGCGCAAGAGAAACGCATCTACCGGGACGTGGTAGAAGCGTGGTGATCCCGAGAGGCTCGTGTGGATACCATAGAGAGCCTGAACTTGTCAACTGTTCAGGTTTTGTGATTCGACTCTACAGTTGAGTGAGAGATCTCAACTGAAAATTAGGTATGAAAATTTTGGAGCACCCGGTTTACCCCATTTCACTTGGATCCTGGAGGGTTTTGGTTAAATTCCACTACGCTATTTGGCTCCCGAAACCCATCAATAGATTAGATCTTCGAGGTCTAGAACATACAACCCATTGCTATGTTGAGCACTACCATAAAAGATTTCATTAAATAAATAGAACAACATTTGTCTTTTATTATAAATGAAAAACCTTTCTTGTCCAAAAAAGAAACAGAAATCAAATTTCTACTAATAGTAGGCACAAAGTAGCAGTTGTCTAATTCTAAAACTAATCCACTAGGTAAAGTGAGAACATAAGTCCCTACGGCTAAGGCAGCAACCTTTGCTCCATTTCCAACACATAGGTCCACTTCACCTCGGGCCAATCTTCTACTTCTACTTAGATCCTGCACATTTGTACAAATGTGAGATCCACATCCAGTATCCAATACCCAAGATAAGGAAGTAGAAAAGTTTGCCTCTATAACAAAAATACCTGAAGTGGAAGTCTTACTTCCCTTTTCCGTAGCAAGTTCTTCAAGATAAAGCTTGCAGTTGTGCTTCCAGTGTCCAGGTTGCTTACAATGGAAGCACTCCCTTTCCTTTGCCACACCACCCTTTGGTTTCAGTGCAGCTGAAGAAGAACTAGCATGCATTGGACTTTCCATTAGTTTTATCCTTCTTCTTGTTGGCTTTTCCCTTTCCCTTGCCCTTTTGAACCATCAAAATGGGCTTAGCCTTCTTAAGGTTTTGGTCAGCAGTTCTCAACATGTTGAGCAATTCAGGAAGAGACTTGTCAAGGTCGTTCATGTTATAGTTCATGAGGAACTGACTGTATCTTTCAGGCAATGATTGCAAGACTACATCGATAGCCAACTCTTTCTGAAGAGCAAATCCCAAATTCTCAAGATTCTCAATGTACCCAATCATCTTGAGCACATGAGGACCCACGGGACTTCCCTCAGACATCTTGCACTGAAACAATGCCTTAGAGGTCTCAAACCTCTCATGCCTAGCTTGCTCTTGGAAAAGCATTTTGAGATGTTCAATCATATCGAACGTTCCCATGTTCTCATGTTGCTTCTGAAGCTCAGATTCCATGGTAATAAGCATGAGGCATGCAACATCCAAAACATCATCAGAATGCTTCTTGTGAGCATCCCTTTCAGCTCTTGGAGCAATGGCAGCAGGCTCATTCGGAATGGGCTGCTCTAGGACATAAGCCTTTCTCTCTTGCTTGAGGACTATCCTCAAGTTTCGCTACCATTTGTGAAAGTTGGTCCCATTCAGTTTTTCTTTCTGAAGGATCGATCGCAACGAAAGTGTCGATGTGTTTTGTTCCATGGTTATCTACAACAGTAAATATGCAGTGTAAGAGTCATGTATTTTAATTCATTTAATAAGGACTTTTATTAAATGATACTCCCACTATTGTCCTCAAAATAATAACCCTCGAAATTATTTTGGAACACCTTGGCGCTAAGGTATTCTAGTGGGCCAAAATCCATATTTGACCACAACCTGAGTCAGCTTTGGCTTGTCTCTCAAGTTACAGTTATTTAGGTAGGCAACTCCTTGCCAATTGCATCTTATGCAACTCTTGGATAGTTGGGTGAACAACACTTGTCCAAGCTCATCTCATGAGCTTAAGCCTAACTCTATGCGTCTAAGTCCCTAATCTTATTAGGATGACTTAGTTAAGTTGGACCCAAAGTTAGCAATTTGGATATCACTATTATCCCATCGCGCCTTACCAAGATGAACATAGGTGCTTTGCTTTGGAAAACCCACCTAAAGTTGATAAAAGTCTTGACGAGTGCTAACATTTGGAAGGCATCACATTTAATGACTTAGTATTTGTTTGAGGGATTTTTCATTTGATCTCACCAATTTGTTATCTCCGGTTGTCTTATACATGCATCACATACAAGTATAAAACATGCATCTCATGCATACAAGAAAGTAAACGTGACATGTTTATAGCCAAAACTATGCGATATTCTCAAGCCAATGAGAATATCATAAAAGCCTAAGAAAAGGGAAGAGTCGTTACAAGCTCCTTCTCTTCCTTTCTTGGTTACCCTTTTGCTGTCACCTCCTTGGACATACCACCTTAGATGATCCCATAGTTCACCATTACATCAATAATAGAAACCATGAGTTACATTCAAGGGGAGTAAGGTGAGAAGAGAATGTACAATGAGAGTGATAAGAAAAGGCACGACTCGCAGGCCGTATTTACAAGTACAACCAATCAAGGGCTATAACCATGCACCATGCTTCAAACACCAATCAGCATATCATGTCAAATCTCATTCAACAAAGATGCATGCCAATTTTCGTGCATTGATTAACCAAATTTTGCAACTATTGCAAGAGTCCTAATCCATATAGGTATCTCATACCATTCAATTTCGGGTTAATCTCATTAACCAATTAGTGTCGTTTCTTCATATATGTCATATGTTCATTACGAGTTCTAGTTTCATGCATCATGAATCAATCTAATTAATCATGGCCGAAAAGGAACCGAACACATAACATCATGTGATTCAACATCAATCCCGATTTAAGGTTTCACCAGTAGCTCTGATACCACTGTTGGGTTTCGGAAGCCAAATAGCGTAGCAAAATTTAACCAAAAGATCTCTCACTCAACTGTAGAGTCGAATCACAAAACTTTAACAGTTGACATGTTCAAGGTCTCTATGGTATCCACACGAGCCTATCGGGATCACCACACTTCCACCGTGTCTCGGTAGATGCATTTCTCTTGCGCTTGCAGTGCTAGCTTGCGTCCTCTAAGGAATTGCAAGAGAAGAGTGCGGCTGTCCTTTTGGGAGACTAGGGCAAGGAGACCTGCGAATCTCTCACTAGAAGTTGTATTTATAGTGAGACTCAACTTCCAAGCCTAATGGGTTTCAAAGCCCTAATCCAATTAGGCTTTAATTTCGGGCTTAATAATGGCTCAACTATTGGGCCGATTATTAATACGAAATTATTGTGAAACCAAAACCCAAATTATTAGCACATCCACTCTAATGATCCAAATAGCTCTATGTGTGTGACCCAATAGGCACTTACCGCATTGGCAATGATCATAAATCACATTTATGATCAAAACCAATGAGCGGTGTCTAGCAACACATCAATGCTACCCAACTGACAAGATTGTCGATGATTCGACTAAACCTTTATGATCATCACCGATATATGCCATTGTCCCTTTGTCCAAGATATAAAGACTAAGCATGAGACATGGAATGTGTCACTCTTGTATAGCCCGATCTTTGGTTTCTTGATTACCGAGTAGACCAACTAAAACTGATGACATTGATATCGTATATCAACTCATCCGAGCATGGCCATGCATTTTTCTAAGTCTTACTCTATCAAGGGGCCCGAAGATATCACTCCCGTTACATAGGAGGGACAAATCCCATCTTGATCATACAAATCCCCCCACATGATGTGTGACATACCCAATGACCTTCTTCAAGTTCACTCAGTTACAAGCAACAAAAGAAAGTATCAAAGTATGTGATTCACATGTAGGGAACCTTGATGATCTTAGGTCGGAGGACTACATATACCATGATCACTATGAGAATCACTTATGACACTCATATAACGATCCATGTAGTGTTCTCATGGTGGGTCGGTCCAGTACATAAGTTCTCCAACTTGTACCCATATGCAAACTACATATCTCATATTAGTCTCCACATATGCTAGTTGTTATGTATTATTGCAACCTGCTCCACAATAATACTAGACTAGGCACGTTTGAGAATATCATTATTCTAGGGTTATAATTATGTTTGATAAGTTACGTAGAAACAAAGCAACAAACATAATTGCTGGATTAATGCCTTAATAAAATATCATGACTCAATGTAAAAAAAAACAATCATCTCATGATTGGCCTTTTGGGCACAACACTAACGGTATCTGCGCTATCGCCGACTGGGATGCCGAGGTCCCTCCACGCTCCCTCTACCCCTTCCCCATCATGTGGAGGCATATGACCGATGAGGTTTTTCGGGAGTTGGGGGTGGTAATGGAGCACAAGACGGACCTCGCCATGCCAGCTCCTGCCATCGACGGGAAGAAGTCCTAGCTAGTGATGCTCCTTCGGGGGGACTTATGAAGCCTTTTTTGAAAGTAAGTTTTCTTCCATAATTTTTAGTATAAGTATCCGTCTGGACTTACACTGATGTTTTCCTTCTTTTTCAGAGGTGGGCGACAAGTCTGCTGCCTACTACAAGTCCCTCTTTCTCGGCCAAGCCGAAAAGGGGGAACAAACAAAGAAGGGCCCCTCTAGAAGGCGCAAGACCTCTAGGAGTGGGCCGTCTGTGGCCAAAAAGGTGAAGAAGGACGTCCTTCCCCCTCCGCCAGAAGTCGTTGAAGAGGTTGGCGGCGAGCCTGAGGTCCCAGCCGTCTTGCCGACTCTGGAAGCCACTAGCATGGTCTCTCGGAGTCCTGCCACCTTGGCAGATATTTTGGGTTCTTCGGTGGTAGACCCTTCTACCGAAGAACTCGAGGAGCACCGAAGAAGCAGGGGTAAACACATTCCTGCCTTGGTGGAGGAGGTCAGAGACTCCGATGACGACGTCGCCGAGGTTGCGCCAGGTTTGTCCCTTAGACACTTTTTCTCTTAATCATGTTGATGTATGACTAAGAGACTTTGCCTTAATGAGACTTGTATTTTTAATTTTCCAAGAGAATTGGTGCCCTCATCCTGGGTGGCGGACCATGCCCGAAGGCGGGCTCTTCGGGACTCCCACGTCCCGAAGGACAAGGTTCTGAGGGAGCCTTTCTGGTCGTTTATGGAGGACAGGAATTTTTTCTCCGAGGACTGCCAGCAAATGACTCCCCAAATGGCGAGGGGCGTACTCACACAGGCTTCCTTCAAGGAGGTTGCCGAAGAGTGCGCTAATGAGGAGGCCCTTACCCCCAAAATTTCTGAACATGCTGCCAACTCTGTTGTAAAAAACGCAGAGTTGAGCTGGATAGCCAAGGAGGAGGTTGGAAAACTTCGGGAGGAATTCTTGAAGGGCCAAGAAGAGCTCTTGAAGGATTTTTCCCAGAAGATGTCCGACCTCGACGTGAAGGTAGTTAACCTAACTTCGGCCAACGATGGCTAACAAAAGGGGAAAGAGGAAGACTTTGCTCTCCTGGCGAAGGTGCTTGCTGACAACGCCAAACTTCAAGTCGACGTCAAGGCTTTGAAGAATGAGCCGAAGAAGAAGAAGGTGAAGGGGCTAAAGAAGGAGGTTGCTAATCTTCAGGACGAGGTGCAGGAGCTGTCCCTTGAAAAAGACAAGGCCTTCCAGGCGACCAAGGTTGCCTTCCAAGACGATTTCTGTCTGGCTCGCCACCAAGTTTTGAAGAAGTACCGACCTCAACCTCTCCTTCTTAGCTGGCCTGGACATTCCCGAGGAGCCTCGGTGGACTTGGTCAAAAATTGAACACCTCAACCTGCCATTTACCCTCCTCCGGCACCAAAGGCGGCGGCTAAGGACACAGGAGCGGGAGCTTCCCAAGACGCCAGGGTCGCTTAGATATGTTAGGACCTTTGCCTGCTTTTTCTTTGTAATTTTTCTTCTTGTAACCTTCTCCTTGTAATAAGGCCTTCTTCAATGAAATTTTTCCCTTTCTATATTTTGTCTAAGTCTTTGAGTAATTACTTTTATTTCCCAGTTATCCCGACCACTTTTGGTCAAGGGACTTCAGAAAACACTTTTTTTTTGCTTACTCTGTTAGCCGTCTTCGGAAAAATGTTCACTTTCGACGAATTCCCTTGAGCAAAATTTTGGCCTAAATGGACTTACTTTTTGGGAGAATGACCTAATCAACTTCAGAATGACCAAGTAAATTTCGCAAGCTTCTAAGCCTTGTTCGACGAGAGTTCTTTGGTGGAAAAAATTTTGTACTTCGAAACTTTTTCTAACTTGTACAATCTCTTACCAAGGTTCTAAGTATAGAACTTCTTGAAGGCATCCGAATGCCATGTGTTTTTCAATGCTCGACCTTCGGAGTCACCAAGCTTTTAGACTCCATTCCAGACTTCGTCAAGGACCAAGTAAGGCCCTTCCCAGTTCGCTCGAAGTATCCCATAAGACGGCCTTCGGGGTTCAAATTTGGCCTTTCGGAGAACGAGGTCTCCTTTCCTTATTCCTTTTGGCCTAACACACAGGTTCACGGCTGTGGCCACTCTTTGCTGAAAGGCTTTCCTTCTGAGTTCGGCCACCTCTCTACGTTCGTCAATCAGGTCGAGCTTAGCTCTCAATCCGAGGTCATTTCCTCCTTCATCGAACACTTGTATCTGACTGATGGCCGTACTACTTCGATAGGGATAATGGCCTCTATGTTGAAGATGAGTGAAAAAGGTGTCTCCCCCATGGCCCTTCGGGGTGTTATCCGATAACTCCACAGCACACTAGGAAGTTCTCCTGGCCACTTTCCTTTTGCTTCCCCCAACCTCTTTTCTGGTTCTATTGGATACCTCTACTTGTCCGTTGCTCTGGGGATGAGCTACTGGGGCAAAGTGCATCTTTATTCTGAGATTGGTGATGAATTCTTGGAATCCCTTGTCTGTAAACTAGGAACCATTATCGCCACTATCACCCTCGGTATGCCAAATCTGCATATGATGTCCTTCCAGAAGAACTTTTGTATATCCTTTGCCGAAATAGTTGCTAGGGGTTCTGCCTCGACCCATTTAGTGAAGTAATCCACAGCCACTATGCAGAACTTAACTCCTCCAGGTGCTATCGAGAGTGGTCCGACGAGATCTACGCCGCAAACTGCAAAGGGACAAGGGTAGTCTACCGAGGTTATTAATTCTGAGGGCAGTCTTTGGATGCTAGCGTGTCTTTGGCAATTGTCACACTTCTAGACGAATTGCCTTGCGTGTTTTCTTAAGATGGGTCAGAAGTACCCTTGGCGGAGTATTACTCCCGCCAAGGCGTCAGTTCCGATATGGGAACCACAAGCCCCCTCGTGGACTTCTTCGAGAACCATCTTAGCATCCTCTTCGCTAACACACCTTTGTAGCGGACTCGCGTACCCTTGCCGGTATAAATCTTCCCCAATTAGGAAATACCGTCCGGAACATGTTCACACTTTTGCAGTTTTGTGAGGATCCTCGGGGAGCTCTTCGGTTGTAAGATACCTCTTTATAGGATCTTTCCACCCTTTTCCAGAGGTTGTTATGCTTAGTGTCGCTATGCTCGGGTGGCTCAAAACTTCGGTGAACCTTTTTGATTTTTCCAACCTGTCTACTTCAGTATTGTCTCGGCAAGGTACATTTTCAATTTGTATGACGTCGAACTCCTGGATGAGCTTTGATACGCACTCATGATATTTTGCCAAAGTTGGGTCCTTTGTGCTATAGTCCCCTACCATCTGCCGTACCACTAGCTAGGAGTCGCTGTGGGCTTTTAGGTTTCTCACACCAATCTTTCTGGCCAAGTGTAACCCTGCTATGAGAGCTTCATATTCTGCCATATTGTTGGTGACGTTAAACCCAAATTTGATGGATTTCATGACTTTCAGGCCTTTGGGGCCACGAATGATTACCCCAGCTTCCCGGTGTTAGGAGCCGGTGGCCCCATCTACAAATAGAGTCTATTCTGGCTCACTTTTGCCGAGGTCTGATTGTTCACCTTCGGCAATAGGCACTTCAGCAATGAAGTCTGCTAGAGCTTGGGCTTTTATTGCTTTCCTTGGCTCATAAGTAATATCATACTCGCCTAGCTCTATGCACCACTTGGAAAGTCTTCTTGAATGATCTACTCTCTTCATGGCGTCCCGAAGAGGTAGGTTACTTCAGATAACAATGGGGTGAGCCTGAAAGTACGGACGTAGTCTCCTACTTGCTAGCACCAATGCATAGATACCTTTTTGTAGCAGGGGATACCTGACTTCGGCCCCATGCAGGGACTTGCTCACGTAGTATACTGGCCATTGCTCCGCCCCCTCTTCCTTCATGAGAACCGAACTCAATGCTTTTTCCGTAACGGCGTGGTAAAATACAAAAGGTTCTCCCTCTCGTGGTTGCCGAAGAGTGGGTAGGCGAGCTAGATAGACTTTGAGCTCTTCCCAGGCCTTTTGGCAATCCTCGTTCCAAGGATGGTCATCATCTCCGAGGTTGCCACCTTTTTTTGCTTCCTCGGTAAGGACCTTAAAGAATGCTCGGCAACGATCCCCATACCTGGAAATGAATCTACTAAGGGACGTTATTCTTCTTGTGAGCCTTTGAACATCCTTTGTTGTAACAGGAGTTCAAAATTCGAGTAGTGCTTTGCCTTTTTCCAGGTTGGCATCGATACCTCTTTCCGATACCATAAACCCAACGAACTTGCCTGAGCTTACACTGAAGATGCATTTTTCTAGATTGAGGTGAACTCCGAACGCTCTAAGTTGGTGGAAGGTTTCCTCCAAATCTGTGATATGATTGCCAGGCAACTTGCTTTTGACAATCATGTCATCAACATAGACTTCCATGTTTCTCCCTATTTGGTCTTTGAAGACCTTGTTCATCAGCCTCTGGCAGGTGGCTCCTGCATTTTTAAGCCTCAAGGGCATTTTGACATAGCAATATATACCGACTTTGGTGATGAAGGCAGTTTTTTCCTCATCTTCGGGGTCCATTCTGATTTGATGATACCCATTGAAGGCATCGAGGAAGCTCAGGAGTCCATACTCAGCAGTCGAGTCTACCAACTGGTCTATTGGCGGGAGAGGATACAAATCTTTAGGGCAAGCATCATTTAAGTTTTGGAAGTCGATACACATTTGGAGCTTGTCGCTTCCTTCTTTTATGGCGATAAGCACATTGCTTAGCCATTCGGGGTACTTGACCTCCTTGAGTACGCCCGCCTCTATCAAATGTTGGACTTCGGTTTTGATGAAGTTGTTTTTGTGTACCGAGAGGCTTCGCTTTTTTTGGCGAACAGGCCTTGCCTCTTGGCTCACTTTAAGGCTATACTGTATTATGCGGGGGTCTACCCCAGGCATGTCTCTCGGCGAGTAGGCAAATAGATCTTTATTCATTAGTAGGAAAGATACAAGTTTTTCCTTGTCATCTTCGGCAAATTTTTTCTCTATTCGGGTATTTCGGCCTGGGACAAGCTCTATTTCTTCCGTTTCTATTTTCTCAGGATCTTCTGTTCCTTTCAACTCTTCTGCAAGCAAGTCCTTCATTTCCGTAGTCTGCGCGCAGTTCGTCACTGTGGCTTTCCTCGCCTTAACGAACACCTTCCTCACCTCCCCCTGGTCGATGAAGATCTCAGCATCTTCAACCTTGGTGGCGAAGGTGACAGTCGGGTACTTCACATTCGGGCGAATGTGGAGGTTCCCTTGTGTTTTCCTTCCAAGAATGGCATTGTATGAGGAAAGGACATCTATGACGATGAACCTTATTATTACGGAGGTGAACTGCTCATCCTTGTTGTTCACCGAAGTTCCCCTTAGCGTCAAGGGGAGATCAATCTAGTTGAGGACGGGGAGTTCATATGGTCCTACTCCAAAGGTAGGAGAAGTGACGGACTTGAGGTCGCTCCTCGAGATACCCAGACTCGGTAGCAGGTGTGAGAATAGGACGTCCGCGTTTGAACCATCATCAAGCAATACTCTCTTGACGTCCCAGTTGTCTATCCTTGCCATAACCAGTAGTGGATCATCATGGGGAAATATGATGGTGGACCCATCTCTCTGAACCATCTTTTTTTATGGGTTCCCATGTTCCATTGCCGAAATCTCCCTAGCCTTTCTCTTCCTTTCTACCGATGGCAGTCTTGTTGTGATCATTTGTATCACTCTTGCCGGGGGTGGCGGACGCCTTTTCCGACTTCGGTTCCATCTCCCGTCGGAGTCGTATTCTTCATCATCTCTTTTCCCCTCCCCTTCTCTTCTCCCCTTCGGGGATGGCATCCGCAGGAAACATCGGAGTTGACCTTGCTTTATCAGGGATTCAATGTACTTCCTCAGCTGGAAGCAGTCGTCGGTGTCATGCCCGTTGTCCCGATGGAACTGGCAGAACTTCTTCATATTCTTTTTGTTGTCCGAGGTCATGGCCTTTGGTCGCTAGATCTGAGCTCCTTGCCTTTCCATTTCCATAAGGATGTTCATCCTTGAGGTGTTCAGAAGGGTGAAAGCTAATGGCTTCCTTCCCCTAAGCTTCCTAGGTCGTCCTCCTGACTCGGTTGGGTAGCGAGGTTGTTGGCTCAGCCCCTCGGTGCGAATGTGGTCGAGTTTCGGGCCTCCCATTCTTAGTTCTTCAGCAGTCATGTGCTGCTCGACCCTTCGGTAAAATTTGCCAAGCGTGTCGGGAGGATCCTTGGAAAACTCATAGAACAACTGAGAGTCTCTCCGAAGTCGTCATGTCATGGCCAGGATATGTATTTCTGACCTGAAGTCTGGAACACTTAAGGCCTCCCTGTTGAACCTTTCGACATAGTCGCGAATGGTTTCCCCATTTTTCTGCGCTACGTCGAACATTTGGACGGGCATCTTCACCGTTGGCTGGCTCCCAATGAACTACTGCGTGAAGGCAGTAGACAACTCTTGGAACTCCATGATGGTTCCAGGAGCCAATGAGTTGTACCACGCCGTTGCTGGTCTGGGGAGGGTGACCTCAAAACACTTGCACAAGGTGGCATCATCAGCGCAGTGCAACACCATGCTGCGCTTGTATTTGGTTAGATGAGCCTGGGCGTCAGTTCGGCCACCGTAGGTCTCCAACCGAGGTACCCGAAAGTCACTCGGCATGGGCGCTTCAACCACCGCTCAGGCGAATGGTGATTAATCTCCGTTGAAAGTTTCTGACAACCTAGCCCAGACGGGCTTCCGTGCTACCTGCCTCTCCACTCTTTCCATCTTCTTTAAGATTTTCTACATGAGGAGTGTGGCACTGGGCTTTTTTTCTTGCTGTCTATAGGTCTCCGGGAACGAAGACTGACATCTCTTCTTTGAGGAGTGACTTCGACGCCGAGGAGATGGTGACTTCTCTTCAGGTGAAGAACTCCTTCGGCGGGGAGTTCTGGGTCGTTTTGACCCTGTTTCTCCCGCAGGTCGCGTCCCGAGTGGTATGTTTTCCATCGAGGACTCATCTCATTGGTCTCTGCTTCCCGAACTCCGGTGAGTTGACCTGGGACTCTTCTCCCGATGAGGTGCTGGTGAGGAGGGCCTTCGACCAGGAGTTGGTTGCGGCCATCTTCGGTCTAACTGCTGTATCATTTCAACCACAACAGAGTGTTGGAACTCGCATAGGAAGCCCATGGTAATAGTTAGAGGACATTCATCCTCAGGCAATGAAGTCCCTGGTGCAGTTTGTTCAGCTTCCGGTTGAAAATCTGGCGCAGATTGGGACTTTGGAAGTCCCTTGTCCTTATAATGCTGAGTTTCAACGATGGCAACTTGGTCATGGGTTCCCACAGACGGCGCCAAATGATGCCCAACAGCATCTTCGTCGTGTGACATAGTGTGACTAATAGGGACTTCTGGTGTGGGGGAATGCCTGAAGTTTAGATTTCCTAGGAGAGCCTATCTGAAACGCTCAGAAAACAGGGGTTAGGAGGTCCCCGGAGTCTTTTTCCGGGGAGGAGCCTCTGATGCCCAAGTCAGTATTTTGGAGGAGGAGAGGGAGTACTAAGGGCCAAAGATTCTTGCCTGTTATGTTTTCTCTAGAGGCAGGAGGAGAGGAATCCCTTGTTGAGACCATTTCCCTGATAGATATAGGAGGGGATAACCCGTTCAGATTGTGACATGTGTTCGGTCGGATATAATCTGTACCTTTCTGGCCGTGGGAGCCTCTAGCTGCTTAGAGGCTCCTCGGGCCATGGGCTAGGGCTGGAGTAGCCCTACATGACAAGACGTAGGTGGCGTCGGTGTGTCAAAGCGCATATGAGGGCGGCGTGTAGCGTTTGCGGGTGACATCTCAGAGGGTCCTTAATTTCTTCTACTGTACCCCTGAGGTCCCCTTGGCTGAGGTTGCCCTTCGGAGTGAGGACCCTTCTCCCGGAGCCATACCGGTAGTTCGGGGGATTCCCTAGCTCTGAAGTTTCTCCTTCGGGGGGATTCTCTCCTGCCAAAGGTGGCCGGTTCTTCTCCCCTGAGGCTGGTTCAGTCGCCTTTCTGAGGGAGGCAACATGCTAGTTTCCCGAGGTTGGCACTGTCATCCTCAGAAGCGCTGGTGGACTACCGAGGTCGTGTGCCCAAGGTGTCAGACTTCTTCCTTTCCGAGGTCGGTACTGGCTCTCCTTGTGGGTGACATCGAATTTACCGAGCGTGATGCCTAGCCGAAGGTTTCAGGTTAATGGGGCGATAGCACTTCAGCTATAACCAGGTAAGTTGAAATCTAGATGGATTGGTCCGTTTATTGTAGTGAATACTTTCTTGTATGGTGCCGTTGAAATTGAAAGTTTAGAGACTAACAAAGTTTTTAAAGTCAATGGTGACAGGCTGAAACCTTTTCTTGAAAATATTGTTGTCTCTTACATGGAGGAAATTCCCTTTGTTGCTCCTACCTACAAGTCAGGCTGATGCAGGAAGCAGGTTGTCTAGCCAAAGACAATAAAGAAAGGCGCTTTTGGGAGGCAACCCAACCGTGGTTTTGTGCCACGAACAATTAAGATTTTCTTTTTCTTTCTTTCCTTTATTTTTATTTATATTTTCTAGATTTTATTTTTCAGATTTCTTTATTCTCATAACTAATTTTCTTGGTAAGGCAATATCTCTTTCAAGCTGGAGGTGAACTGAACCATATGGGGCAGCAAGCTGAAGTCAAATTCTGGGCTATAGATCATTGTATAATCACCTTTCAGGGCGGTACATTTTCTTTTCCCCATCTGTACTTTTATTGTAAACATTGAGCATAATGTTTGATTTAAGTGTGGGGGAGTGGATAGCTTGAGGCATAATTTTCTGTTTTCAAAATTTTTGAACTAATTTTTTTTTATTCATACTTTTGAGCATCGATCTGAATTGTTAGATGATTTCACCTTTTTGAATGCTTAGCTTGAGTGTTGAGTTAGTAATTTATTAGTCTTTATGCAACTCTCAAATTTTATTTTTAAATTGTTTTTACAATTTTTGATCAAGCTAGTTGATGGTTATCTTGAGAAGCTGGTTTTTTTATCAAATTTGTGTACTTAGTACATTGATTTAAACCTTGTGAGATTATGAGCTTATTAAGTTGAATATGTGGTTTCTTCGGTTGATGGATGATTTGAATCTTTTAAGAAAAAAATAAAAATTATTTGACTTGTTGCATTCTGCTGAAAAAAAAAAGTGCTACTCTGCTGTTCTGGGTATTAAAGTAGGTTGGGGTCTTCTCCTAAGGCAAGAGTCGATCACTGCTCGAAAAGGTACTAGGAACATGAGTATGGCAAAGACCACTTTGAAGTTGTGCTGAGTTAGTAGCTTGGGTATGGTAGAGCCCCTATTATACACTCGCTAAACGGCGGAACACAAGAAAAAGAAAAAACAAGAAAAAAAAAAGTGAAAATATTTTCCATGGGTTTGTGGTAAAACCGGTTGTGCTTTTTAAGTTCTTAACTACATGGTTTGTTCTTTTTACTTGGTGCAAAAGTTTGATGTTTTTCTTAGATTTTCAATGGTGATTGTTACTAGCTTGAGAAGAAATTGTTTTCAACGACTTATTTAGTTTTGAGTTGCTATTGCTGAGTATATTGCGTACTTAATTACTCAGTTAGCTCAAAAGTATGTTTGTATTTTGAGTTTTGCCCGAGGACGAGCAAAAGCTAAGTGTGGGGGAATTTGATAAGCGTATATTTATTATTATTATTTCTCTCATATTTAGTATATTTTAATATGTTTTGAACCTTAAAGATATTTTTTGAGTATGTTTTGTAGCATAGAACATATCTGGACTCAATTGATTGAAAGTGGATTTGATTTGCAATTTTACAAGTTTTAATTTGGTTGTGCTCTTTCAGGATGTTGATAGATTGGTGATGTTCTGGTAGAAAAATCATATCTTGAGCTACAGAGATCAAAATGAAGTAATTCTTGATTTATTGGAAAGCTAACATCTGGAGCTACAAATTACATTAGGACCATGAAACCCATTTTGCAAACTAAAAGGGTCAAATTCAGCTTCAAAATCACAATTTATGAGTCACTGCCTGTTCAGAAGCAGTTGCAGTATTTTGGGTATATCTTTGGCTGTAGATGTTCGTTTTATGCGATTCAGGTGTGGTTTCGAAGGTAAGAAATAGATCTACAACTTTTAGGATTTGAGTTTTGAGAAATAATTGCTGCATCAAGGTCAAATATCAGCTTGAAGTTGCTATTTCTGTTCCAGAGCATTGCTTGACTGACAACTTTGAAACCTTATAGTTATTTTGAATCTTTTTATTTTTTTGGGGTATTTTTGTAACAATATAAAAATTTTAGGGAGTTTTTATAAGTTTAGCCATAGGTTTTTGGTCTTTTGGTTTAAAAGCGCTGCCGCCAGACTCTCGAATGGCTCCCTTTCGCTTTTTAGTGTTTTTTTTTCAATTATTCTTTGTTTCTCTTCCGATCATGGCTGAGTAATTTTCTGGTTCAGTTCTAAGGACGATTTCCGTCTCCAACACCGGTTGTCAGGATTGATTTTTCTTACTTAAACTTTCTTTAAATTAAAGTATTTACTTCTTTGTTGTTTAGATTTATTGTAATTAATTTTTCTGTTATCGCTTGTTGGACTGGTTATGCAATTGCAAATCTGATTGATTTTCTTTCAACCGCTTAGGTGAAGAATTCAATTAGAAGGAAGTGAATTGATTGGAGATTACTTTTATTTCTGGTTAATTCATATGGAGAAGTAAGACAGGTTAAATTATTCAAGCTTTTGGACTATTGCCTGGAATAAACCTTTGTTCATTGATCTTAATGCTGATTTTGAGATAATTAGAAATTACTTTTGAATATCTTGTTACTCAAAATTAAGAAATTAATCTGAAGCTTTTTCTGGTCAATTTTACTGCTAAATTCTTAGGATTCTTTTTAGCTTTAAAGATAGTCCTGTTTATTTACTTGGATTGAAGAAATATTTTCTTTCGATGATCAAATACATGATTGGAATGGATAATCAACTTTGAACTGAGCATTTTTAGTATTAGTTAATTTCATTTTAATTCTACCGTTAATTTATTTCAGCATTCATTTCAAGAAAACCCCCCAATCTTTTATTTCAGTTTTCTGACAGGAAGCTTTTAGTAAAAAAATTTCCTTTGGGATTCGACCTAGTTTTCATTGCTAGACTACAAATTTATTTATTCTAAGTTGTTAGGGATACTAGAATTATTTTTGGCTTTTTTTACGACCAACCAACAGGGAACCTTTTTCCTCTCCTGAAATCTTTTACAGTCTTTGGTATTTTCCATTCTTGCATTGCCTTGACCTTCTAAGGGTTTGCCTTACGGCCTTGTGCATCTATGATGTGTCCTAGGAAAGATACTTCTCTTATCCAGAATTCACAGTTGGATAATTTGGCATAAAGCTGATGTTCCAATAGAGTCTTTAAGACAATCTTCAGATCATGTTCATGTTCATTTTCATCCTTGGAATACACTAGGAAGTCATCAATGAACACAACCACAAATTTGTCCAAATGTGGTCTGAACACCCTGTTCATCAGTTCCATGAAAGTAGCTGGGCATTAGTCAAACCAAATGGCATGACTATGTACTCATAATGCCCATATCTGGTCCTAAATGCAGTCTTAGGAATGTCCTCTTCCTTTACTCTCAACTAGAAGTATCCAGATCTCAAATCTATCTTGGAGAAGATCTTAGCTCCCTTGAGTTGATCAAAAAGATCCTCAATCCTAGGGAGTGGATATTGTTCTTGATAGTCACTACATTGAGCTTCCTGTAGTCAATGTATAGTCTCAAAGACCCATCCTTTTTTTTCACAAAAAGAATAGGAGCTTCCTATGGTGAAACACTCGGCCTTAGGAACCCTTTTTCAAGAAGTTCATCAAGTTGTTTCTTGAGCTCATTCATCTATGTGATTGGCATTCTGTAAGGAGGTACATATATTGGACTAGCTTCTAGTTGTAGCTTAATCTCAAATTCAATTTCCCTTAGTGGAGGAATACCTGGCAGGTCGTTAGGAAAGACTTGTGGAAAGTCTTTCAGTACAGGTATTCTATCCATTTTCTCATCATAGTATGATTCATTCAATGTGTAACAGTAATCATGCTTAGAAATCATAGGTATCTCATCTAGTACCTCTAGTTCCATACCATGCATTTCATACAGTAATTCTTTAGAATTCACTAATGCATGCACTTCACCATCAGGCAATGGGATTTCCCTCTTAGCATTATCTATTCTTATGTTATGCATAGCAAGCCAATTCGTACCCAGCACTAAATCATACTTAGGAATGTTGAACCCTAGCAGACTAGTCATAACCTTAGTCTTTCCTACTACTAGTTCACAATCCGTAGCTAGGTCATTAGTGAAAACACATTGACTACCTACTGTTTTAACTAAGGATATCCTAGGCATGACTTAGTAGGCAACTTCATGGCATTAACAAATTTCCTAGCTACTATGGACACAGATGCACTAGTATCAAATAGAACACTAATAAGCGTACCATTAAGGTAAATGTTACCTCTTAGTGCTCCTCCCTCCTCTGATGTCGCTGGCCTCTCCACTTGGAAGACTCTGCCAACTCTCTGCACTGGAGGCCGAGGCACTGGAGGAACTATCCTCTGCTGTCCCTCCCTAGGTGCTTCTCCTTTAGGCCTTGCTTTAATAGGCCTTATTGGACCTTGGTCTTCTTGCCTCCTTTGAGCCTGTGGGCAATCATTGATCCAATGATCCATGGATCCACATCTTAGACACGCTTAGGTATGAAAATAGGAAGGTTTCTTTCTGTGAAACTTCTTGCATTTTGGGCACCTTAGGCCAGGGAACTTCCCCTTAACCTTGCCCTCACCACCAAGATGAGAATTTTTGGTAATTCCCTTGCCCTATGGTGGCTTTTTTGCTTGCCTCCTGCCTGACTACTTTCCCTAGTCCACTGAAAAAGTACTTAGTCTCATACTCCTCTTGCTCTACTAGTAGAGCTTTATGCACTGCTTCATAGTATATAACTACTCTAAAAGGTCTAATAGCCTTTCTTACGTCTGACTTTAGGCCTCTGACAAATCTTTTGGCCTTCAACTCCTCCAGTCCATAATATTAAGGAGCATACCTCACCAACTGATTGAATTTATGCTCATACTCTAAGACACTGAGGTTGTCCTGCCTTAGAGCATCAAATTTAGTTTGCTTCATATCCTTGATGGGATCACTGATATACTGCTCCTGGAATAGCTGTGTGAACTTTGGCCAACTCATCTTCATATCTCTTTATGACCTTCTGCCCTTCTGGAAAGCAAACCTATCTTTAGTGTTTTTGCACCACATCTCTGCATTGCTTACCAACTTGTAAGTAACCAGTAACACCTTCTTAGTGGAGCTAAGTGGCATCCTCTCAAACATCTTTTCTATGAAGATTAACCACTCCTCAGCTCTCTTTACCCTAGCTTTTCCATCAAACTGTGGAGATCTTAGGCCTCGGAACCTATCCAACAGTCCGACTTCATCAACGCCTTCCAGATCCTCTGATCTGTGTCTCTTGGATCTGTGAGAGCCCTCTGTGTGGTGATGCTGTCTATGATCTTTTTGCCTTCTCTTGGATCTTCTCTCATGGCCTTCCTCAATCTCATTCCTAGTGGAGGAATGGTCATAGACTGAGTGATTGGTCTTGGACACCTGACCAATCTCAGACCTTAGTATTCTTCTTCTTGGATTTCTCCTATCTTCATCTTCCTCTTCAATCATCTCATCATTTGTATCTTCTAATCTTCTAGAAGAAACATATTTAGATGTCTTCCTAGTATCCTTTTTTGGTTGCTACTATGCATCCTGAATTGGCTTTCCTGGAGCTACTTGGACTCCCTTTTGTTGTGCTTGAGTCAACCTCATTAATTTTTCATTAATTAGAGCTAAATTCCTTGGAAGCTCTAACCAAACCTGAGGCACCGCAGGGTTTGGTATCCCTTGTTGCCATAGATTCCCTCTATTCTGTCCATTTCTTTGTTGCCCATAATCAGTAGGAGGCCTTTGGGGTGATTCCCCTCTTCTTCTGGCAACCATGTTTACTTCTTGCATTGATGATTCATCATAGAGCACAGATAAAGATCGTAGGTATTTCAATGGTACTTGACACCAGCAGCTGACCAAACTGAGTTCATGTATATAAATGCATGCAATGCAACTATATGCTATCTACATGTAGAAACCATGCTTTGACCATGCTCTGAGACCGACTTCTGTTACCCATATTGGGGTAGTCCAACTATGGTGCCAAAATTGCGTATTTAGACTTCCAAGATTGGTAATGTTCTGTAAGCCCTCAGAACATTACCCTTAGTGTGCATACCCAGGTGGCCTCCTTGGACATTATGTAAACACATGCATATTGGTCCAACCATCACACACATATTCACATTTCATGCACACCATGGCAGCAAACAAGGAAAACACTAGTACAAGTCTTAATCTTGGCTACCATCATTAGGCAATCTTGTTAAGTTCTAGTGACCAGCCACTGCACCTGTAACTTCCACTAACAAACTATATCATTCTAGCCATGCACCCCCTATTTTATTTGCTCCATCATTAATTAGAGGCTTAGAGCAAACCAAGGAATTTTGTTTTACATCAATAGCCTACCTATGGACCAAGTTATGGATTTTTAAGTTCGTTACAAAATTTTCACCATATAAACAGTAACTTAGCCAAATTTGCAACGTCATATCTTTGGCTATAGGGCTCTAAATTTAGAAATTCCAAATCCTTATTCAACCTCTAGATGTTCTCTAGGTGTGGTCAAAATTTCATACCAAGATTCTGTCTACACAGGGAGATATATAGGTCCTTAAGTGTAGAGTCAAAATTCTAGTCACTTTATGACCAATTTGCCCATACAAAATTTCATAAGTGTGCAAACACTTCATTCACAAGCAGAAAACCCTCCAAATGTATCCTATATATGTCCATTACACATAGGAATTACATTCCCTTACTTTTAACAACTTTATGTGGCCAAAACAGAATTTACAAGTAACCAGCCCATCATTCACACTTAGGCAACTTTGCACCACATCACGTACATAGCCAAAACATTACTCAAATGTTCACATACTTGTCTCATTTCACATAAAATACATGTACATGCATACATGTACTGAAAAATGGTCTTAACTCAGCTAAATATGCACCCTAAATTACAGGAGTTCCTGAAATACAGTGGACTCCAGAAATAGGATGCTGGACAACTGCTACACAACACAATAAGTACCACCATTAAAAATACCAAATGTGCTTCTAAAATCACATTTTAGTATGGGCAAATAGGATGCTGGCCGTGTGGGAGGGTTGTGTGTCAGAGGCATGTGTGAGGTCCTCTATGTCAGAGGCTCCTAACCATTTTTGTCTTATCTGGCTGAGAACTTCTTCAGTGATGGACTCTCTTCGGGGAGTAAGACTCCTTCGATAGGCAAGCCTCCTTCGATCCAACTTTGCTCTCTGAGGGCAGAAGAGGGAGGCTCCTCAATAATGTGGAGGACCTTCAAAGGATGCCATTTTCTTCCGAGAGTAGGGAGATGATCCCCGAGGTCGCTAGACAACTTGACCGAGGATGGCATATCATGCCAATCCAAGGGTGGTGGTGTCACTCGCCAAGGGTGGTGAAGATCATATCTTTCCCAAGGTGGGTCAGATGTGTCACACCTCACACAGGCCCTGGCCTGTGAGTCCCCAACTTATCTCACAAGCCCAACTAAGGACTGGGCATCTAGCCCTCGGCCTAAGCAACATGATTGACTTTAAGTTGTATTTTCTTAAGGTAAAGGGCCTGGGAGGTGGCCCAGGTGGCTTTTAAACCAAACTAGTAACTACTTGCAGCGTAAGTAAGGCCCAAACCACTTTTACTTGCATTACAAGCAAGGCAACAAAAATGCAGCTTTCAGTGCATACTTGGTGTGCAATCAAGTGTGCTATCTATATGGCAACCAAGAAGCCCACAGAGTTGGTTTAGGATTTAAAAACCACAAGATATAATGCATGAAGCTCTCGGCCAAGCAAACAT
This sequence comes from Aquilaria sinensis, assembly GCA_005392925.1. NCBI lineage: Eukaryota > Viridiplantae > Streptophyta > Magnoliopsida > Malvales > Thymelaeaceae > Aquilaria > Aquilaria sinensis. Next base: position 68,305 of record SMDT01003330.1, on the reverse strand, counting down.
ACATACATAGGTGCACCTCAAATTTGTAAGGTCAAGGCCAACCATATCACTTAAGTGCCAAACTTTGGCCCATAATACTCATAACACCAAACCATACACATAAACATCCATAGTCATACATAACTTGGCATACAATATCCTCCAAAATATTAGGAACATCTAGGTATCCGAGACTACAATATACACAACCAAAAGTGTAGTCTACCTAGCAAATAACATGGCTAAAATGCCAAGCACCCAGAAGTTGTTCATGCTAAGTTAAGTACAAACCGAGACCCCAAATCCTAATGCTCAAACATCACCTTAAGGATCCCATACAAGAGCACACACTGCAGCACCAAACCCACGGCCATGTTCATGGTCATAAAGGTGAAAAGCAAAACCAGAGCTAAAGTCCAAATATCCATGCTCTCCTAGACAGTTCCCACTCTACAGCCTGCAAGCTTAAACCATAAGTCTCGGCCAACTCACAATAAAACCTGCATAAAATGCTAAAGTGTCAAGCCAAGCACACATTGGCACATACCTTAGCAACAAAGCAATCAAACACTAAGTGCACACACAAGGCAGCTTAGCACTACTCAGGCTGAATATCCTTGCCTGAAAAATAAATGGAGAATGGGCAGTGAGCTTAACTCAGTAGGATTCACTTATATATATAAACCCAACTCTTAAAAGAGTTTATTTAGTTAAGCCGAGTAAACACTCAAGGCTTAACCTCCAATTGATTAGCTCAACCTGCAAAACAAACACAAAGACAAGAAAAGCAAGTATAGCCATATACAATTAACCATAATGGGGGTTAGCATGCACAAGAAATCACCAAAGCACACAAGTACTCACACACACTTCTCCAAGTTGCTCTCGGCCATATAAGCCATACATGTACCCGTGTGCAATCCTTGCACATAACCTTACCAATATCATTCCATATGGAGCTCCCAAAATGCCAAGCAAATAGGCCACATTCACTTGCATTTTTAGTACATGTTCTATAGTCAATTAGCTAATCAACATTGCAACCACATATAACCAATAAGCCCATCAAGCAACTAAGATCACATGGCAGATTTTTAACCATCACTTAGCCGCCTTAACACTTGAACCATGGCATACATTACCAAGCGTACTCAAGTGTAGTGAACCCTACCTCAAGCTCTCGGTCTCCAATAGAACTTCAAGTGTCCAAGTGCCCTTCAACCACAATGCCTACCATAATAAGGCATAACCATTAACAACATAATCCATGGACCAAATACCATGTTTTCAATGAAGGACATCATTAACTAACACTTGGAAGCTCTCGGCCATATAAGCCAAAATACCAAAACATAATCTGCCCATTAATCCCATATACTATAATTCACCATAAACACCAATGAACACTATCCATGGCATACATGCCAAGTAAACAAGTGAAATATACCATTTCACTTCAATCCAAGCTTTCGGCCATAACACATATTTTCACATAGCTGCATTTTTTTCAATATACCAATTCACTAAATGGATACCCAAACAACTAGTGAACTCACTCATGGCACAATTACCATGCACATAAGCTAAATTCCAAGTAAACACCCAATTTCTTCCTCTCGGCCATAGTACCCATTTCGCATACTCATGTTCCTCATTCATTTCATTCCTTTATACACACACCAATGCATCATTAGGCATGGTTCATGGCGTCAATGCCATGTAAACAACAATTGATCATGAGTTACCTCCAATCTCACTTTCGGCCAAAGCACAACTTGCACACACTTGGTGTTCTTCGTCCAACCAACCTATCACAAGGTTAAACACTCATCAATAAGCATCACACATGGATTAATTTCCATGAATTCCAAGAAGAACACCAAGAACACACATCGAAGACTTTCGGCCATACTAGGTTTCTCACCAAGCATTTCAATGCTTAATTTTTCCCAAGCTCAACAACGAAATGAGCATCCAATATCCTTGTTCATGGAAGAAATTACCATGGATTCAAGGAAATCAAGGTTACCTCAAGAACCCTAGCTCAATTGGCTCGGCCTTCACCAATTCTTCATGAACAAAGCTTGATTCCAAGCAAGCGCAAGGCAAATCCCTCTTTCCAAGCTTGAATCCACCCAAAAGCTCAAGAACTTTGGATTTAGAAGCAAGATTGTGAAGGAACTCTCTCTAGGTGCTCTCGGTTTCACAAGCACAAAGGAAGCCCGAAATGAACAAAGTCTTAGCTTGTTTCGGCCGAGTACATTGCTTTTAGTTAGCCAAAATGCTAACTTGGCTTCCATTTTCTTGCATGGCTCATTAAAGCCCTTAAGTCCACTTATGCACAAGGCCGCCACTCCATTTTGTATGTACATGGACACTTAAGTCCACACATGGCTCAAATTGCCAAGCTAGTAAACAACACAAGTACCCATGTGTCATAAACTCACATGCATAACCGGCCATATAACCAACATTAGGACTAGTTAGTTTAACTAGTAACTAGTGAATAGTACCCTAGTGGTAGACAAGAATTTGACTAGTAATCATTGTTGTCTCCCACAAATGGTCTAGTTTTGCACTAGCCATTATAGAATTTTGCATGGCTCTCAATACCATCTTTAAACTTGTGGTTTCACTTATACCACTTAAATTGATGCACAGTTCGGTCCTCTTTCTTAATTTTCTGTCAGCATTCCAAATGTACATTTCCCATGTGCAATTAAGTCCTGAAAGTCTCCTGTTTTGCACATAGGCCACTGTGCCAGTCTCCACGAGTCCTCTTTCTTCCCTTTCTGTTTTCTCTCATTTTTCCTTAGTTCTCCTTGGCCTAAGCCAAGCACTTAGGAGGTGCCTAACAAGATGTACTTCCAAGGATGGTAGTTTGTCAGTCATCCTTAGAGGCTATCCAAGTGCGATAGCCATTTGCCTATCACATGCCCCCCCTCGGAAAGCCGAAGTAGAGACTTCAGTAAGCAGAATCTTTAGGGGCACTTCGTGGGACTCATTATAGAAGCTGTGTAGGAGACACTTCGTTTCTCGAAGGTGAGCCTTCTCAGCTGAGGTAGCCTGTGAGTGTCACTCCTTACCCCCTGGCTAGTCCCTTGGTGTTTTCGAGGTGTGCATCCCTTTTTTATTTTTCTGCTACAGGTCAGTGGACCGTCACATCTCGTAATCAGGCGCGTCACTTCGGATATGTGTGCCTAGGTTTTCATGCTATCAGAAGGCGTGCCCTCATTTCCTGCGTTGGACGACACGTGGCACGCGGTGATTGGGGGACAGTTGCGTCGGTTACACCAACCGCGTCTTTTCACCTTCGAGGGGTAATTATGGTGATGATTCGCCTTCGCGGGGTAGTTATGGCGACGATTCGCCTACCCCCCTTCGGTCTATATAAACCCTCCTTCCCCTCATAGCTCTCACTTGCTTTCTTTTGCTTCTGTCCTGCTCTCGTTTGCTCTCAAGCTTTTCTTTCTTTTCTGCGGTGGTGCAAGCGGCGGAGCGATTTCCGGCGAGCTTTTACGACGGTGTCCACCAATCCCGACTTCGGCAAAAGCTTTGGTGGGTTTTCCTTTCCAAGGTCCCTCGGTTTCTTCCGTTTCTATTTTTTCTAGTGTCCAAAGTTGTTTTCTTTTCTCGAAGTCCTTTGACTTTCTTTCCCGAAGTCATTTCTTTTTACCGAACATGTCTTCTCCTGTTCCACTCATGTCCGTCCAAACTACTCCCAAAAGCTGGCTTCCTCTCATGTCTCATCTGAGTTGTACCACTTCGGAGAAGTTAACGAAGTGGACAACTAAATTTTTTCTTGCTTCTTATGCTGTTATCAGGTTACCCCGTCCTGGCCTGTTCAGCTTCATGAATAATTCGGATGAGGTTACTATTTTTTGAGCCCAACTAAAGGCCAGACTTTGGTTTCCTTCGCCGAAGATGATTTGTGACTTTTGCCAATTCCATGGCATAGCCGTGAATCAGCTTCCTCCTAACTCCTATTCTTACTTCAATGCTTTTCTCTGCATGTGTGGGGTTTTCAAGATAGAACCCCACTTCGTCATCTTTATGCAGTATTACAAGCTCTATCCGGTCCCGAAGGATGGCTTCTATTTCTTGCTACCTCGGGGATCTGGGAGCAAAAAATATATGTTCACCTTCGACACCGAGGACATTTGGCAAGGGTGGCAAAAGAAGTTCTTCTTCCTAAAGGTGGCAGAGGCATGGTTGCACGTGACAACCAGGTGGGCCTGGGGGACGCTGGAGACAGATGTTGTTGATCCCAAGAAGTTGCTAACTCCTGAGTTAGCAGCGAGGTTTGAGGACTTTGACAGCCATATCCGAGCTGTTGCCGACTGGGATGCCGAGGTCCCACCACACTCCTTATATCCTTTCCCTATCAAGTGGGACCTCATGACCAAAGACGTTTTTTGGGAGTTAGGGGTGATCAAGAAGCACAAAACCGACCTTGGCATGCCAGCGCCTGCCATTGAAGGGAAGAAGGCGTGGTTGGTGATGCTCATTCGGAAGGAGCTCACATACGAAGTCCTCGTTGACAGTAAGTCGCTTTCCAAATTTTGCTATAAGTACCCCTTTGGACTTACACTGATATTTTATTCCTTTTTCAAAGATGGGCGACCAGTTTGCTGCCTTATACAAGTCCCTCTTCCTCAGTCAAGCCGAGAATGGGGAACAGAAGAAGAAGGCCGCCTCAAAGAGGTGGAAGACGTCTGGAGGGGGGCCATCTTCGGCCAAGAAATTGAAGAAGGACCTTCTTCCCCCCCCTCTGGAAGACGTTATTGAGGTCAGGGACCAGCCATCGGTCCATGCCGACCCACCATCGGAGCCAGCCGTCAGCTCCACTCCCCGTAGTCCTGTTACTTCGGGGGACATCTTGGGCACTTCAGCAGGAGGCCCTTCTGCTGAAGAGCTAGAGGAGTGAAGATGAAGCAAGGGCAAACATGTCCCTGCCGAAGTGGAGGAAGTCCATGACTCCGACGAGGACATCGCCGAGGTTCCACCAGGTTTGCCCCTTAGCCATTTTTCTATAAATTTAGACATCTTTAGCATTTTTGACCTTTTAGACGTATGGCTGAGGGATAATGTACTGATGGAACTTCAGCGTGATTTTGCAGAGGAACTGGCACCCTTGGCGTGGATGGTGGAGCACGCCCGGAAGCGGGCCCTTCGGGACTCCCATATCCCGAAGGATAAGGTTCTGAGGGAGCCTTTCTGGTCTTTCACGAAGGACATGAACTTGTTCTCCGAGGACAGCCAGCAAATGGCTCCCCAAATGGCGAGGGGCATGCTCACCCAAGCCACGTTCAAATCTCTGGCAGAGGAGTGCCCGAACGAGGAGGTCCTCGCCGCGAGGATGTCTGAACATGCTGCCCAGGTGAGCTTCTTGGGACTTAGCAAATTTTCCAAGCTTTCGTAGCCTTTTGATCCTAACGCGAAGTCTTTCCTTTTCGCAGCTCTTGGCTTATAGTGGATATTTCTGAGCATGGGCAACAAAGCAGTCTTCGATCCGATCTCAGACCAAAGAATGCTTGGAGAAAGCCAAGATATTTTGCGCCTGCTTGGTTGTCAAGTACACCAAGCTGAACAAGATAACCAAGGAGGAGGTGGCAAAAGTTCAGGAGGAATTCTTGAAGAGTCAGGAAGAGCTCTCTCAAGAATTCTCCCAGAAGGTGTCTGACCTCGGCGCGAAGGTCATCGCGCTATCTTCGGAGAACGAGGTCTACCGGAAGGAGAAGGAGGAGGACTCTGCTCTCCTGATGAAGGCCCTTGCAGACAACGCCGAACTTCAAGCCGAGGTCGACGCACTGAAGAAGGAGAAACGAAGAAGAAGAAGAAGACGAAGAAGCTGGAGAAGGAGGTCGCTGAGCTGAGGGACGAGCTGAACGACTTGGGTATTGAGAAGGACAAAGCTGATCAAGCAACCAAGGTTGCGTTCCAAGACGGCTTCTGTTTGGCTCGGCACCAAGTCCTGGCAAAGTACCCTGACCTCGACCTCTCTTTTCTTGCTGGCTTGGACATTCCCGAGGGGCCTCACTGGGCATGGTCAAAGATTGAATATCTTAATCTTCCCTTTCCTCCTCTGGCGTCGAAGGTCGTGACAAAGGAGGTTGGCGATGGAATGACTCAAGATGATGAGGTCCCTTAGGCGTCCAGGACTTCACCTTTTTCTTCTTTTTTGTAATCTTCTTCCTGTAATGCTCCTTCTTGTTGTAATAAGGCTCAATTTAATAAAATTCCTTCTTTCCTCCAGAATTTGGCTAAGTCTCAGAACATGTTTCTTCTATACTATCTTTGGTACCGAGGGTTAGCTCGACCATTTTCGGCCTAAGTCCCTCGAGAAAATAGTAAGTAATCTCCACGCTTGTTATTCGGATAAACGCCTTCGGTGTATATAGGACCAGTTTCGGCTAACATTCTTTGGCAAAACTTCACCTATTTATGCAGCCGTATTCGGTCTAAAACCTCTTCAGAGAAAATGTATTATTTTTTGTACATAGGCTCTTACACCTTGTTCGGCTGGGCTCCCTTGGTGGGACTAATTTCCTTAGAAAAAATTCTAAGTATAGAATTTTTTCAAGGCATCTGAATGCCATGTATTCCTCAGCTCTCCACCTTCGGTATCGCCGAGTTTGTACACTCCTGGCCGAACTTCATCAAGAACCAAATAAGGCCCTTCCCAGTTTGCCCGAAGTACTCCGTGAGATGGTCTTCGGGGCTCAACCTCAGCCTTTCGGAGGACAAGGTCCCCCTTCCTGATTCCCTTTCGCCTGACATGCAAGTTCGCCGTTATGGCTACCCTTTGCTGAAAAGCCTTTCTTCTAAGCTCAGCCACTTCTCTGTGTTCGTCAATTAAGTCCAGCTTGGTTCTCAATCCGAGGTTGTTTCCTTCCTTGTCGAACACTTGCACCCTAACCGATGGCTAAACCACTTTGATAGGAATAATGGCCTCCATGCCAAAGACGAGTGAGAAAGGTGTCTCACCTGTGGCCCTTCGGGGTGTTGTTCGATAGCTCCATAGCATGCTAGGCAGTTCTCCTGGCCATTTTCCTTTTGCTTCCTTCAATCTTTTTTTCAAACCATCTTTTATGGTTCTGTTGGACACCTCTACCTGTCCGTTGCTCTAAGGATGAGCTACCGGGGCGAAGTGCATTTTTATCCCGAGGTCGGTAGTGAATTCTTGGAATCCCTTGTCAATAAACTGGGAACCATTGTCGGCCACTATCACCCTCAGTATGCCGAATCTACATACGATGTTCTTCCAGATGAATTTCTGTATGTCCTTCGCCGAAATGGTTGCCAGGGGCTCTGCCTCAATCCATTTAGTGAAGTAATCTACTGCGACTACGCAGAACTTCACTCCTCTGGGTGCTGTTGGGAGAGGCCCGATGAGGTCAATACCCCATACTGTGAAGGGGCAGGGGTAGTTAGCCGAAGTTATCATTTCTGAGGGTAGCCTCTGGATGTTGGCGTGTCTTTGGCAATTGTCACATTTCTGGACAAATTGCCTTGCGTCCTTCCTTAAGGTGGGCCAGAAGTATCCCTGGCGGAGTAGTACTCCTACCAGAGCATCAGTTCCTATGTGGGAACCACAGGCCCCCTCATGGACTTCTCTGAGGACTGTCTCGACATCCTCTTCGCCGACACACCTCTGCAGTGGACTTGCGTACCCTTGTCGGTATAACTCCTCTCCGATTAGGAAATATCGTCCGGAACGTCTTCGCACTTTTGCCGCTTCGTGAGGGTCTTCGGGAAGCTCCGAAGTCATAAGATACTTTTTTATGGGATTTTTCCATCCTCTTTCCGAGGTTGCTATGCTCATTATTGCTATGCTCGGGTGACTTAGCACTTCGGTGGACTTTTTCGACTTGGCCAAAATATCTGCTTCAGTATTATTTCGACGAGGCACGTTCTCGATGTGTACCGCATCGAACTCTTGGATGAGCTTTGTCGCGAGGTCATGATACTTTGCCAAGGTTGGGTCCTTCGCGCCGTAGTCCCCTACCATCTGTCGGACCACAAGCTGAAAATCGCTGTGGGCCTTTAGGTTGCTCACTCCAACTCTTCTGGCAAGGCATAAACCTGCTATGAGGGCTGTTAGTGTTGTGCCCAAAAGCCAGTCATGAGATGATTGTATTTTTGCACATTGAGTCATGATATTTTATTAAGGCATTAATCCAGCAATTATGTTTGTTGTTTTGTTTCTGCGTAACTTAACAAACATAATTGTAACCCTAGAATAATGATATTCTCAAATGTCCCTAGTCTAGTATTATTGTGGAACGGGTTGCAATAATACATAACGACTAGCATATGTGGAGACTAATATGAGATATGTAGTCTACATATGGGTACAAGTTGGAGAACTTGTGTACTGGACCGACCCACCATGAGAACACTACATGGATCGTTATATGAGTGTCATAAGTGATTCCCATAGTGATCAGGGTATATGTAGTCCTTTGACCTAAGATCATCAAGGTTCCCTACATGTGAGTCACATACTTTGATACTTTTCCTTTGTTGCTCGTAACTGAGTGAAACTTGAAGGAGGTCATTGGGTATGTCACATATCATGCGGAGGGATTTGTATGATCAAGATGGGATTTGTCCCTCCTATGTAACGGGAGTGATATCTTCGGGCCCCTTGATAGAGTGAGACTTAGAAAATGCATGGCCATGCTCGGATGAGTTGATATGCGATATCAATGTCATCAGTTTAAGTTAGTCTACTCGGTAATCAAGAAACCAAAGATTGGGCTATACGAGAGTGACACATTCCATGTCTCGTGCTTAGTCTTGATATCTTGGACAAAGTGACAATGGCACATATCGGTGATGATCATAAAGGTATAGTCGAATCATCGACGATCTTGTGACTTGGGTAGCAATGATGTGTTGCTAGACACCGCTCATTACTTATGATCATAAATGTGATTTATGATCATTGCCAACGTGATAAGAGCCTATTGGGTCGCACACATAGAGCATTTTAGATCATTAGAGTGCATGAGCTAATTATTTGGGTTATGGTTTCACTTTAATTTCGTATTAATAATGGGCCCAAAAGTTGAGCTATTATTAAGCCCGAAATTAAATCCTAATTGGATTAGGGCTTTGAAACCTATTAGGCCTGGAAGTTGAGTCTCACTATAAATACAACTTTTAAGTGATAAATTCGCAGGTCTCCTTGCCCTAGCCTCCAAAAAGGACAGCCGCACTCTTCCCTTGCAATTCCTTGGAGGACGCAAGCTAGCACTGCGAGCGCAGGAGAAACGCATCTACCGGGACGTGGTGGAAGCGTGGTGATCCCGAGAGGCTCGTGTGGATACCATAGAGAGCTTGAACACGTCAACTGTTCAGGTTTTGTGATTCGACTCTACAGTTGAGTGAGAGATCTCAATCAAAAATTAGGTATGAAAATTTTTGAACACCCGGTTTACCCCGTTTCACTTGGATCCTGGAGGGTTTCGGTTAAATTCCGCTGCGCTGTTTGGCTCCCGAAACCCAACAACTTGGCCAAGGGCTTCATATTCTACCATGTTGTTGGTGAAGTTAAAAAGGTTTGGTCCCAAACGTTAATTGATTTCATGGGGCTTCCATACCTTCGAGACCATGGAGAATTATTCTAGCTCCTTGATGTTCAGAACCGGAGGCCCCGTCAACAAACGGAGTCCACTCCGGTTCATTCTTACTGAGGTTAGGTTGATTTTCTTTAGCAATGGGTGCCTTGGCGATAAAGTCTGCCAATGCCTATGCTTTTATGCTGTCTTCCTTGGCTCGTAGGTGATATCATACTCACCGAGCTCAATGCACCACTTCGATAGCTTTCCCGAGTGATCTACCTTCTTCATGATATCCCAAAGAGGTAAGTTACTTCGGACGATAATGGGGTGCCCTTGGAAATAAGGATCACCAACCTTCTACTTACAAAGTACTAGGGCATAAATAGCATTTTGTAGCAAAGGGTACCTGAGTTTGGGCACCATGTAGAGACTTGCTCACATAATATACTGGCCATTGCTTTGCCCCCTCTTCCTTCACAAGGACCAAACTTACTGCCTTTTCGGTGACGGCAAGGTAGAGTATAAGGGGTTCTCCTTCCCGTGGCTGCCGAAGTGTCGGCAGACGAGTTAGGTAGACTTTAAGCTCTTCCTAGGCCTTTTGGCAGTCTTCATTCCAAAGGTGCACCTCGGTTCCGAGGTCTCCCCCACTTTTTTCTACTTTGGTGAAGGACGTTGAAGAATGGTCGGCAGCGATCCCTATATCTGGAGATGAATCTGTTGAGGGATGTGATTCTTCCCATGAGTCTTTGCATGTCTTTGGTCATTTTAGGCATTCGGAACCCTAACAAGGCGTTGACCTTTTCTAGATTCACGTCGATACCTCTCTCCGACACCATAAATTCAAGAAACTTACCAGCATTCACCCCGAACATGCATTTTTCAAGGTTGAGACTAATTTCAAATGTCCACAGTTGGTGGAATGTCTTTCCTAAGTCTGTTACATGACTATCAGGCAGTTTGCTCTTAACTATCACATCATCGACATTGACTTCCATGTTTCTCCCAATTTGGTAATTGAAGACCCTGTTCATCAACCTCTGGTACGTGGCCCTTGCATTCTTAAGCCCGAAGGGCATTCTAAGCAATATGTACCAGCTTTAATAATGAAGGCAATTTTTCCTTTGTCTTCAGGGTCCATCCTGATTTGATGGTACCCGCTAAATGCATCGAGGAAGCTGAGGAGACCGTATTCGGCAGTTGAGTCCACCAATTGGTCTATCGGGGGTAGAGGATATGAATCCTTAGTGCAAGCATCGTTCACATTTCGGAAGTCGATGCACATTCGGAGTTTGTCACTCCTTTTTTCGTGGTGATGACCACATTACTAAGCCATTTGGGATACTTGACTTCCCTTATTACGTCAGCCTCCAACAACCTTTGGATTTCGGACTTGACGAAGTTGTTCTTGTGCTCCGAAAGGTTCCTCTTTTTTTGGTGAACAGGCTTCACGTCAGGGCATATTTTAAGACTTTGCTAGATTATGCGTGTTAGGACCATCCCTTAGTACATGGCGTAGGCCAGCAATATAGAGAAAACACAAATTAAACATGAGGTACTTGATTGAAAATGAGGATAAGGGTGTAAGTGCAAACCTAAGAAAGTTGGGTTTTAAGTCTACATGAAAAAGTAGACTATGATGTCTATGGCATGAAACAAAGTTTAGGGGCCATATTGTACACTAGAATTAGTGCTACAAGTGAAACTATGAAACTTAAACTAACAATTTCGGCCATGCAAATAAGTATAAGGAAAAGTGGAGAATTAGACCAATTTTTGGTGACTTTTGATGGCCGGTCATGTTATGTCTCCCACCAAGGATTTAAGCCTTCATTTTCTTGGCTTAATTAATTAGCCAATGTCTTGGTAATTGGCCGAAAATATGCATGGGATAATGACCATTTTCAGCCATTTTAATTAATGCTTGGCAATGTAAGCCATGAATCAAAACTAATGCCGAAATGAACATGCATTTTAGTGACTAAAATGAAGCCATGAATTCTTGAGGGGTAAAATGAACCATGCGAACTAGTATGGGATTAAATAGAGTATTAAACCAATTTCTTGGACATGTGTCCATGGCCGGCTGCCATGTCTCCCATTAAACAAATTAAACTAGTATTTCGGCCTTTGAGTATGTTTTGTTTTGTTGGCCGGAACATTGAAGCGTTCTAAAGGGCTTTGCATGTTCTTGGTGCTCTTGAAGAGTTGCTGCCAAAATGATGCCCATTTGCAAGCAATTAAAGCTTGAAAGCAAGAATCAAGCTAAGTCTACATACTTTCGACATTAGGCGAGCAAGAAGCTCAAGATGAAGTTGGATTTTTGAAGAGTGCAAGGCTAGCTGAGAGTTGTTCAAGCTCAAATTAGAGGTATAGCTTCATAAACTCACTTGTTTTCTTGGTAATAATCCATGATCAAGTGATTATGATAGCTAATTGAAGGCTTTGTTGTGTTAGGCAACTTAGTTGATTTCGGCCTTACTAGATACTCAACCTTAAACCGAGAACTTAAGCTTTTGTGTTGTTGAGGTAGGATTCAGGTTTTACTTGCTTGCTTGGTCAATTGATAGCCAAACGCTATCGCCTCTATCTGGCCGAACTCCCTGCCACAAGAATGGCCAGAAGAAGCTGGCGCTACCCGAGAAAAGGTGTGATCATGCACCTCGGGAGATAGCCGAAGAGCTCCGAGCCCGGCACGCCAGGAAAACCCGAGGACACTACTTGCCCCCCCAAGGTTGTGAACAGATCGCCTTCGGAAAAGCGGCACCAGACATAGCGAGCCGAACATGATATCCCCGAAGGCGGAACTCCCTGAAACTGGGAACCCCCGAACTGAGGGCTGGTTTCCCGAAGAGGCTCTGTCCGTGCCAAAGGACGACCTCACCCAGGGACCTCGGGAGTACGGCAGGAGCATTTATGGAAGCATTTAAGAAAGCCTCTGACACGTCCTTTCACAGACGTCACAGGCCGCCTCAAAAGGTGCTCTGACACACGGATGCCATCAGAATCACATCATGGCCCATCTCAGCACATGGCCCAAGGCAACCTGCTACCAGCTATCTGTCTCCTACGCCCTGAAATTCAGGAACATCCGACCGAACACGTGTCGCGATTTGAACGGGCTAGGCAATCCTATAAATACCAGGAATTAATACTTGGCAGGAGGTTGGTTGGCAAAACACTGCTCCCACACTCTGAGAAAATTACCAGGCAAGACTCTTCAGCCCTGTGTGCTATTACCTTTGCCTTTTTCTCAGCCAACCACTGACTTGGGCGTCGGAGGCTCCCCCCCCGGAAAAACACTCCGGGGGCCTCCTAACCCTTTGTTTCTGAGCTTTCAGGCACACTCCCTTGGGCGATCCATCCTCCAGGCGTTCTTCCTCCCAGAAGTCTCTCCACCAGTCACCATGACTATAAACGATGAGGCTCCACGCCATCATTTGGCGCCGTCTGTGGGAACCTGCTCTGAGATCGCCGTCGTTGAAACTCAGCGTTCTAAGGACAAGGGGCTCCCAAAGTCCCCGTCCGCGCCTGAGACACAACCGGCTGCTGAGCAAACACTCCCAGAGACTTCTGTGCCCGAGGAAGACCGCCCTCTAGTAATCACTATGAGCTTCCTGAAAGACTTTCAGCGTTCGGTCGTGTCTGAAATGACACAGCAGATCGACCGAAGATGGCCACAGCAAGCACAGGCCCAGAGACTTCCCTCACCAGCACGCCCTCGGGAGAGAAGCCCGAAGTCCACTCATTGCAGTTTGGGAAGCGGAGATCCGCGCGAAGAATCGTCCGCAGAAAATACTCCCCTCGGGAAACAGCCTGTGGGGCAGAAGAGGTCTGAGCGACCGAGGGTCTTGCAGCTAAGAAGTTCGCTGCCTGAGGCGAGGTCCCTGTCACCTCAGTGCTGAACTCGAACCCCGAAAAGGCGCCGGCAACCTCGCTTCCCTGAAGAAGGGCCTAGTGCCACAGTGCTTATGGAGAGGATATTAGCACGGATAGATAGGGTGGAGAAACAAGTGGCCAGAAAACCCGTTTGGGCCAGACTCTCGGGAACATGCTGCGAAGATGACTTCCCATTCATTCAGGCCGTTGTTGAGGCAGCCATGCCAGGTGACTTCAGAGTGCCTCGGTTGGAGATTTATGATGGCCGTACTGATCCACAGGCCCATCTGACGAAGTACAGACGCAGCATGATAATGCACGGTGCTGACGACGCTACCATGTGCAAGTGCTTTGAAGTCACCCTCACAGGGCCAGCAACTGCATGGTACAATTCATTGCCTTCAGGGACCATTACTGAGTTCCAGGAGTTGTCCATGGCCTTCACGCAGCAATTCATTGGGAGCCGACCTACTGCGAAGATGCATGTCCAGATGTTCAACATAGAGCAGAGGAACGGAGAAACCATCCGAGACTATGTCGAAAGATTCAATAGGGAAGCTCTGAGCGTCCCAGACTTCCGGCCTGAAATCCGCATTCTTGCCATGACACGGGGCCTTCCGCGAGACTCACAGCTATTCTACGAGTTCTCAAAGGACCCACCGGAGACCCTCGGAGAATTTTACCGAAGAGCAGAACAGCACATGACCGCCGAAGAACTAAGAATGGCTGGGCCGAAGTCTGATGACCACCGCGCCGAAGAGTCCAATCAACAAGCTCGGCATCCAACCGAACAAGCAGGACGACCTCGGAGGATGCGGGGAAGGAAACCCCAAAGTTTCACACCATTGAGCACTACACGGACCAACATTCTCATGGCGCTGGAAAGGCAAGGGACGCAGATTCGGCGACCAAGGGCCATGACCGCCGATAATAAGAAGAATGCAAAAAAGTTCTGCCAGTTTCATCGCGACCATGGTCATGACACCGAAGACTGCTTCCAGCTGAAGAAGTACATAGAGTCACTGATAAAACAGGGCCAACGTCGGAAATACCTGAGGATGCCATCCCCAAAAGGGAGAAAAATGGAGGAAGAAAGGGCCGAAGATGAGGACTATGACTCCGACAGGCGGAGAAACCGAAGTCCAAAAAGGCGCCCCCTACCTCCGGCAGGGGTTATCCAAACAATCACCACGGGGCTCCCATCCTCGGAAAAAAAGCGGAAGGTCAGAGAAATTGCAATCACGGAATATCAAAATCCAACAAAAAAGCTGGCCCGCAAAAATGGATCCACCATCGTCTTCCCCCACGACGATCCACTGCTGATCATGGCGAGGATAGGGAATTGGGACGTCAAAAGGGTGCTACTTGATGACGGATCAAATGCGGATGTCCTATTCTCGCACTTACTGCCGAACTTGGGCATCTCCAGCAGCGAACTTAAGCCAGTCACCTCGCCCACCTTCAGGGTCGGACCATCCGAACTACCTGTTCTCGGATGGATCGACCTCCCACTGATGATGAAAGGGACTTCGGTAGACGGAGCAGCTGAGTTGTACGCCTCCACAATGGCAAGGTTCATCGTCTTGGATGTCCCGTCCTCGTACAACGCCATCTTTGGAAGGTAGACACAGGGAAGCCTGCACATTCGCCCTGATGTGAAGTACTTGACCGTCACATTCGCCACCAAGGATGGAGATGCAGAGATCTTCATAGACCAGGCCGAGGTGAGAAAGGTGTTTGTGAAAGCACGAAAGGCCCCGGCGAGCAACTTCGCACAAACAATGGAGGCTAAGGCGCCAGAAAAAGGCAAAGAAGAAGATCTCGCAAAAGCGGAAATGGAAACAGTAGAACTTATCCCAGGACAATCTACCCGAATAGGGAAGAGCTTGGCCGAAGGTGAGAAGGAAAACCTTGTATCCTTTCTGCTGAAAAATAAAGATCTGTTTGCCTACTCGCCGAAAGATATGCCAGGGGTAAACCCCGGCATAATACAGCACAGCCTCAAAGTAAGCCTGAAAGCAAAACCTGTCCGGCAAAAGAAACGAAGCATCTCGACCCACAAGAGCAACTTTGTCAAAACCGAGGTCCAGCGTCTGTTAGACGCCGAAGTCATCAGGGAGGTGAAGTACCCCGAATGGTTAAGCAACGTGGTCATTGCCACAAAAGAAGGTAGCAGCAAACTCCGGATGTGCATCGACTTCAGAAACCTGAACGATGCTTGCCCAAAAGACTCATACCCTCTGCCGCCAATAGATCAACTGGTAGATTCAACTGCTGAGTATGGGCTCCTTAGTTTCCTAGACGCCTTCAGTGGCTACCATCAAATAAGGATGGACCCCGAAGATGAAGAAAAAACCGCCTTCATCACGGAGGGAGGAACATACTGCTATGTCAGAATGCCCTTCGGGCTAAAAAATGCAGGAGCCACCTACCAAAGGTTGATGAACAAGGTCTTTAAAGACCAAATGGGGAGAAACATGGAGGTGTATGTTGATGATATGATAGTCAAGAGCAAACTGCCTGGCTATCACGTTGCAGACCTAGAGGAAAGCTCAGAGCCTTCGGGATTCGGCTCAATCCTGAAAAATGCATCTTCGGGGTAACCTCAGGAAAATTCCTTGGATACATGGTATCCGAAAGAGGCATTGACACTAATCCCGAGAAGATTAAGATGCTGCTTGAGTTCCGAACTCCTGCCACAGTTAAAGACGTGCAGAGGCTCACCGGAAGAATAACCTCTCTGAGCAGGTTTATTTCCAGGTACGGAGATAGGTGTCGACCCTTCTTCAAAGTCCTCACAAAGGCAGCAAAGATGGAAGGCGACCTCGGAAGGCATGATCGTCCTTGGGACGAAGATTGCCAAAAGGCCTGGGAAGAACTCAAAGTCTACTTGGCTAGCCTGCCGACTCTGCGACAACCTCGGGAGGGAGAGCCCCTCGTTTTGTACCTCGCCGTCACGGAGAAAGCTGTAAGCTCGGTCCTCGTGAAAGAAGAAGGGCCAAAGCAATGGCCAGTCTACTACGTCAGCAAATCCCTGCATGGCGCCGAAGTCAGGTACCCTCTGCTTCAAAAAGCTATATACGCCTTGGTGCTTGCAGGGAGAAGGCTGCGACCATACTTTCAGGCTCACCCCATCATCGTCCGAAGTAGTCTACCACTACGGGATGTTATGAAAAAAGTTGACCATTCGGGAAGGCTCTCCAAGTGGTGCATAGAGCTTGGCAAACACGAAATCACATATGAACCTCGGAAGGCCATAAAAGCTCAAGCACTAGCAGATTTTATCGCCGAAATACCCACCACTAAGGAAAGCCATTTGGATCCAAACAGAGGTGAGCCAGAGTGGACCTTGCATGTTGACGGAGCCTCGGGATCCGAACACCAGGGAGCTGGAGTAATTATCAGAGGACCCGAAGGCCTAGCGGTAAAGAAGGCTATCAAGTTCAGCTTCAGCGTCACTAACAATGTGGCTGAGTATGAAGCCCTCATAGCGGGATTACGCTTGGCCAGAAGGATTGGCGTGAGAAACTTAAAAGCTCACAGCGATTCCCAGCTGGTAGTTCGGCAGACGGCAGGAGATTATGGGGCGAAGGACCCAACCTTGGCAAAATACCACGAGCTGGTAGCAAAGCTCATCCAAGAGTTTGACGCCGTACGGATCGAAAATGTACCTCGGCGGAATAACACTGAGGCAGATTGCTTGGCGAAGTCAAAAACATACACCGAGGTGCTAGATCACCCGAGCATCTCAGTGCTGAGCATAGTGACCTCGGGAAAAGGATGGAAAGATCCCATAAAGAGATACCTCGCAGAAAATGTGCTACCCGAAGACCTCGGCGACGCTGCAAGATTGCGAAGACGCTCTGGCCGATTCTTCCTAATTGGCGAAGAGTTAAACCGACAGGGATATGCAAACCCGCTGCAAAGATGCGTGGATGAAGAGGATACTGAAATGGTCCTTGAAGAGGTCCACGAAGGCATGTGTGGTTCACATATTGGAACTGATGCCCTTGCGGCGGTGATACTTCGCCAAGGATACTTCTGGCCTACCCTGAGAAAGGATGCAAGGCAGTTCATCCGAAAATGCGGAAGTTGCCAGAGACATGCGAACATCCAGAGGGCACCCTCGGAAATGGTAACCTCGGCAGACTATCCTTGGCCCTTCGCTGTCTGGGGTATAGACCTTATTGGGCCACTCCCCTCAGCCCCCGGAGGCGTGAAATTCTGCGTGGTAGCAGTAGACTATTTCTCCAAATGGGTCGAGGCAGAACCCCTAGCAACTATCTCGGCAAAAGAAGTGCAAACGTTTGTGTGGAAGAACATAGTATGCAGATTCGGCATACCGAGGGTACTAGTGGTTGATAATGGATCCCAATTCATAGACAAAGGATTCCAGGAATTTATCAGCGACCTCGGAATAAAAATGCACTTCGCCCCAGTAGCTCACCCCCAAAGCAACGGGCAGGTGGAAGTATCTAATAGGACCATAAAAGATGGCCTGAAAAAGAGACTGGGGGAAGCAAAAGGGAAATGGCCAGGAGAACTCCAAAGCGTATTATGGAGTTACCGAACGACGCCCCGAAAAGCCACAGGGGAGACTCCCTTCTCACTCGTCTTCGGTACAGAGGCTATTATCCCAATAGAGATAGTTCAACCTTCAGTACGGGTGTAAGTATTTGATGAAGGTGGAAACGACCTCGGCCTCAGAACCAAGCTCGACCTCGTCGGCGAACACAGAGAAATAGCCGAGCTGAGAAGAAAAGCTTTTCAGCAAAGAGTGGCCGCGGCTATAAACTTACGGGCCAGGCCAAAAGAAATCAAGAAAGGAGACCTCGTTCTCCGAAAGGCTGACTTT
Organism: Aquilaria sinensis; assembly: GCA_005392925.1. NCBI lineage: Eukaryota > Viridiplantae > Streptophyta > Magnoliopsida > Malvales > Thymelaeaceae > Aquilaria > Aquilaria sinensis. Next base: position 50,026 of record SMDT01003330.1, on the reverse strand, counting down.
GCGCCCCGAAGGCCATCCCACGGAGTACTTCGCGCAAACTGGGAAGGACCTTATCTGGTCCTCGCCGAAGTACGAAAAGGCGTGTACAAACTTGGCGATGCCGAAGGCGTAGAATTGAAAAACACTTGGCATTCAGACGCCTTGAAAAAATTCTACGCCTAAGCTTGAGCGAAGGAATCATACTGTACGAAAAATATTCTCAGTACAGAAGTATCTTGAGAAAATTTCTTAAGTGCAGAATTGTACGGAATTCCGCGAAGATGCTCGTGACGAACACAGATATGACTTTCCGAAGTCCCTTGAGCCATCACGCTCGGGAAAGATGGGAAAAAATCTCTCAGCGGTACTCGCCGTAATAAGCGCAGAGACAGTTTTCCAAAGTCCCTTGAGCCTTCAAGCTCGGGAAGGATGGAAAATAAAAAATCTCGCAAAATGTTTTTTAAGTCTTTTGAGCGAACATGCTCGGGACAAGGGGAAATGAAAATTTTTGACTGAAAGGTTTCCGAGGTCCCTCGAGCGAATGTGTTCGGGACAAAATGGAAATGCAAAAAGACTTAGTCAAATTCTTCAGACTTTCCAAAAAGCCTCTGGAGCGAACAGGCTCGGCCAAGGGAAGGTAAAAGAGTTTCTTTGATTGCAGGTTTTCCGAAGTCTCTTGAGCAAATGCGTTCGAGGCAATGAAAATAAAGAAACTTGAAGAAACACTTAGCCAAAAAAGTCTTCATTAAGGAGTAAGCTGCTTTACAATAAAGAAGTGCCCGAAGAAGGAATACAAAATAGAAGGGAAGGAAAAGGGGCCCTAAAATAGCCTAAGGGTTCGCGGCGTCCCGAGAGCCACTCGCTTGCCCGCCCTTTTCCACCACCTTTGGCGCTGGAATTGAAGGAGGAAGGTTCAAATGTTCGACCTTGGACCATTCCCACCGAGGTCCCCCAGGAATGTTTAGAGCCTCTAGAAAAGAGAGGTCCAGATCTGGGAACCTCTGGAGGACTTGGTGCCGAGCAAGGCAGAAGCCGTCCTGAAAGGCGACCTTGGCCATTTGATCAGACTTGTTCTTCTCAAGCTCGAGGTCGTCAAGCTCGTCCTTCAGATCCGCGATCTCCTCTTCCAGCGCCTTTATCTGCTCCTTCCCCTTCGGATCCTTCTTCAAGGACACGACCTCGGCTGCAAGGATGTTTTTCTCAGCTGTCAGCGCCAGTATGATCTTGTCAGATTCTGACTTATCCTTTAGAAGCTCCTCGTTGGCGGCCAGCATTCCATTTATCTGCTCGTTGAGGTCAGCAATCTTCTGGGAGGAGTCCTTCTCAAGTTCTTCTTTCTACTTCCAGAACTCCTCCCGAAGGGCAGCAACTTTCTCCTTCACAGCATCCGCTAGCTGCTGGTTTTTGGCGATCAACTCCAGGCGTGTGGCCTTCGCCTTTTCTAAAGTATCTAAGGCCGTAGTTCGGAACACAGCCTCCCTGGCCACCCGAACTCGGAGGTAGCCAGCATACCCCAGCAGCTGCGAAGAAGATAAACGCAAGGTCAGTAAGAGCCAAACACTTAGGAAAAAATTGAAGGAAATAGGTCTGAAGAGTATACCTGAGCAGCATGCTCGGTAACTTTCGCGGCGAGATCGTTGTCCTCCGGATAGGTCGCCACAATAGCCTTGAAGGAGGCCTCAGTAAGCACCCCCTTCGAAATTTCCTTCGCCATTTGAGGACAGTCCTCGGAGTACAAATTCATGTCCTCCGTGAACGTCCAGAAAGGCTCCTTTGGTATCTTCCCTTGCGGGATTTTGGCGTCCCGAAGAGCTCGCTTCCGAGCATGTTCGGCCGCCCAGTCAGGGGTAGTCAACTCCCCTGCATGGTAAGAATGAGAGGGAGATTAAAGAAAAAGAAGGCAATCCAGAAAAAACAAAGGAAGTACACTTTGTTTGGAAACAAACCTGGTGGAACCTCGACAACGACGTCCTCGGAGTCCTCGGCCTCCTCGGTCGAAATGCCCTTGCCCTTCCGCCTGCGCCGCTCCTCGGCAGAAGGTACTTCTACCACTACATCAAGGAGGGCTTGCGACGCAGTAGGACTTTGGGGAGGGACGTCGGTTGGAGGGACGTCGGCGCCGGAAAGGAGGGACCTCGGCCGAATCATCAGGCGGCAAAGTGACAGCAACCTCGGCATCCTCGTTTCCCTCCCCAATACTTTCCAAAGGGGAGGAAAGAACAGTCTTGTTCGCCCGTTTAGCCGAGGGACCAGCACCAACGGACTTCCACCTTCGGGAAGCTGCCTTCTTTGTCTGCTCCCCCTTCTCCACTTGGCCGGAGAAAAGGGACTTGTAATAGGCGGCAGTCCCGTCGCCCATCTCTGAAAAAGGAGAGAAACATCAGCGTAAGTCCGAGGAAAAAACAGCAAAGGAGTAGAAGATGTCTCACTTTCGACAAGCTTTTCGAAAGAAATTTCCTCCTTAAGAAGCTTGACCAACCAGGAATCCTTCCCGGCGATGGCAGGAGCTGGCATCTTGAGGTCAGTCTTGTGCTCCTTTACCACCTTTAATTCCAGAAGGACCTCTTCGGTCATCAACTTCCAGTTGATTGGAAAAGGGTAAAGGGCGCGCGGAGCGACCTCGGGATCCCAGTCAGAGACAGCCCGAATGCGGGCGTCGAAATCCGCGAACACGGGAGCCAACTCTGGGGTCAGCAGCATCCTCGGGTCAACAACGTCCACATCCAGTGTTCCCTGAGCCCATTTGGTCAGAACGTACGACCAGGCCTCGTCCATCTTCAGGAAGAAGAACTTCTGTTGCCACCCCCGCCAGTTGCCACCCCCGCCAGCTATCCTTAGTGGCGAAGGTGAACATGAATTTCTTGCTCCCGGACCCCCGAGGTAGCATGAAATAGAAGCCACCCTTCGGGACCACAGAGACCTTGTAGTACTGCATAAAGATTATGAAATGGGGTTCTATCCCGAAGACGCCACACATGCAGAGGTAGGCGTTAAAATAGCAGAACGAGTTCGGGGGAAGCTGGTTCACAGCAATGCCATGAAATTTGCAGAACTCGCACACCATCTTCGGGGGAGGATACCGAAGACCGGCCTTCAGCTGGGCTCGAAAAACGGTAACCTCCTTACTATGGTTTGAAAAAGCATAATGGCTAGAACGAGGCAGCCTAGTAATGGCGTAAGAGGGAAGAAAGAATTTTTTCTTCCACCTCTCTAACTTTGCAGGGGTGGTGCAACAAGGATGGGCTAAAAGAGGCTGCCAGCTCTCAGGAATGGGCATTTTCGACATGAAAACGAGTTTGAAAACGGAAGAAAACAGTTTCCAGAGAAAAACTCAAAAGAACAGAGGGATCAAAACGCTCTGGAAAACAAAAACCCACCGAAAGATTTGCCAAAATCTGAGGACGCCGTCGTGAAAGTTGGCTGGAAAAAAGCTCTGATTAAGGTAGCTCCGCCACAGAAAGCAAGAAAGAGGAAGAACAGGGGCAAAGCAAAGAAAAGAGCAGAAGAAAAAGCAAAAGGAACTTATGATGCAATAGGCTATTTATAAGCCAGAGGTGGGTAACCGAAACATTGTCATAAGTACCCTTTGGAGGCGAACCGTTGCCATAACTACTCTCTGCACCGGAAAAGGCGCGCCCTCTGTAACCGACGCGACTCTCCTCCAATGGCAAAGCGCCACGTGTCAAACACTGCGCAAAAATGGGGGACACGTCCTCCAAGCGTCCCTTGAAAACTGGGACATGTCTTCTGACATCCTTGGAAAACTGGGACGCGCCGCTCAGACTGACACGCTTGGCCAAACAGACCTGCAGAAACAAAGAGCATGACAACTTGAGGACGCCAAGAGACAGGCTATGGTCGAACAGCCCATGACCTTCGGGCAAGAGGTGTATCTTCGGCACAGGCTCCGCCTCGAAGACGCTAAAGAACAGGCCAAGGCCGAAGAGCCCATGATCTTCGGGCAAAAGGCGCAACCTCGGAACAGGTTGAGCTTCCAAAGTGACTCCCATAAACAACCTCGGAAAGAGATGCAAAACTGAAGTCTTCACTTCAGCTTTCCAAAGGGGGGCATGTGATAGCCAAACGCTATTGCCTCTATCTGGCCGAACTCCCTGCCACAAGAATGGCCAGAAGAAGCTGGCGCTACCCGAGAAAAGGTGTGATCATGCACCTCAGGAGATAGCCGAAGAGCTCCGAGCCCGGCACGCCAGGAAAACACGAGGACACTACTTGCCCAACCCAAGGTTGTGACCAGATCGCCTTCGGAAAAGCGGCACCAGACATAACGAGCCAAACACGATATCCTCGAAGGGTAAACTCCCGGAAACTTGGAACCCCCGAACTGAGGGCTTGTTTCCCGAAGAGGCTCTGTCCGTACCGAAGGACGACCTCACCTAGGGACCTCGGGAGTACGGTAGGAGCATTTATGGAAGCATTTAAGGAAGCCTCTGACACGTCATTTCAAAGACATCACAAGCCGCCTCAAAAGGCGCTCTGACACACGGACGCCATCAGAATCACATCATGGCCCATCTCAGCACATGGCTCAAGGCAACCTGCTACCAGCTATCTGTCTCCTACGCCCAGAAATTCAGGAACATCCGACCGAACACGTGTCGCGATCTGAACGGGCTAGGCACTCCTATAAATACCAGGAATTAATACTTGGCAGGAGGTTGGTTGGCAAAACACTGCTCCCACACTCTGAGAAAATTACCAGGCAAGACTCTTCAGCCCTGTGTGCTATTACCTTTGCCTTTTTCTCAGCCAACCACTGACTTGGGCGTCGGAGGCTCCCCCCCCGGAAAAACACTCCGGGGGCCTCCTAACCCTTTGTTTTTGAGCTTTCAGGCACACTCCCTTGGGCGATCCATCCTCCAGGCGTTCTTCCTCCCAGAAGTCTCTCCACCAGTCACCATGACTATAAACGATGAGGCACCACGCCATCAGTTAGCACCACTGCAAAAGAAAAGGTGAAAAGGGAGAGAAAATTAGATAGCAAAGGCAATGAAAAATGAGAGTGTGGAGGACTCTGGTGGGGGAAGGGTTTATAGAGACTGAAGAAGGGAAGCGAAGCGTCGCCATAACAACCCTTCGCAAGCGAAGGGACGTAACTGTATGCTAGTCACTTGGTGACACGTGTCACCTAACGCAAGAAACAAGGGCATGCCTTTGGACAGCTACCAGACCTATGCAAGGCTAGCCCAAAGTGATGCGTCTATCTGGTCAAAAGATGTGACGATTCACTAGCAGGCAACAGAAAACTTAGAAGGGAAATATGCATTTCGATCCGAAGGAACAACTTCGGGAACATCAAAACCTCGGCCAAAAAGAGAGGAGCACAACTTAATGCCGAAGGAACTACCTCGGATAGGAGACATCTTGAACCACAAAGGTGCCCTCTTCCGAAAAAGGTAACCTTGGTCAAAAGTCCAGTCATACTAACTGAGATGATGTCACCCCCCAAGAGTTCCACGATACGCTCATAAAAGCTCAAGCACCGAAGATACAAAATCGATTTTCCGAGGCGGGCATGTGATAGCCGAAGGGCTATTACCCTTGGAGGTCTCCCAAACTGGCTTGATGAGCACCACACTTGTGAAGCACAGGTGACCAACCTCAGGGAAAATGGGCCCTCACCACCATTGGAGAGGGCTTAGCACTGACCTCGGGGGACACTTACACCACCCTCGGAAAGGTCACATGACCAACTTCGGGGAAGGATGTCTTTCACCACCCTTGGGTTTTACGAACCTACCAACCTCGGAAAGGTAACTCCCCATCCTTGGTCAAAGGAGAATGTCTCCTAAAGGTGCCCCACTATGCCGAAGGACCTTTCCTGACCGCCCTCGGTGGTAATAATAGCCGAAGGGGCCTGTTATCTCCAAGAAGCCTCATACCCCAAAGGGGTCTCATTCCCTGAAGGGGTCTTGCAAAGATATGAAAAAAATAGTTAAGGAGACTCTGACAAAGAGACCTCACACACACCCCTGCCCTTTGGACAGAACGGCCTATGGCCAGCTAGAGATACGTCTCTCCGAAGGTATGGATCACATCTAACAGAACATGTGTCATGATCTAAACCAACTGTGTCAAATGGCCTCCCCCCTTTTCCCTTCTATAAATACTTAGGAAGAACCTTGGTAAGGACATGACAAAGAACTCTGGCTATTCCCCCACTTTCTACTCTTTACTACTCTTACTTTTGCAAACAGTGACTTGGACATTAGAGGCTCCTCCCCCGGAAACACATTTCGGGAAGTCTCTAACCCTTGTTCTTCAAAGTCTTATAGGTGCCCTCATACTAGAAGTCTCTCCCTCAGGCCAGTATGTCATACAATGAGGATGTCGCCGGGCATCACTAATGAACCCTAACCTCACCTATTTGGAAAAACCTATAAAGGTACTAGCTAGGGATGTAAGAAAGTGAAGGAGTAGATAGTAAGCATCATGAAAATTCAATGGACTCACCATTCTAAGTAGGAGGCTACATGGGAAACTAAATGTAAAATCCTCAAGAGATATATAAAGTTACTCCCTAAGCTACTTGAGAATTTGGATGATCAAATTCTTTAAGGGGGAGAGAGTGTCATGCTTGTGACTTATATTAGCCATGGGCTGTGATTAAAATGTAAATAAAATGTACATAAGAGTTATAGATAAGTGATACAAGTCACATATGTTAATCAAAGAGGCATATTAGGTCATGTGCATAATAGGGTGCCCAAGAATGCCCTACTTGCACATAAGTGAAACAAGAGGAAAAGTGCTATCGTTGTGAACCAAAAATAGCCAAAATTGAGTGCTAATGTACATTTTGAAATGATTATTTGAAATTTGAAGAAAAAGTGGCTAAGAGCCTTCGGGCACTCAGGTGCACCATGGAAAGGCTCAAGGTGGCTCTCTAGCACACGCTTGTGTGCACCCATGCAAATATGAAGGCTATAAAGCCAAGTGCCATAAAGGAAACTGTGAAAGGTTGATGCTTAATGTTAAAATGAAGCTTAGGGGTGCAATGTAGGCCAAAAAGATTGAAGAACACACAAGAAAAGTGGTGAGCATTGTTAGGCACACTAAAGGTGCTTTCAGGTGCACCTAAAGGGTCCCTAAGTGTATGTGAAAGTTTTTTGACTTAAATGGCTGAATTAATCAATGAAGTGGTTGCTAAAATTTTTCCACCAAGTGAGTTGAACAAATTAATTTAATGATCTAAATAACTTAAGTGGCCATGGGAGACAAAGACCAAGAATTTGTCAACATTTTTAGCCGCCATGCATAACCTGCTTGACACCTACCTCTGCTTGAAGTTAATTCCACTTAATGTAGATTCCTAGCTATTTCTTGAGGGTATCATAACTAAGAGTACCTGGCCAAAGTTATAGAAAAAAAAACTAAAAATAAAATTAGAAGCAAGGAAGAAGTGTTACCACTTCACAAAAATGGGAAAATTATAAAGTACTGCATAATGGTTAAAAACCATTATATTTTGTAATTCTCATCATAGTGATTGAAGTGTGGAGGGTAAAAGGCATGATTAACACCTCCTTAAAAGTGTTCCAAGTTGTAACTTTGCCCCTAAGAAAAGCCTTAAGAATTGCTTGTTTGTGAAGCAACCTATGGACCTTTTAGTAAGATTTTAGAAATTTAGGTACTCAATTGCAAAAATTTCACAAAAGATATTTGGATACTTATGAGAAGGATATGAATGATATGAAAGTGCTATTGGAGGACCAAATTGCTTATGGAAGACAACTAAGGACTAAGGCCCCCTCATTTACCAAGGTTGTTCCTTCGGTGATTATGAAATAAGAAAAGAGGTTCAAAGTTTTTTGTGAAGTTATACTCTCAGAAAGCTTGAGGCTGAATTTTACTTCAAGATTCTATTTTGACAAAGCTACACTTTTAGCGCAGATGTGTTACTTCAAACCAAACTCTTTTCTTGGCAAAGTTTCACCTTTGTTGGAGGTGAGCTATTCTTCCCTCTTAGGATTCTTATTTCCTGCCATCTATAGAGTACATGATCTTCATAGATTATTTCATCTTCATAAGTGCATAGGTCTGTCATCTCGATTTATGCGTTACATAGACTTGACAAACCAAAAAGGCGTGCCCTTGTCTTACATATTAAGTGACACATGTTGCTAGATCAATGGGAAGCTTTCATATCCATTACATCGGTTACATCTCTTCATCTGTAAAGGGTCATTATGGCAACTTTTCATTTTCTCACCTTTGAGCTACATATTCCTCCCTCTGCCTAAGAAGTTCCTCACTTCTCATTTGTGTTCCTTGCTTCTTTTCTTTCTTTTGCTTCCTTTCTCTCTTTCAAAAGTTTATTACCTTTCTTGGCAGTGCTTTTTACAGTCGAGCAATTTTTGGTGGTACTCTGCAGCGGCTCATGAGTTTCTTTAATTGTTTCATAGGTGGGTATCTTCTTCGAGGTCACTCTTTTCCTCCTACATTCCATTTCGCTGCCAAAGTTAGTACTTTAAGATCTTAGGATGGAGGTTTAGAGAACCAAATTTGGTGTCACCAAAGAGAGTTGCTCCCTTCTTGATGCTCACTTGAGTTGCACCACACCAGAGAAGGTGCAAAAGTGGCAAAGCAAGTTCTTCCTACACTCTTATGCCAAAGTTAGGGTCCTTGGTCATTGTGGGCTGAGTTACCTTCCTCAGGAGAAAGAGGTAATTGTATTCAGGTCCCAACTGAAAGTAAGTCTCTGGCACACCCCTCCAAATATGGTGTCTGATTTTTGCTAGTTTCATGACATAGCCATTAATCAAACACCCCCGAACTTGTACTCCTATTTCAAATCTTTTTTGTGTATGTGTCGAGTTTTCAAAATAATTCACCATATTATCTTGTTTATGCAACATTAAAAACATCACCCCATCCCAAAGGGTGGGTTTCATTTTTTACTTCCTCAGGGGTCGAGGAGCAGGAAGTTCACCTTCATCTTCGGCACCAAGGATAGTTGGCAAGGGTGGAAGAATAAATACTTCTTCATGGAGATAAATGAGAAGTGGAAGGATCTTCTAGTAAAATAAGCTTTCAGGACCTTGTCGATTGACGTGATGGACCTGTCCAAGTTGCCAACCCTCGAACCAAAGTCCTAGTTCGAGGAGTTTGATAATTGTATTCAAGCAGCAGCTGACTGGCAGGATCAGGTACCTTCATGAACACTCTACCTATTCCTAATTAGATGGAGCTTAATGACTGATGAGGTCCTTCAAGAGCTTGAGATCAACAAGGTCGATCTCACTAACAAGGATATGCCCAAGCCAGTGATAGATGGAAAGAAGGCCTGGCTGGTCCTACTTCTTCAGGGTGAACTGCCTTATGTTGCCCTTGTAGAGAGTAAGTTACTTTTCAGGTGTTACTTAGTGAATTCTTGTACTTACACTGATATTTTTTACTTTGCAAAAATGGGTGACAAGTCGGCTGCCTTTTACAAAAGCCTCTTCCTTGGCCAAGCTGAGAAAATGGAACAGAAGAATAAGGCCCCATAGCGAAAGAAGGGGCAGCTTTCAGGGCAGGGAAAACAGAAAAAGTCCAAGGGGGACAACATTCCCCCTCCGCCCAAATTCATGACTGAAGTTGTAAATCCTTTGCCTGAGGTGGCTATTCTTTCTATCCTTTTTAGCCTTTCTTCGGCCACTGAGACATTGGGGACTTCCTTGGCTGTGATTTCTACCAAATAAGCAAAGGAAAGAATAAGTAAAAAAGGGAAAGAGCTCCCTGTCGAGGTCATTGACCAAAGTGATTCTAAGGGTGGAGTCCCCGAGGTACCTTTGATAAGTTTGTCCTTTTACCCTTCATCTATCAATTTTCTTATTTTTTGAATTTTGGATTTTGAATACGAATGGCTAAGGGACAACATGGTAATGGAACTTCAGCATGATCTTGTAGAGGAGCTAGCCCTGATTGCTTGGATGATTGAGCATTCTTAGAAGTGGACCATTCAGGATGTAAAGATCCCCCTTGATAAAGTTTCAAGGGAGCCTTTCTGGACTTTTACCAAGGACATGGATTTGTTCTCAGAAGATTGCCGGAAGATGGTTCCGTAGATGGCTAAAGACGTTATGACGAATGTGACTTTTCAGTCTCCGACGGACTCATGTCCGAATAAAAAAATCCTTGCTACTTAGGTTCTCCTTTTCTTTTAGTTCTTAGAAAAATTTTCTATCCAAGTTTTTTGTATCATTCTCAATGCTTTTTCTTCTGCTTTGCAGATGCTTGCCAATGGAGCTTACTTCCGAGGATGGTTAACAAAGCAGACTTCGATCCATAGTCATTCAGAAGAGAATTTTGCTAAGGCCAGGGAAGCTTTTGCCAGCTCCTACCTCAAGTATGGCAAGCTCAATAAAATCACCAAGGAAGGATTGGCAAAACTTAGCCATGAGCTTACGGAGTCCAAGCAAGAACTCTTTCAAAACTACTCTTCTAAGGTTTCTGACCTCGAGGCAAAGTTAATAAAGCAAACTTCATCAGTGGAGGCTCTTGAAAAGAAGAAGGAAAATCTGGTTGCTAATCTAACCAAGGCTATTACCCACTCTGGGGTAGTCTAGTTATGGTGCCAAAATTGTGCATTTAAAATCCCAAGATTGGTATGTCCTATAGGCCATTAGAACAATACCCTTAATGTGCGTACCCAAGTGGCCCTCTTGGGCACTATGTTAATACATGCATCTTGGTCCAACCATTGCACACATATTCTCATTTTATGCACATCATAGCATTAAGGAAGAAAAACACTAGCACAAGTCTTAATCTTCGCTACCACACATTAGGCAATCTTGTTAAGTTCATGTTTGTAGCCATTGCACCCGAACTTCTATAAAAAAAATGTATTAATATAGCAATGTATCTCCCTTTTTTATTTACTCCATTATCAATTAGAAAATTATACGAAACCAAGGAATTTGGTTTTACATCAATAGCCCACCTATGGCCCAAGTTATGGATTTTCGAAGTTGGTCACAAAATTCCGACCAAATAAACAGTAAATTAGCCAAATTTGCAACCTCATAACTTTGTCTACATGCATCCAAATGTGGGAATTTTAAATCACAGTTAAACAGGTGGATGTACTCTACTTGTGGGCAAAATTTCATACCAAGATTCACCCTACACAGGGAGATATAGAACTTTGAGTGCAGGGTCAAAATTCTGTCCACTTTATGAGCATTATGCCCATACAAAATTTCATAAGTGTGCAAACAATTCATTCACAAGGGATAAGCCCTCCAGGGATATCCTATATATGTGAAATATGCATAGGAACTACATGCTCTTACATATAGCAAATTTATGTGGTCAAAACAGAATTTACAAACAAGCAGCCTATCATTCACACTTAGACAGCTTGTGCACCACATTAACATACATAGCAAAACCATCCCCAAATGTTCACATACTTGTTCCAAATTTACATGCCTTATATGTAGATGGATCCATGCACTAATCATGGCCTTAACTCAGCTAAATGCATGCATCCAAGTCACAGGAGATGCATGAGACACAATGCACTCAAAAACTGGATGCTGGACAGCATCTGGGTAACATAATAAGCACCATCACTAAAAATACCAAATGTGCCCCTAAAATCACCAACCCTTCCAGATCATAACCAGACACATGGAAGTTTATGTAACTAAAATTTCAGATCAAAAATCAAATGAAAAATGTCAGTTTGAATGTGATCTTTCTGTTGGACCTGAAATGGGCAGATTTGAGGGGAGGTAAGTTTCATGGAGAAACTTAGTAAGGCGAACACTTAAACACTAAGATAATATAACCTTTAGTAATCACCTGCATCCAAAGACACTAAAACACAAGAAAACACAATGCAAATATCTAGTTTAGAGCATCCAAATGCAGCAATCAAACACAAACAACAAACACATGTATGCGGCAGCAACAACATTCATTGGTTAGTCTATAAAACATGAAATAAACATGAGTAGATCACTATAGCAGCCATATTCAAGCATAAGATTGGCCTTATGAGATTTTTAACACTAGTTAGTATGAACTTTGGGCTCCAGAAACCCTTAAATTTGCTGCCATCACTATGCACTTCACACTTGGTGACAAAACCTTTGCTAAGTGCACTCCCCTTACTAAGCTTGGTTCATCAAGCTCATGGCTCTCTTCCAAGCTTAGCCCTAACTCCATGGATACTTGAAAATAGAATAAGCATCCCATGTGAGCAAGAAAACTCGTTACCTTTTGCTGGAAATCCAATAAACCTTAGATAAACCCAAAAACTATCGTTTATGGTCTTCCTTGATGCTTTGGTTGTCTTCTCTTGCCTTCTCTTTCTCTTGATTGTTTGAAGTAAGGTGGCTATGAAGGGATGTGGAGGATTTCAAGAAAGAGCCCTAGCAGGTGGAAGCTAAATTTTTGGAAGAAAATGGGGAGGAAATTATTTTTTTCTAGCTTTATTTCTTTCTTGGTCTTTAGTTATGGCATGTTTGCAAAATTTGCAAACTTTAGGCCACACTTGGACAACATTTTTACCAGTCATTTAGGATGGGAAAATGACAGTTTTTGACATATTTTACCCTTGGTCAAGGGTCATTTTCACCTTTAAAAAAGTTTGGGACACTTAAGCCCTTAAGTGTCCTTAAGCATTAAATGATTAACTTTGCCTCCTAAAGCACTTTGGTCTCTAACAATATCCTTAATTCCAGCCATGTCCTTTCTTCATTATTCCATACATTTCCTTTCTTCATAATTCCATCCATGTCCTTTCCTCACAATTCCATCCATGTCCTTTCCATGCCATTTTTCAAAATTTATGCAATTGAGTACCCAACTTTTGTAACCTTACAATTTAGTCCATAAGTTACCTGAAAATTAGGCAATATGCCAATGCCTTCTCAAGGACCAAATTATCATAGTTTGTGCCACTTGGAGGAATGTGCATTGTATACTTTACAGTTCACAATTCATACATTATGGTGAAAATTAAAGCATACAAGTTTAGGTCCTTATGTTGTAATTTTTCCATTTTGTGAAGGTGGTAACAAAGGCTCTTTGTTACTAATCTGAGTGCTTCTATATAGTGATTAAATTTAGTGAGCTCAAGCCCCAGGTAGTCCATGTCCTGTAGGCCAAGCAGAACATGCACACTATATTTACCCAAGTGGCCTTGTTGGTCATTATGCAAAGATGTGTACTTTAGTCCATCCATCACACACATATTCACAAACAATTTCATCTGGAAGTAATGATGACAGTGAAATCCTTTATTCCTAGCCAATATGGAATTTGAGTAAAGTCCCCAAGTGCATGTACAATCATATGCATACAAGATGCTATTAGTGTGCATTTTATGTCTCCAAACTTTCACACTGTGTCCAACTCAAATTCTACACATGTTCTCCTTTTTCCTAAAAGTTTTAATTTAATACCCTGTTAAACCTTCATAGGGAAATAGGTTTGAGACATTAAATCCTCTAAGTTTACAAATATGGGTTTTATACTTAACCGGGTAGAAATGACCATATGAACAGTGCTCAGCAAAATCAGCCAATTTTGATATGCTATACCTCTGAATTAAGGGCACCAAATGTTACCCATTCTAGGGTAGTCCGATTATGGTGCCAAAATTGTGCATTTAGACTCCCAGGATTGGTAATGTTTTGTAGGCCATCAAAACACTACCCTTAGTGTGCAAACCCAAGTGGCCCTCTTGGGCAGTATGTAAACACGTGCATATTGGTCCAACCATCACACACATATTCACATTTCATGCACACCATAGTAGAAAAGAATGAAAACACTAGCACAAGTCTTAATCTTGGCCACCACACATTAGGCAATCTTGTTAAGTTCTAGTGACCAGCCACTGCACCTGTAACTTCCACTGATAAATTGTATCAATATAGCCATGTACCCCCTTGTTTTATTTGCTCCATTATCAATTAGAGACTTATATCAATTCAATGAATTTTTTTTTACATCAATAGCCCATCTATGACCAAGTTATGAATTTTTGAAGCTGGTTACAAAATTCTGAACAAATGAACAGTAACTTAGCCAATTTTGCAACGTCATATCTTTGGCTATAGAGCTCCAAATTTAGAAATTCCAAATTCCAATTTAACCTATGGATGTTATCTAGATCTGGTAAAAATTTCATACAAATATTTTTTCTACATAGGGAGATATAGAACTTTAAGTGTAGAGTCAAAATTCTAGTCACTTTATGACCATTTTGCCCATTCAAAATTTCACTAGTGTGCAAACACTTCATTGACAAGGGAAAAACCCTCCAAGGCTATCCCATATATGTCCATTACACATAGGAATGACATGCTCTTGCATCTAGCAACTCTATGTGGCCAAAACAGAATTTACAAGTAAGCAGCCTATCTTTCACACTTAGGCAGCTTTGCACCACATCACTTATATAGCCAAAACATTACTCAAATGTTCACATACTTGTACCATCTTACATGCACTACATGTACATCCAAACATTGACTACATAATGGTCTTAACTCATCTAAATACACACCCTAAGTTATAAGAGTGCCTGAGACACAATTGGCTCCAGAATAAGATACTAGATAGCTGCTGCACAACACAATAAGTACCACCATTAAAAATACCAAATGTGCTCCTAAAATCACCAAAATTTCCAGATCATAACTATACATATGGAAGTTTATGTACCTTAAATTTCAAATTAAAACTCAAACTACAAATGTCTATTTGAATCTGATCTTTCTGCTGAACCTGAAATGACAGAATTGAGGGGAGTAAGTTTCATTGAGAAACTTAGTAAGGGTAGCACTTGGTTTCAATAGGCAATGTGACCATCATCAAAACATGCATCCAAAGACACTAAAAAAGAAAAACCAAAATGCATATATACAAGATATAGCAACCAAATGCAGTAGTCATTCATGTTACACCCGGAAAGGGCTAAATGACTAAGTCCCAGGTTAAGAGGATTAGTGGCATAAAAAGTTTCCTAATTTGGAAACTTAGAAATTAAATTGAGGAGACATGGAATTAATTAATGAATGGGCATTAATGAGTGTTGGACACTCTAGGAATTTTGCTTGGCTTAGGCCAAGAGTTTTGGTGATGAAAATGGCAAATTATGAAGTTGAGGGACTCAATTGAAGAATTGAAGAAAGATGGAGGACTAAAGGTGAGATTTGGCCAATTTTCATGGAAAATTGTGCCACGGCCGGCCATCACATGAATTTTGCTATTTAAAATGGCCACATAAGCCTCCACTCACATTATTTAAATTGCCCACATGGATTTGACCCCACCAATACCATAAACAAATATTTTGCCCATCATTTTTTACTAGTCTTTGTCTCCCACTTTACATTATGTTATTTCTCCTCACCATCACTTGTCAAATCAATTCTTTAATGAGCATTTGACTATTCTCCCATCCATTTGAATAAAAAATTCGGCCATACCACAAAAATTAAACAAAATGGCGCCTTGGAGGAAGCAAATGGATTTGTTTATTGGGTTTTCTTTTCTTGATGAGACACCACCTTATTTTGTCCAAAAGATTATTAGCATTTGACTAGCTTCCTCCCATTTTGAATTAGTGTTGACCGGCCATAACACATTTAGCCACATTTGGCTTGCATTTGGTTTGCGTTTCTCCTCATTTGCTAGCATAATGGCCGCCCATCATCATTTCATTCTCATTTTCACACACATCTCTCTCTCTCTAAGCCAAGGATGCTCTCCCTTCTCTCTAGAACTCACACATTCGGCCATGAGAGTTCTTCCAAGCTCTCATCTTCTTCCTTCATTCTAGCATTCGGCCATGGCTAGATATACCATTTCTTACACATGCAAACACGTTTCCTTTATGATTTCATGCTTCTAAACCCATCTCGAACATGAATCAAGCAAGATGTTCAAGAAATCCCACTTGAAGTTTTGGCCATATGGAGGAATTAGTGTTCTTGCGCTTTACTCATGAGCTCATGAGCATGCATGGCGTTTCTAGGCCATGAGGAGCAAGAAGATGAAGAAGAACATCAAGAAACAAAGACTTGAAGTTTCGGCCATGGAAGAACTTAGTGTTCTTGAGCTTCGCACATGAACTCATGGACATGCATGGCATTTCGAAGCCATGAGGAGCAAGAAAAATGAGGAGAACATCAAGGAAGAACAAGCTCAAGATTTGGCCATAAACAAGGTCGTAAGTGAATCATGTTTTCATGTGTTTTGAGCTAGATATTACTCTCTAATGCTTTGGATATGCTGGATTTTTGCAAGGAAAATCAAGTGAAGATTCGTCCATGGAGGATCCATAGTGCTCTTAGACTCAACTTGAGAGTTCAAGGCATGCATGGCACTTTTAAGCCATAAAAAGCAAAGAAATAGAGGAGAACTCCAAGAAAAGCATGGATGGAACTTTCGGCCATGAATGTTCATGGTGTTTGGAGGCATGAAACCAAGTGTTCTTGGTGCCTCGAGGCTTGTATGACCATTCCAAGCAAGGAAACAAGCAAAAGATACAAGGAAAAGCAAGATGTATTTTCAGCCAAATGGGTATTTTTGGCATGCAAGCTTGAAACCAAGTGTTCTCGGTAGTGAAGATGTTCTTGTGAGTGTACAAGACAATGGCCAAAAGTTGGATGCAAAAAGGATAAATTTTGTAAGCCATAGGAGCACTAGAAGATTCGGCCATGTTGTAGATTTAATGTCTTGGCATGTTAGCCATGTGGAGCCAAGTGTTCTTGGCATATTTTTTTGAGTCCTAGAAGACTTGTAAAGCAAAAATCACAAAGAAGAAATGGAGAATGCATTCGGCCATAGTGCCAATTTTTGGTGGATGTGTGTTAACCAAGTGTCTTGGTTGCAAAAGTGTGCATAATGAAAATATGGGACTAAAATGGTGAAGAAAGTATGATGATAGATTCGGCCATAAGGACAAGTTGGTGAAAAATTGGTGTTAGCCAAATGTTCTTGGCATAAATGATCCTTAGAAAACTTGTGGGACTCAATTGAGCAAAAGAAGGAAATAATGGGACAAATTCGGGCAAGAGATAAATTTGAAGGCCCAAATTGAAAACCAAGTGTTCTTGGTCCAGAAACTCTTAAATGGGCTATTTGGGCCATAATGGCATTATTGGCAAATGGGCTAAATCCTGAAAAGGTTAATATGGGCCCAAATCCTGAAGAAGTTAAATGGGCCAAATCCTGAAAAGATAAAATTGGGCCTAAAGACTAAATTGGGCTAAAATCCTGAAAAGGTGGAAATTGGGCCTAAATGCTAAGTTGGGCCGAGTCCAGAAAATAAATTAAAAGGCCAAGTGGGCCTGAGTTCCAAAGAAGGCCAGTTGGGCCTGAGTTCCTGGAAAGGCCAAGTTGGGCCAGAATTCCAGAAAAGGCAAAGTTGGGCCAGAATTCCAAAAAAGGCCGAGTGCGCCAGAATTCCAGAAAAGGCCAAGTGGGCCTGAACTCCAGAAAAGTGCAAATTGGGCCTGGATTTCCAGGAAAAGGCCAATGTAGGCCTGAGTTCACAGAAAAGGCTAATTTGGGCCTTACCTCTTTAAGTAGAGGTTGAGTAAGTTAAACCAAGTATGCTTGGTAAATTATGGTTATCTTGTTTAATAGAAAGCAATTAAATAACTTGTTAGTATTTTGGGCTTTATAGGTCCATTAAGGAAATGGAAGAATTCCAACAACAAACAAAGCAAAGCAAGGCAAAGGCAATGACCAAAGGTTACACAAATGGTGGTAAGAATCCCTATACTCACTTACTCCATGGTATATTTTCCATGACCTTTCATTGTGAGTATTAGTACCCCTATGTGATGGTCAAAGAACCAAGTGACCATAGGTGTGCATGTCAGGGCTATGTGGTTGTTACTTTTTGTGGGGACTCATGATACTTTCTTAGTTGAATAATTGGGCACATAAGTGCATAATGGATGAAGTAGTGATGCTTTGGCAACTATGGTTATGGTTTATTCATGAGTAATTAGCAAGCATTTAGGGCTAGGAATTGAGTTTGGCCAACTCAATTCCCAAGCTAAGGAGCGCTCAGTAGGTTATAAATGACATACCGGGATTTAGTGGTATGGACTATGCTAATGCTTGCGATACCTACGATGACATGGAACATGATGTTGCGAGGACAGTGTTGTGTGTATTGAGTTGCGTGCTTCTCTGAAATTGTTTGTGCATGCTAACCCATATTATTATTGTTATTGTTATCGTGCTATATCTTGTGTTTTCTTTGTTTTTGTGTTTTCCTTTGCAGGAATATGGATTAATTGCCATTACATTCTTGGCACAAGTTTAGGCTTTGGAAGCCATATGATGACTTTGAAAGTCAGGAGTATTTACCTCACTGGGCATTGGATGCCGTCGGGATTCTTATTGAGTTTTATAACTCACCCGCCCTGTTATACCTTTTTCAGGAAATGGATGGCTTGGTAGATCAAGCGTAGAGTACCAGAGTACTCATTACAATGTTTTAAAGGGTTGGGTATGTGTATAGTGTTGCTCAATATATTCATTGGTTCAAAGAGACTTATGTGGTTTAGATTGCTTGTGGATCAAGCTAATGTTGTGGACTTACCTGTGCAGGATATGGAGTTTAGAAGTTGTGGGAACAAGGTCTATAGGTGGATTGTGTTTCGTGTGATATTAGTTTGCAGATTAAGTAGTTATGAAAACTTGATCTGTAAAACATGAACATTGGATAAACTTAGACATGAAGCATTTCTTGGTATGTTTTCCAAGTAAGTGATGCTTGTTTGCTGTTCTATGGATAGGCATAGTTCTGGATGACTTATGATGACGAATTTTGCCTTGGATAGATGATTGTGATGATTTATGATGGTGATGACTTTAAAGGATGATTATATGAGAAGTATGCTTGAATTCCTACAGGTGGAATTCTTGATGGGTGATTGTGTTATGTGTACTAGATTGGCAAAATGCTCATGGATATGAAAATATGGTTTTCAAACTTAAAATGGAATATGGGATTCTTGGTTGCCATGCATTGAAATAGTACACTTGATGGACACACATCTGATGCACTTAGTGGAATAAGTGTATGGCTATATGTAACTTGGATGAAATGAGCATGTGAAAATATTACAGGAGAAGCTTATGTTGAATTGGAATAAAGTATGCTTTGTGATGAAGAATGCATGTAGGTAGGATAAAATCATGAATGGAACACTTGAAATCCCACTTAGGTACTAGCTTGACTCTAAAGAGCACCCTAATAACATATTGAAGGTAAATAATCAATCAAGCTAGAACCAGAATAGATCCTGGACTCACGCTGTAGGTGCTCGTAATGAATAATAAAGCCCCTTCTGGATGAATAACTTCCGCTGCAAGCTTTGATATTTGGGCCCGGATGGGCCTGGGGCAGTGGTGGGCGTGACAATTCACAACCAACAAACACATGAAATGCAGCAGCAACATATACCATAGGTTAGTCCGTAAAACACATAACAAACATAACCAAATCACTATGGCAGCCTTCCTCAAGCTAATTCTTGATCTTAGGAGGATTTTAGAAGTAGTTAGTATTAACTTTTAGGCTCTAAAAACCCAGAAATCCATGGCCATCACTGTGCACTTCACACTAGGTCACAAAACCTTCAACAAGTACACTCCCCTCACTAAGCTTGGTTCATCAAGCTCATAGCTCTCTTCTAAGCTTAGCCCTTGGTCCATGGTTGCTTGAAAATTTTAGAAAATAGTCCATGAGAGTAAAAGAGCCCTTACCAAAGTGGGTAGGCTGAAAATCAAGCTTGATCCTGGAAGTATCCAAGCAATAGCTCTAGTTTGCTTCCAATTGCTTCCTTTTGCCTTCAATTTGAATCAGTTGCAAGTTTGAAGGTGTAGTGGCTATAAAGGAAGTGTGGTTGTGTTCTTGGGCTGGAGGAGGATGAAAATGAGTGAGGGATAAGTGATTTGGCCACTTAAATGGCCTTAAATGAGCTTAAGGGCACAAAACACACTTAACAAGCTTAACCTTGCTTTATGTCATTTTCTTTCTCACTAATTATGGTTTCTTTGTCTTAAAATAATTCGTACACATGTGCCCCATATTTTTTACTAATTATCAAGTCTTGTCTGCCTCCCCCATAATGGGATAACCCCACAACTCACCCTTAGACTTAACTCAAAAGCTTGAACACCTTATGGTTTATACTAGGACATTTAGGTCCTTAATGCCTTTAGTGTTTCCTTTGTACAAATTTGTCTTGCTTGAATAATTTGGTCCTCCAATAGCATTTTCATACCATTCATATCCTTCCCATAACTTTCCAAGTCTCTTTCTTGAGAGTTTTGCAGTTGAGTACCCGAATTTCCAAAACCATACAAAAAAATCCATAGGTTGCTTGACAAACAAGCAATCCTTAAGGCTTTTCTTAGGGGCCAAGTTACCAACTTTGAACATTTCTAAGGAGTTGTTGATCATGTCTTTTACCCCCCACACTTCAATGACTATGGTGAGAATTGCACAATATAATGGTTTTTAGCCATTATGACACATCTGTAATTCTCCTATTTTTGTGAGGTTGTAATAATCCTCCCCCCCTTAAAAATTTTGGTCCTCCAAAATAGTCTTCAGCTTCGGGTATTCTTCAGGATACCTTTCTCTAAGGTAATTTTCAGTTTCCTAGGTTGCTTTTCTTTCATAGTGGTGTGACCACTAAACTTTAACCATGAGAATATGTTTGTTTCTTACCCTTTTGGTATCCTTGGCTAAGATAGCTATAGGTTTCTCTTCATATGTCAAGTTAGGTTCCAATTGTATGTCTTCCACTACAATAGCATGCTTTGTGTCTAATAGACACTTCTTAAGCATACTGATGTGAAAAACATTATGAACACTTGACATGCTTGGCCGTAGAGCTAACTTGTATGCTACCTTGCCAACTTTGTCCAAGATCTCATAAGGACCTATGTATCTTGGAGCTAACTTGGTTCTTCTGCCAAATCTGACAGTGCCTTTGGATGGTGCAACTCAGCCAAACTTGTCACCAACCTCAAATTCCAAGTCTCTCATTGTTTTGTTTGAATAGGTTGTGGTCCTTTAGGCACATAGATTCGGTCCTTGAAGTACAGTAATCTTGCTTGTAGGAAAAGGATTCATACAAGGAACCTTTTTCCCCTCCTGAAATCCTTTCACATTTCTCAATCCACTAAAATCTTTGACCCTTCTTGGTCAGATGAGTAAGAACTAAGGCAATCATGGAAAAGCCTGATACATATCTCTTGTAGGATCCAGCTAATCCAAGGAAACTTCTGATTTCCTTCACAGTCCATGGTCTTTCCCACTCTTACACTGCCTTGACCTTTTTAAGGTCTACCTTAACGCCTTGTGCATCTATAATGTGTCCTAGGAAAAACAATTCCCTTATCCAGAATTCAGACTTGGATAATTTGGCATAAAGCTGATGTTCCAACAGAGTCTTTAAGACAATCTTTAGATAATGTTCATGTTCATTTTCATCCTTGGAATACACTAGGATGTCATCAATGAACACAACCAAAAATTTGTCCAGATGTGGTCTGAACACCTTGTTCATCAGGTCTATGAAAGCAACTAGGGCATTAGTCAAACCAAATGGCATGACTGTGTACTCATAATGCCCATATCTAGTCCTGAATGCAGTCTTAGGAATGTCCTCTTCCTTTACTCTTAACTGGAAGTATCCAGATCTGAAATCTATCTTGGAGAAGATTTTAGCTCCCTTGAGTTAATCAAACAGATCCTCAATCGTTTGGAGCAGATACTTGTTCTTGACAGTCACTACATTAAGCTTACTGTAGTCAATGCATAGTCTCAAAGATCCATCCTTCTTTTGTACAAAGAGAACATGAGCTCCCCATGGTGAAACAGTTGGCCTTATGAACCCCTTTTTAAGAAGTTCATCAAGTTGTTTCTTTAGCTCATTCATCTCAGTGATTAGGATTCTGTAAGGAGGTGTGGATATTGGACTAGCTTCTAGTCGTAGCTTGATTTCAAATTCAATCTCCCTTTGTGGAGGAATACCTGGTAGGTCTTTAGGAAAGACTTCTCAAAAGTCTATCACTACAAGTATTATGTCCACATCTTCTTCATAGTGCAATTCATACCTAGCACTAAATCATACTTAGCAATGCCCAACGCTAGCAGATTAGTCATAACCTTAGTATTTCCTACTACTAGCTCACAGTCCTTAGCTAGGTCATTACTGAAAAGACATTGACTGCCTGCTATTTTCACTAAGGATATCCTAGGCATGATTTCAGTAGGCAATTTCATGGCTTCAACAAATTTCCTAGCCACTATAGGCACAAATGCACCAGTATCAAACATAACCCTAATAGGCATACCATTAAGGTAAATGTTACCTCTTAGTGCTTCTCCCTGCTCTAATGGCTCTAGCCTCTCACTTGGAAGACTCTGCCAGCTTTTTGCACTAGAGGCCAAGGCACTGAAGGAACTGGCCTCTACTGTCCCTCCTTAGATGCTCCCCCTCTAGGTCTTGCCTTAATAAGCCTTACTAGACATTGGCGTTCTAGCCTCCTTTGAGCCTATGGGCAGTCTTTGATCCAATGATCCATGGGTCCACATCTTAGACATGCTTGGGTGTCAAAACAGCAAGGTTTCTTTCCATGAAACTTCTTGCATTTAGGGCACCTTAGGCCAAGGAACTTCCCCTTAACCTTGCCCCCACCACCAACATGAGAATTCTTGACAATTCCCTTGCCATGTGGTGGGTTCTTCTCCTTGCCTCCTGCTTGACTACTTTCCCCTGGTCCACTGGGAAAGTACTTAGTCTCATGCTCTTCTTGCTCTACTAATAGAGCTTTATACACTGCTTCATAGTATGTAACTACTCCAAAAGGTCTAACAACCTTTCTAATGTCTGACCTTAGGCCTCTAACAAATCTTTTCACCTTCAACTACTCCAGTCCATGATACTAAGGAGCATACTGCACCAACTAATTGAATTTGTGCTCATACTCTAGGACACTAAGGTTGTCCTACCTTAGAGCTTCAAATTCAACTTGCTTCATATCCTTGACGGCATCACTGATGTACTGGTCCTGGAACAGCTATGTGAACTCTGGCCAACTCATCCCAATATCTCTTCCTGGCCTACTGCCCTTCTGGAAAACATACGTATCTCTGGTGTTTCTCCACCACATCTCTGCACTGCCTACCAAGTTGTAAGTAGCTAGTGACACCTTCATGGTGGAGCTGAGTGGCATCCTCTCAAACATCTTTTCTATGAAGATTAACCACTTCTTAGCTCTCTCTGGCCCAGCTCTTCCATCAAATTGTGGAGGTCTTAGGCCTTGGAACCCCTCTAACAGTCTGACTTCATCTATGCCTTCCAGATCCTCTAATCTGTGTCTCCTAGATCTATGAAAGCTGTCTGTATAGGGATGCTCTCTATGATCTCTCTGCCTTCTCTTGGATCTTCTCTCATGGACTTCCTCAATCTCATTCCGAGTGGAGGAATGGTCATAGACTGAAGGATTTTTCCTGGACACCTGACCAATCTCAGACCTTAGTCTTCTTCCTCTTGGATTTCTTCTATCCTCATCTTCCTCCTCAATGGTCTCATCATTGTATCTTTTAAGCTTCCAGGAGGAACATATTCAGATGTGTTCCTAGTATCCTCTTCTGGTTGCTGTTATGCATCCTGAACTAGTTCTGTTGGAGCTACTTGGACTCCTTGCTGTTGCGCTTGAATCAGCCTCATTAAGTTTTCATTGATTAGAGCTAAGTTCCTTTGAAGCTCTAACCAAACCTGAGGCACTTCAAGGTTTGGTAAACCCTGTTCCCCTTGATTCCCTCTATTTTATCCATTTCTTTATTGCCCAGAATCAGTAGAAGGCCTTCGGGGTTGTTCCCCTCTCCTTGTGGCAACCATGTTCACTTCTTGCATTGATGATCCATTATAGAGTACATATAAAGATCATAGGTATTTCAATGGTACTTGAAACTAGCAGCTGACCAAACTGAGTTCATGTATGTAGATGCATGCAATGCAACTATATGCTATGTACATATACAGACCATGCTCTGATACCAACTTCTGTTACCCACTACGGGGTAGTCCAGTTATGGTACCAAAATTTTGCATTTAGACTCCCAGGATTGGTAATGTTTTGTAGGCCATCAGAACACTACCCTTAGTGTGCATAACCAAGTGGCCCTCTTCGGTAGTATGTAAACACATGCATATTGGTTCAACCATCACACACATATTCACATTTCATGCACACCATGGGAGCAAAGAATGAAAACAGTAGCACAAGTCTTAATCTTGGCTACCACACATTAGGCAATCTTGTTAAGTTCTAGTGACTAGCTACTGCACCTGTAACTTCCACTAATAAAATATATTATTCTAGCCATGTACCCCCTATTTTATTTGCTCTATTATCAAGTAGAGACTTAGAGCAGTCGAAGGAATTTTTTTTTACATCAATAGCCAATCTATGGACCAAGTTATGGATTTTTTAAGTTGGTTACAAAATTCTGAAAAAATGAACAGCAACTTCGCCAAATTTGCAACATCATATATTTGTCTACAGGACTTGAAATTCATAAATTTGAAATTCCAGTTCAACCTCTGGATGTTCTCTAGCCTGGTCAAAATTTCATACAAAGATTCCTTCTACACAGGGAGATATCGAACTTTAGCTGCAGAGTCAAAATTCTAGTTACTTGATGACCATTTTGCCCATACAAAATTTCACAAGTGTGCAAACACTTCATTCAAAAGGGAAAAACACTCCAAAGCTATCCCATATATGTCCATTACACAAAGGAATTACATTCTCTTGCATCTAGCAAATTTACGTACAGAATTTACAAGTAAGCAGCCTATCATTCATACTCAGGCAGCTTTACACCACCTCACTTACATAGCCAAAACATTACACAAATGTTCACACACTTGTCTCATCCTACATACACGACATGTACATGAATACATGCACTACATAATGGTCTTAACTCAGCTAAATACACACCTAAGTTATAGGAGTGCCTGAGACACAATGGATTCCAAAACAGGATGCTGGACAGCTGCTGCACAACACAATAAGTACCACCATTAAAAATAATAAATGTGCTCCTCAAATCACCAAAATTTCCAGATCATAACTATACATATGGAAGTACATGTACCTAAAATTTTACATGAAAACTCGAACGACAAATGTCATTTTGAATCTGATCTTTCTTTTGAACCTGAAATGACAGAATTGAGGCGAGTAAGTTTCATTGAGAAACTCAGCAAGGGTAGCACTTGGATTCAATAGGCAATGTGACCATCATCAAAACCTGCATCCAAAGAAACTAAAATAGAAAACCACAATTCATATATACAAGATATAGCAACCAAATGCAGCAGCCATTCACAACCAATAAACACATGAAATGCAGCAACATATACCATAGGTTAGTCCATAAAACACATAATAAACAAAACCAAATCACTATGGCAGCCCTCCTTGAGCTAATGCTTGGTCTTAGGAGGATTTTAACAGTAGTTAGTACTAACGTTTGGGCTCTAGAAACCCAGAAATTCGCTGCCATCACTGTGCACTTCACACTAGGTCACAAAACCTTCAATAAGTGCACTCCCCTCACTAAGCTTGGTTCATCAAGCTCATGTCTCTCTTCCAATCTTAGCCCTATCTCCATGGTTGCTTGAAAATTTCAGAAAATAGTCCATGAGTTCAAGATAACCCTTACCAAAGTGGGTGGGCCGAAAATCAAGCTTGATCCTTGAAGTTTCCAAGCACTAGCTCTAGTTTGCTTCCAATTGCTTCCTTTTGCCTTCAATTTCAATCAATTGTAAGTTTAAAGGTGTGGTGGCTACAGAGGAAGTGTGGCTGTGTTCTTGGGCTGGAGGAGGACAAAAATGAGAGAGGGATAAGTGATTTGGCCACTTAAATGGCCTTAAATGAGCTTAAGGGCACAAAACACACTTAACAAGCTTAACCTTGTTTTATGTCATTTTCCTTCTCACTAGTTATGGTTTCTTTGTCCTAAAAACATTTGTGCACATGTGCCCAACATTTTGGACTAACTATCAAGTCTTGGCTGCCTCCCCTATGGTGGGATAACCCCACAGTTCACCCTTAGACTTAAGTCAAAAGCTTGAACACCTTAAGGTTTACACTAGGACATTTAGGTCCTTAATGCCTTTAGTGTTTCCTTTGTACAAACTTGTCTTCCTTAAATAATTTTGTCCTCCAATAGCATTTTCATACCATTCATATCCTTCCCATAACTCTCCAAGTCTCTTTCTTGAGAGTTTTACAATTGGGTACCCGAATTTCCAAAACCTTACAAAAAAATCCATAGTTGCTTGACAAACAAGCAATCCTTAAGGATTTTCTTGGGGGCCAAGTTACCAACTTGGAACATTTTTAAGGAGTTGTTGATCATGCCTTTTACCCCCAACACTTGAATCACTATGGTGAGAATTACATAATATAATGGTTTTTAGCCATTATGACACACTTGTAATTCTCCCATTTTTTTGAGGTGGTAACACCAAATCGAGTGATTGAAAAGCCAAGTTATTCATGTTGAAGTTTTCTAGATGGGGTCAAAATTTCATTGTCAAATTCTTTATGTACAACAAATTATGGCAACTAAAGTATAGGGTACCAAAATTTAGCCACTATTGATCATTATGCCCACAGAAAATATCATAATATTGATAGACTTCATTTCCAGGTGAAAAGCCCACTTGGTAGTGTCCATACATGTCTTGTACACCTGGGAAAACCATTCGCATGAATTTAGAAACCTTTTAACCATCATTCATAAAAATGCCATCAAAACAGCCCATAAACACCATATGGACAACATTGTATACACACTTCAAACTACACTCCATTAATCCATATATCCTTCTCACATTACACATACAACATACCCAACTCATTTACTTGAATTTATGGACCACATACATGACAATATCTTAGTTACTACGTACACTAAGCTTCTTGGAGAATTTCAAAAGCACTAAGCACTCCAGAAACTTGAAGGGACTAGTTGCTCCGTAAGGCAGAAACTACCATTACTAAAAATAGGTAATATGCTATAAAAATCATGAAAATTTCTAGTTTACAACTGCACATATGGAAGTTAAATACACCTAAAATTTCAAAGAGAAATTCAAATGAAAGAAATTATTTTGAACGCTCTCTTTCAGGTGCTCCTAAAATAGACAAAAAAGGGGTAAGTCTCCTTGAAGAAACTTAGTAAGGGCTTATCATTAGAAACTTGAATTCCCAGAAAAAAAACTAAAATCTAGAGACATAAAAACATAAAAATAAAGAAAATGTACAAAAATATGGCCATCTAAATGCACAAACAAATAGAACACAATCAAATGCAATGCTGGTAGCAGTACATCATTAGGGTTAGTCCATAAACAATCAAATAAACAATATGTAATCACTATGGAAGCCCTCCTCAAGCTAATGCTTGGTCTTATGAGGTTAATTGGTCTTATTTGGTACTAACTTGGGCTTTGTAAACCCCTATAAACACTTCCATCTTAGTGCATGAAAAACAGTAAGGCTGAAACCTTGTTCATGTACTCCCCCTTAACCCATACTTGCTTCCTTGAGTTTTTTGCTCTTTCCAAGGATGGTATTAGCTTCATGGATGCTTGATCATCATCTTATGATAGTAAACAACCATAAAATAGGAAGATAAAACCCTTACCTAAGCTGTGAAGGTTGAAATCTTCAAGAGATACATAATAAACCCGTAAACTTGGGTTTCTCTCTTTCTTGTTGCATCTAATTGCCTTCCTTTGTGATTTCTTCGGAGATTGAGATATCATGGCTATGAAAGCTTATGGAGGAGCTAAGGAAGGAACTCTGGCTGGTGACGGCCAAAAATGACCAACGAAACGCAAGAAATCAAGACATTTTCTTAGTTTAATTAATTTAATCTTAACCCTTAGGTCACTATACATATGGGTTAAGCAATGAATTTTTGGCTAATCTTTAGCCCACATTTAGACCTTAGAACTTGGAAATAAAAGGCTCAGATAATGCTAGAAATAGCCACTTTTGACCCTTGTCAATGATACTCCCATCCTTAAGTTATTTTTATGAACAATTGTAAACCTAGTTGCCCTAAGTTCTTGAATAATAGCCTTTGTTTCCTTTATGCAATTTAGCTTGCAAAAATTACTTCCATACCATTCAAATCCCTATAAAACCTATCTTTTAAAGTTTTACAAATGAGTACCCAAGTCTTGAAATCTTACAATAAAGTACATAGGCTACTTGTTGACCAAGGAATCCTTTAGGGTTTTCTTGAGGGTCAAGTAACCATCAGGTGGATCTTTTAAGGAGGTGTAGATTATACACTTTACCCACCACATTCTATTCACTTTGGTGAAAATCATGCTATATAATGGTTTATAACATTATGCCTTTATACTGTAATTTTCCCATTTGTTGAAGTAATAACACTCTTGGAATGAACACTAGGCTTGGTGATGAGGTCGATCAACTGAAGAAGTGAAAGAAGAAAAAAAAAGAAGGAAATGGAGGCTCTGAAGAAGGAAGTAGAGGTCTTAAAGGTGGGGAAGGCAAAGGCTAATGAAGTGATGAAGTCCTCATTCCAAGATGGTTTTTACCTCGTTCGCCATCAAGTACTCTCTTGATATCCTGACTTTGACCTCTCATTTCTTAAAGCCCTTGATATTCTAAAGGGTCCTTCCTCAAAATGGTCAAAGAGGGAGTTTCTCAACCTTCCTGTGCAACCTCTGTTGATCACAGGTGATGAAGATGATCATGATGATGAGGGCCTCGAGGATGAAGAAGTCGAAGAGTAGTTTTACTTTTTTCTTTTTGTAAAATTCTCCCTCTAACTTAATGAGATGCCTTCAATTTTAAAATTTTGGCCAATTCCACAAGGAGCATCAATTCTTCAAGTTGTTTTAGCCACCTTTGGCATTTTTGTTACCTTCGAAAAAACTTTCACCACCTTCAGTATTGTTACTGTCATTGGAGAGTGGTTTTGTTAAAGTCACGCATTCATCAATCTTTGACAAAGTATTTAACAATTGTAGTTGGACATTTGAAAATCACCTTCAGTTTTGAATGTAATTTTCCCATTCTCATCAAAAGGATCAACATGTCCACCTTCTTTGGTTACCATTGTTTACTTAGATAGCTTTGTTCACCATCTTTGGTTAAGCTACTATCTTTGATAAATTTGTTAAGTCATCTTGTCCACCATCTTTAGTGGAACAACCATCTTCGGCATATGCCTAGTTTGTCATGTTTGGCGAATGCTTGGCTTACCATCTTCGGCAAAGCTATTGAAGCTACTTGTTGGTCAATAAAAGTTTCCATTATGACTTTGAAAAATTTCCTTGGGAGATTTCCATTGTAACTTCAGAAAACTTCCTATAAGTACAATGTTTATTTGAAAATTTATAAGTCCTTCTAGGATTTTGTAAGTGTAGAATTTTCTCAAACAATCTGAATGCCAAGTATTTTTCAATTCTTCTCCTTTGGCATTTTCGAGTTTGTAGACTCCAGGCCGAACTTCATCTGTGACCAAATAAGGTCCTTTGTAGTTTTTCTGAAGTACACCATGAGATAGTTTTCAGGCTTCAAACTCAGTTTTTTGAAGAACTAAGTCCCCTATCTTGATTCATCTATGTTTGACCTTCAAGTTTGTGGCAATGGCTACTCTTTGCTAGAAAGCTTTTCTTCTAAGTTCGGCCATCTCCCTATGTTCATCAACTGTGTCAAGTTTGGCTCTTAAGCTGAGGTTGCTCCGTTCTTTGTCAAATACTTGTATTCTTATGGAAGGCTTTATAACCTTGATAGGGATCAGAGCCTCTATGCCAAACATGAGTGAAAATGAGTTTCCCCAGTGGCTTTTATAGGGGTTGTTCGATAACTCCATAGCATGCTTGATAGTTCACCAGGCCACTTTCCTTTGGCTACATTTAGCCTCTTCTTCAGACCATCTTTTATTGTCCTATTGGACACTTCAACTTGCCCATTGCTTTAAGGATGGGCAACTGTGACGAAGTGCAATTTCCCCCCAAGGTTGGTGGCGAATTCCTAGAACTCATTGTCGATAAATTTGGAACCATTTCCACTACTATCAACCTTGGACAACCAAATCTACAGATGATGTTTTTCTAGACAAACTTCTGAAAGTCTTTCATCGAGTTTGTTGCCAATGGTTCTGCCTTAATCCACTTTGTGAAATAGTCCACTTCAATGACATAGAACTTGACTCCTCCGGAAGCTGTTAGGAGAAGACCAATAAGGTCAATTCCCCATATGATGAAGGGGCAAGGTTAGTGATAGCTAAAGGGCGATTACCTTTAAAGAACTCCCAATTGGCTTCTTGAGCACTACCCTCGATAAGTATGGGCGACCAACTTTGGAGAAGAGGTGCCCTTACTGTCCTCAGAGGGAACATTGCCTTATAGCCAAAACCACCCTTGATGAGAGCCCAGCCCCGACCTCAGGGGAACACTCATACACCACCCTCGGCAAGGTAACATAACCAACTTCGGGAAAATGTGTCTTTCACCACCTCAGATCTACAAACCTACCAACCTCGGGAATATTGATCCACCATCCTCGGCAAAAGAAAACATCTCCTGAAGGTGACCTACTCTGCCGAAGGGCCTTCCCCAATAGCCCTCGAGGAAAATATCTGCCCGAAGGGGTCTAATGCTCCGAAGGGCTCTCACGGAGATATGACAAAAATGGTTAAGGAGCCTCTGACAAAGATACCTAGCAAATGCCCTTGCGCTCTGGTTGGAACGGCCTACGACCAGCTAGAGGTACCTATCTCTGGAGGTGTAGATCGAATCTAACCGAACATGTGTCATGGTCTGAGCAGGCTATATCAAACGGCCTCCTCCCTCTACCGTCCTATAAATACATAGGAAGGACCTTCGTAAGCACAGGACATAGAACTCTTGCTATTTTTCTCACTTTCTATTCCTTACTACTACTACTCTCACAAATACTGACTTGGGCATCGGAGGCTCCTCCCCTGGAAACACACTTCGGGGAGCTTCTAACCCTTGTTCTTCTAAGTGTTTTAGACATCTTCACACCAAAATTTCTCCCTGCAGGCCAGCATGTTATTCGACGAAGATACCGTCGGGCATCAGGTAGTTTGCCAAAGTTATTGCTTCCAAAGGTGCCCTTTGGATGGGTGCATGTTGTTCACACTTGATGCATCATCTGACAAACTGTTGAGCATCCTTCCTTTCGGTAGGCCAAAAATATCCTTGCCGAACTAGTACTCTAGCAAGAGCATCTATCCCAATGTGAAATCATCATATTCCTTCATCGCCTTCCTTCAAGGCTACTTTGGTGTCATCTTCACAAATGCACTTTTGCATGGGATTTGACTACCCTTGTTGATACAACTCTTCCCCAATCATGAAGTACCTTTTGGACTGCCTTTGCACCTTCATAGCTTCGTGAAGGTCTTCAGGTAAGGGGGAACTTGTCAGGAAATCCTTTATAGGATCCTTCCACCCTTTTTTTGTGGTCGAGAGTGCCATTATGGCTATGCTTGGATAACCAAGTACTTTGGTGGACTTTTTTTGACTTAGCCAATATATCTACTTCCATGTTGTGTTTTTTAGGTAACTTTTCTATTTATACCTTATAAAATTCTTGGATTATCTCTTTGATGAGGTCATGGTATTTTTCCAAGTTAAGGTCCTTGGCCTAGTATTCCCCTGTCGTCTGCTGAACCACTAGTTGCAAATCACTGTAATCCTTCAAATTTTTTATGCCAACCCTCTTTCCTAATCATAAGCTTGCTATGAGTGCTTTGTATTCGGAAATATTATTAGTGGCATGGAATCTGAATTTGATAGCCTTTGATGCTTCAATGCCTTCAAGGCCTTGGAGTATTACTCCGGCACCCTGGTGTTTTGATCTTTAAGTGCCATCTACAAAGAGCTCCCATTCAAGTTGCTCATCTCCAAGGTTACTTGACATACCCTTGGTCTTAGGTAATTCGAGAATAAAATTAGCTAAGGCTTGAGCTTTTATTGCCTTCCTTGGCTCATACATGATATCATACCTACCGAGCTTAATGCACCACTTTGACAATCGACCCAAAAGATCTACCTTCTTCGAGATATCCTGAAGAGGTAGATTACTTTACACCGTGATGGAGTGTCCTTAGAAATAGGGCTGAAGTCTTCTACTTGCTAAGACTAATGCATATATTGCTTTTTGCAGCATCAGATATCTTACTTTGGCTTCATACAAGGACTTCTAACATAATATATCGGCCACTATTTTCCTCCTTCCTCTGTAACAAGCACCAAACTCATGGCTTCTTTGCTGATAGTGGGTTAAAGGATGTAGAATTCTCCTTCCCTAGGTTATCAAAGTGTCAGTAGGTAGGATATGTAATTCTTAAGTTCATCCCAAGCCTTTTGACATTCTTCGTTCCAAGGGTGTTCTTGATGCTAAGACTATTGTCACTTTTGGCTACCTTGGTGAACACCTTGCAGAAAGGTTGGCATCAATCCCTATCTCTGGAAATGAATCTGCTAAGTGCCGTTATTCTTCTAGTAAGCTTTTGCATGTCCTTGGTGGTTGTGGGAGTTTGAAATTCAAGCAAGGTCTTGACTTTTTCTAGATTGGCATCTATGCCTCTCTCAGACACCATAAAGCCAAAGAATTTACCAACTATTACCCCAAATACGCACCTTTTACGGTTAAGACGGATTCCAAATTTCCAAAGTTATTGGAAGGTTTCTTGTAAGTCTTTCGACATGATCATTGGGTGCTTTCCTTTTAACTATCATATTGTCGACATATACTTCCATATTTCTTACAATCTGGTAGTTGAACACCTTGTTCACTAGCATCTGATATGTGGCTCCTACGTTCTTGAGGCCGAAGGGCATTCTAACATAACAATATACCCCAACATCGGTAATGAATGTAGGTTTTTCCTTGTCTTCAGGATTCATCCGAATTTGGAAGTACCCACTGAATGCGTCAAAGAAACTCAATAGCCAATATTTGGCAGTGGAATCTATTAGTTGGTCTATTGAAGGCAGAGGATACAAGTTGTTGGGACAAGCAACATTGATTTTTTAGAAGTCGATGCACATTCAGAGTTTATCACTCCCTTCCTTGGCAGCGACGATGATGTTGCTGAGCCAGTCAGGGTATTCACCTTCTTTTATTATGTCAGCTTCCATTAGTCATTGAATTTCTTTTTTGATGAAGTGGTTCTTATGTGCCAAGATGCTACACTTTTTCTACGGAACAGGCCTTGCCTCAGGACGTACTTTAAGACTATGCTAAATTATGTCTAGATTTTTTTTAGGCATATCCTTTAGGGAGTAAGCAAATAGATCTTTGTTCATTGATAAAAATGATACAAGTCTTTCTTTTTCTGCTTCGGCCAATTTTTTCATAATTCGGGTACTATGGTTAAGAACTGACTCTATATCCTCAGTTTATACTTTCTCAATATCACCATTTTCCTTTTCTATATCATCTTCGGCTACTATGCTCTCCTTCCTTAAACTCTGTAGGTTGAGTTTGCCGGGATTCTGTCTTGTCTTGATAAACACGTTGCTAACCTCAGCTTGATCGATGTATATTTTGGCATCTCCTTCTTTTGCCTTGAACATGGTAGTCAGGAACTTTATGTCAATGTGAAGGTGAAGGTTGCCCTGCATCTGTCTGTCAATAAGGGCGTTGTAAGATGATGGGACATCTATGACTACAAACCTTGTTATAGTGGAAGCAAAGAGCTCATCTCCCATCCTCACCAAAGTACTTTTCAACATATGTGAGAGGTCAATCTATCCCAACACAAGGAGTTCAACTGGTCTAACCCCGAACATGGGTGAAGTCATTGGTTTAAGCTCACTCTTGGTAATACCCAAGCTTGGTAGCATATGGGGAAAAAGAACATCAGTGTTTGATCCATCATCTAAAAGTACTCTCTTAACATCCTAGTTTTCGATCCTAGCCATGATTAGTAAAGGATCATCATACGGAAACTTCACTATAAACCCTCGGTATTCTTGTTGTAATTGTCTAAATTGGCCCCACCGAAGGTGGTGGCTATTTTTAAGGGCTTCAGTTTGTCTGACATCTACCCAAATCATACTCCTCATCTTCTCCCTTTTGCTTATCCTCTTTTTTACCCCTTTGTTTGGGCAAGGGTACTCTTAGACACTTCCGAAGTTGGCCTTGTTTGATGAGGGCCTGAATGTATTTCGTTATTTGAGAATATTCTTCTGTGTCATGGACATGGTCTCACTGAAATTGGTAGTTTTTTTTTCATTTTTTTCTTATTTTCTGAAGTCATGGGCTTCAGCCATTGTATTGATTTTCCCTATCTTTCCAAGGCCCTCAAAATATTCAGCCTCATGGTGTTCATAGGGGTGAACATTATTGGCCTCTTGCTTCTGGATTTCTGAGGTCGGTCACTATGGAACCAAGGTTGGTGACCTTGACCTTCAGAGTACTATTGGTCTATCTTCTACCCTTCCATCCTAATCTCCTTTGTTACCCACTCCAAGGTAATCCGGTTATGGTGCCAACTCTGTGCATTTAGACTCTCAGGATTGGTAATGTTCTGTAGGTCATCAGAACATTACCCTTAGTGTGCATACCCATATGGCCATCTTGGGCACTATATAAATACATGCTTATTAATCCAACCATCACACATGTATTCACATTTCATGCACACCATGGCAGCAAATAATGAAAACACTAGCACAAGTCTTAATCTTGGCCACCATACAATAGGCACATCCACTGCACCTATAACTTCCACTAATAAACTGTATCACTCTAGGCATGTAACCCCTTATTTTATTTGCTCCATTATCAAGCAGAGGCTTAGAGCAAACCATGGAATTTTTTTTTACATCAAAAGTCGTCGTTGAGACCCAATGTTCTAAGGACAAGGGACTCTCGAGGTCCCCGTCCACGTCGGAAGCTCAAACGATGACTGAACAACCTGCAGTAGAGGCTTTATTGCCTGAGGATGAATGTCTTCTAACAGTCATGATGAGCTTTTTGCGAGACTTTTAGCGCTCTATTCTAGCTGCGATGACCCAACAGCTTGACCGAAGGTGGTCTCAGCCACCCCCGGGGGTAAGGGTGTCTTCCCCTACTACCCGCTGGGAGAAAAGTCCTAAGTCACCACACTGGAGTTCAGGAAGTGGGTATTTCCATGACGAGTCTGCAATGGAGAACATACCCCCCAAAACCCTTTAGAGGATGTTACCACCTCACAAAATGGGAGACTTACAAGTTTGTCATAATGGCTAAAAACCATTATATTGTGTAATTTTCACCATAGTGATTGATGTATAGGGGGTAAAAGGAATCATCAACACCACCTTAAAAGTGTTCCAAGTTGGTAACTTGGCCCCCAAGAAATGCCTTAAGGATTGCTTGTTTGTTAAGCAACCTATGGACTTTTTTGTAAGGTTTTGGAAATTCGGGTACTCAATTGCAAAAATCTCAAGAAAGAGACTTGGAGAGTTGTGGGAAGGATATGAATGGTATGAAAGTGCTATTGGAGGACCAAATTGCTCATGGAAGATAAGTTTGGAAAAAGGAAACACTAAAGGCAATAAGGACCTAAATGTCCTAGTGTAAACCTTAAGATGTTCAAGCTTTTGACTTAAGTCTAAGGGTGGAATTGTAGGGTATCCCACCATGGGAGAGGCAGCCAAGACTTGATAATTACTCTAAAATTTTGGGTACATGTGTACCAATGATTTTAAGACAAAGAAACCATAATTAGTGAGAAGGAAAATGACATAAAGCAAGGTTAAGCTTGTTAAGTGTGTTTTGTGCCCTTAAGCTCATTTAAGGCCATTTAAGTGGCCAAATCACTTATTGATGGGTTTCGGAAGCCAAACAGCGCTGCAAAATTTAACTGAAACCCTCCAGGATCCAAGTGAAATGGGGTAAACCGGTGTTCAAAAATTTTTATACCTAATTTTCGGTTGAGATCTCTCACTCAACTGTAGAGTGGAATCAAAAAACCTGAACAGTTGACGTGTTCAGGCTCTCTATGGTATCCACACAAGCCTCTCGGGATCACCACACTTCCACCACGTCCCGATAGATACGTTTCTCTTGCGTTCGCAATGCTAGCTTGCGTCCTCCAAGGAATTGCAAGAGAAGAGTGTGGCTGTCCTTTTTGGAGGCTAGGGCAAGGAGACCTGCGAATTTCTCACTTAAAAGTTGTATTTATAGTGAGACTTAGCTTCCAAGCCTAATGGGTTTCAAAGCCCTAATCCAATTAGGATTTAATTTCGTGCTTAATAATGGCTCAACTCTTGGGCCCATTATTAATACGAAATTAAAGTGAAACCATAACCCAAATAATTAGCCCATGCACTCTAATGATCCAAATAGCTCTATGTGTGCAACCCAATAGGCTCTTGCCATGTTGGCAATGATCATAAATCACATTTATGATCATAAGCAATGAGCGGTGTCTAGCAACACATCATTGCTAACCCAAGTGACAAGATTAATCGGTGAATCGACTAAACCTTTATGATCATCACCGATATATGCCATTTTCCCTTTGTCCAAGATATCAAGACTAAGCATGAGACATGGAATGTGTCACTCTCGTATAGCCCAATCTTTGGTTTCTTGATTACCGAGTAGACCAACTTAAACTGATGACATTGATATCATATATCAACTCATCTCGAGCATGGCCATGCATTTTTCTAAGTCTCACTCTATCAAGGGGCCCGAAGATATCACTCCCCGTTACATAGGAGGGACAAATTCCATCTTGATCATAAGCAAATCCCTCCGCATGATATGTGACATACCCAATGACCTCCTTCAAGTTCACTCAGTTACGAGCAACAAAGGAAAGTATCAAAGTATGTGACTCATATGTAGGGAACCTTGATGATCTTAGGTCAAAGGACTACATTTACCATGATCACTATGAGAATAACTTATGACACTCATATAACGATCCATGTAGTGTTCTCATGGTGGGTCGGTCCAGTACACAAGTTCTCCAACTTGTACCCATATGTAGACTACATATCTCATATTAGTCTCCACATATGCTAGTCGTTATGTATTATTGCAACCTGCTCCACAATAATACTAGACCAGGGACATTTAAGAATATCATTATTCTAGGGTTACAATTATGTTTGTTAAGTTACGCAGAAACAAAACAACAAACATAATTGTTGGATTAATGCCTTAATAAAATATCATGACTCAATGTGCAAAAATACAATCATCTCATGATTGGCTTTTGGGCACAACCCTAACACTTATCCCTCCATCATTTTCATCCTCCTCCAGCCAACGAACAAAGCCAAACTTCCTCCACAGCCACCACACCTTCAAACTTGAAATTGATTAAAATTGATGGCAAAAGGAAGCAATTGGAAGCAAACTAGAGCTATTGCTTGGATACCTCAAGGATCAAGCTTGATTTTTGGCCTACCCACTTTGGTAAGGGTTCTCTTGCTCTCATGGACTGTTTTCTAAAATTTTCAAACATCCATGGAGCTAGGGCTAAGCTTGGAAGAGAGCCATGAGCTTGATGAACCAAGCTTAGTGAGGGGAGTGCACTTATTGAAGGTTTTGTGACCTAGTGTGAAGTGCACAGTGATGGCAGTGAATTTCTGGCTTTCTAGAGCCCAAAAGTTAGTACTAACTACTGTTAAAATCCTCCTAAGACCAAGCATTAGCTTGAGGAGGGCTGCCATAGTGATTTGTTTATGTTTATTATGTGTTTTATGGACTAACCTATGGTTATTGTTGCTGCTGCATTTCATGTGTTTGTTGTTTGTGTTTGGCTGCTGCATTTGGTTGCTATATCTTGTATA
The DNA here is from genome assembly GCA_005392925.1 of Aquilaria sinensis. Lineage (NCBI taxonomy): Eukaryota > Viridiplantae > Streptophyta > Magnoliopsida > Malvales > Thymelaeaceae > Aquilaria > Aquilaria sinensis. The sequence continues at coordinate 12,140 of SMDT01003330.1, read as the reverse complement.
TATGCATTGTGGTTTTTGTGTTTTAGTGCTGGCGACCTTTGGATGCAGGTTTTAATGATGGTCACATTGCCTATTGAATCCAAGTGCTACCCTTACTAAGTTTCTCAATGAAACTTACTCCCCTCAATTCTGTCATTTCAGGTCCAGCAGAAAGATCACATTAAAACTGACAATTTTGGTTTGATTTTTTATCTGAAATTTTAGGTACATGAACTTACATACTGTCTAGTTATGATATGGAAATTTTGGTGATTTTAGGAGCACATTTGGTATTTTTAATGGTGGTACTTATTGTGTTATGCAGCAGCTGTCCAGCATCCTGTTTTTGGAGTCCATTGTGTCTTAGGATCTCATGTAACCTAGGGTGCATATTTAGCTGAGTTAAGACCATATTGTAGTGCATTTATGCATGTACATATAGTGTATGTAAAATGAGACAAGTATGTGAACATTTGAGCAATGATTTGGCTATATATGTGATGTGGTGCAAAGCTGCCTAAGTGTGAATGATGGGCTGCTTACTTGTAAATTCTGTTTTAGCCATATAAAGTTGTTAAAAGAAAGGGAATGTAATTCCTATGTGTAATGGACATATATGGGATATCTTTGGAGTGTTTTCCCCTTGTGAATGAAGTGTTTGCACACTTATGAAATTTTGTATGGGAAAAATGGTCATAAAGTGACTAGAATTTTGACTCTCCACTTAAAGTTCTATATCTCCCTGTGTAGAAGGAATATTGGAATGAAATTTTGACCACACCTAGAGAAAATCTAAAGGTTGACTAAATTTTAGAGTTGTCCGTGTTCTGAATTTGGAGCCCTTAGTAGCCAAAGATATGACGTTTTCAAAGTTGGCTAAGTTACTGTTCATTTGGTCAGAATTTTGTAACCAACTTAAAAAATCCATAACTTGGTCCATAGTTGGGCTATTGATGTAAAACAAAATTCCTTGGTTTTCTATAAGTCTATACTTTATAATGGAGGAAATAAAAATTCAGGTACATGGCTAGAATGATACAGTTTATTAGTGGAAGTTACAGGTGCAGTAGCTGGTCACTAGAACTTAACAAGATTGCCTAATGTGTGTGGAAGCCAAAACTATGACTTGTGCTAGTGTTTTCCTTCTTAGCTGCCATAGTGTACATAAATGTAAATATGTGTGTTATGGTTAGACCAATATGCATGTATTTACATATTGCTCAAGGAGGGCCACTTGAGTATGTACACTAGGGGTGTTATTCTAATGACTTACAGGACACACCAAACCTGGGAGTTTAAATGCACAGTTTTTGGCACCATAATTGGACTACCCTATAGTGGGTAACAGAGGATGTCATGCTAGAGAAGTGGCATCAAGGTGACCCAAATCTTTCCGCCAGTGAAGTTCATACTCGAGTGGGAAGTGCCAATCGCCCCGCCGACAGAGTTGCTCTCCAAAAAGGAGACGTTGCTCTTCATTGCCGGCAACCACTAGGCAATGAGTAGAAGACAGCACTACCACCCTCATGGAGAAGATCCTAGAGAGGTTGGAAAAGGTAGAAAGGCAGATCTCCATGAAAGCCTGTTTGGTCAAGGTTGTCGGAGACCTTCACCCGGAGAAGAGTCACCCTTCATTCGTGCAGTAGTAGAGGCACCTATGCCAAGTGACTTCTGAGTACCACGCTTGGAAACATATGATGGGCACAGTGATCCCCAAGCTCACCTAATGAAGTATAGGTTGCAGCATGGTGTTGCATGGTGCTGATGATGCCACCCTCTGCAAGTGCTTCGAAGTCACCTTTTCAAGGCCGGCAACTGCATGGTATAACTCCCTGGCTCCCAGGAACCATAATGGGCTTCCAGGAGTTATCCGCTGCATTCCCCCAGCAGTACATCAGAAGTAGTGGCGCCCGATGGCAAATATGCCTGTCCAAATGTTTGACATAGCCCAAAAGAATGGGGAGACCATTCGGGACTATGTCGAGAGGTTCAACTGAGAAGCCTTGAATGTCCCCGATTTTTTGCCCCGAAATCCACATCCTCACCATGATCAGGGGACTTCAGAGAGATTCACAACTCTTCTACAAGTTCTCCAAGGATCCCCCTTTGACATCCTCGGAGAATTTTACCGAAAGGGCAGAACAACACATGACGGCCGAAGAGCTAAGGATGGGAGGGCTGAAGTCTGATCACAATCACTCCGAGGGTCCGGAGTCACCAACCTCATGTACCCAACCGAGGGTGGGGGCAGACCTCGAAAACCAAGGGGGAAGAAACCAATGTCTTTCACTCCCTTGAACACTACAAGGATGAACATACTCATGGCTATGGAAAGAAAGGAACCGCTATCCCAGTGTCCGAAGGCCATGACCTCAGAAAACAAAAAGAACATGAAGAAGTTTTGTCAGTTCCACCGGGACCACGGGCATGATACCGAGGATTGCTTCCAGCTAAGAAAGTACATTGAATCTTTAATCAAGTAGGGGCAGCTCAGGCGCTACCTACAGATGTTGTCCCCAAAAAGGAAGAAGGGAAGAAGAGAGGAAATAAGAAGATGAGGACTACGACTTCGACCGACATCGTAACAAAAGTCCCAGAAAGCATCCACCACCTTCTGGCCGGAGTGATCCAAACAATCACCACTGGGATACCCTCGGCCGAGAGGAAAAGGAAAGTCCAAGAAATATCAGTGATGGAGTTTGGAAACCCATCGAACAAGCTTGTTCAGAAAGATGGGTCCAATGTCAAGTTCCCTCACGTCGATCCCTTCCTAATCATGGCAAGGATACGAAGCTAGGGCATCAAAAGAGTGCTCATTGACGATGGCTCTAATGTCAACGTTTTATTCTCCCACTTGTTGCCAAATTTGGGCATATCCAAGGGTGATCTCAAATTGGTTACCTCCCCTGCCTTCAGCATAGGTCCCTCTGAACTCCCTGTGCTTGGTTGGATCGATCTGCCCTTGATGCTAAAGGGAACTTCGGTTCAGGACAAGAAAGAGCTTTTTGGCTCCACAATGGCGAGGTTCATTGTCATAGATGTTCCTTCCTCATACAATGTCATCCTCGAAAGGCAGACACAAGGAAATATTCACGTTCGTCCAGACATAAAGTACCTACCGGTCACCTTCGGCGCAAAGGAGGGGGACATGGAAATATTCATTGATCAGGCCAAAGTAAGGAAAGTTTTCGTGAAGGCAAAACAGAGCTTAAGAAAAGTTCATGCACAGACTTTAGAGGAAAGGACCATGGCTGGGGAAGAGGCAATGAGAGGAGAAAAAAAATGACCACTTTGAAAAAATAGAAACCGAGGATGTAGAGCTTGTCCCGGGCCGAAGTACCCGAGTTGGGAAAAAACTGGGCTGAAGGTGACAAGTGAAAAGCTTGTATCCCTTCTATTAATGAACAAAGATCTGTTTGCTTACTCTCCAAGTGATATGCCTGGGGTGGACCCAAGTATAATCCAACATTGTCTTAAAGCGTGTCCGGAGGTGAAGCCTGTTCGGCAAAAAAAACGTAGCCTCTTGGCGCATAAGAACAACTTTGTTAAAACTGAAGTCCAACGATTAATAGAGGAAAGCATAATAAGGGAGGTCAAGTACCCCGAGTGGCTCAGCAACATCATTGTTGCCACCAAGGAAGGGGAAGTGATAAGCTCCGGATGTGTATCGACTTCCGAAACATAAACGATGCCTGCCCGAAGGACTCATACCCTCTGCCACCAATAGACCAATTGGTAGACTCGACTACCGAATATAGGTCTGCTTAGCTTCCTCAATGCCTTCAGTGGGTATCACCAAATTCAGATGAATCCCAAAGATGAGGAAAAAACTGCCTTCATAACCGAAGTCAGTACCTATTGCTACGTGAGAATGCCCTTCGGCCTTAAAAACGCGGGAGCAACGTACCAAAGGCTGATGAACAAGGTATTCAACTCCCAAATTAGGAGAAATCTAGAAGTATATGTAGACGATATGATAGTCAAAAGCAAATAGCCTAGTAGTCATATCGTAGACTTGGAGAAAACATTCCGCCAACTTCAAAAATTCAGGATCCGTCTTAACCCCGAGAAATGTGTGTTCGGGGTGATGGCTGGGAAATTCCTCAAGTTTATGGTATATGAAAGAGGTATCGATGCCAACCCAAAAAAGGTTAAGGCCTTGCTAGCATTCCAAACTTCCATGATGACCAAGCATGTGCAAAGGCTTACTGGGGGAATCACGGCCCTTAGTTGGTTCATCTCCAGGTACGGGGACCGGTGCCCGCCCATTCTTTAAATTGCTCATTGATGGCTAGGGGCCTCATCATTTCATTATAGTGTTATCTCCCCGGATGGGCCGCCGCTATATCCTTGAAGGAGGCCTCAGTAAGCACCCCCTTTCGAAATTTCCTTCGCCATTTGAGGACAGTCCTCGGAGTACAAATTCATGTCCTCCGTGAACGTCCAGAAAGGCTCCTTTGGTATCTTCCCTTGCCTGGGATTTTGGAACAGTCTTCGCTTCCGAATGTTCGAGCTCGCTTCCAGAGCATGTTCGGCCGCCCAGTCAGGGGTAGTCAACTCCCCTGCGTGGCAAGAATGAGAAGGAGATTAAAGACAAAGAAGGCAATCCAGAAAAAACAAAGGAAGTACACTTTGTCTGGAAACAAACCTGGTGGAACCTCGACAGCGACGTCCTCGGAGTCCTCGGCCTCCTCGGTCGAAATGCCCTTGCCCTTTCGCCTGCGCCGCTCCTCGGCAGAAGGTACTTCTACCACTACATCAAGGAGGGCCTGCGACGCAGTAGGACTTTGAGGAGGGACGTCGGTTGAAGGGACCTCGGAAGCAGTAGTCTCAGGCGCCGGAATCTCGGCTGTCCCAGGCTCCTCGGCAGTCTCCTCGGGAATTTCTTCTAGAGGAACCTGGGCAGTTCTCTTTGCCCGTTTCCTCGAAGGCCCCGCGCCAGTAGACTTCCGCCTTCGGGAAGCCGCCTTCTTGGTCGTCTCCATCGTCTGATCGCCCTTCTCCACTTGGCCGGTGAAAAGGGACTTGTAATAGGCGGCAGTACCGTCGCCCATCTCTGAAAAATGAGAGAAACATCAGCGTAAGTCCGAGAAAAAAAATAGCAAAGGAGTAGAAGACAACTCACTTTCGGCAAGCACTTCGAAAGAAATTTCCTCCTTAAGAAGCTTGACCAATCAGGAATCCTTCCCGGCGATGGCAGGAGCTGGCATCTCGAGGTCAGTCTCGTGCTCCTTTACCACCTTTAGTTCCCGAAGGACCTCTTCGGTCATCAACTTCCAGTTGATTGGAAAAGGGTAAAGGGCGCGCGGAGCGACCTCGGGATCCCAGTCAGAGACAGCCCGAATGCGGGCGTCGAAATCCGCGAACACGGGAGCCAACTCTGGGGTCAGCAGCATCCTCGGATCAACAACGTCCACATCCAGTGTCCCCTGAGCCCATTTGGTCGGAACGTACGACCAGGCCTCGTCCATCTTCAGGAAGAAGAACTTCTGTTGCCACCCCCGCCAGCTATCCTTAGTAGCGAAGGTGAACATGAATTTCTTGCTCCCGGATCCCCGAGGTAGCATGAAATAGAAGCCACCCTTCGGGACCACAGAGAGCTTGTAGTACTGCATAAAGATTATGAAATGGGGTTCTATCCCGAAGACGCCACACATGCAGAGGTAGGCGTTAAAATAGCAGAACGAGTTCGGGGGAAGCTGGTTCACAGCAATGCCATGAAATTTGCAGAACTCGCACACCATCTTCGGGGGAGGATACCGAAGACCGGCCTTCAGCTGGGCTCAGAAAACGGTAACCTCCTTACTATGGTTTGAAAAAGCATAATGGCTAGAACGAGGCAGCCTAGTAATGGCGTAAGAGGGAAGAAAGAATTTTTTCTTCCACCTCTCTAACTTTGCAGGGGTGGTGCAACAAGGATGGGCTAAAAGAGGCTGCCAGCTCTCAGGAATGGGCATTTTCGACATGAAAACGAGTTTGAAAACGGAAGAAAACAGTTTCCAGAGAAAAACTCAAAAGAACAGAGGGATCAAAACGCTCTGAAAAACAAAAACCCACCGAAAGATTTGCCAAAATCTGAGGACGCCGTCGTGAAAGTTGGCTGGAAAAAAGCTCTGATTAAGGTAGCTCCGCCACAGAAAGCAAGAAAGTGCAAGAACAGGGGCAAAGCAGAGAAAAGAGCAGAAGAAAAAGCAAAAGGAACTTATGATGGAATGGGCTATTTATAAGCCAGAGGTGGGTAACCGAAACATCGTCATAAGTACCCTTTGGAGGCATCGAACCGTCGCCGTAACTGCTCTCTGCACCTGAAAAGGCGCGCCCTCTGTAACCGACGTGACTCTCCTCCAATGGCAAAGCACCACGTGTCAACCGCTGCACAAAAATGGTGGACACGTCCTCCAAACGTCCCTTTCTGACATCCCTAGAAAACTTCTGACGCGCCGCTCAAGCGGACACGCTTGGCCAAACAGACCTGCAGAAACAAAGAGAAATAGACTTGTAGAAACAAAGAGCAGGCCAACTCGAGGACGCCAAGAGACAGGCTATGGCCGAACAGCCCATGACCTTCGGGCAAGAGGTGTATCTTCGGCACAGGCTCCGCCTCGAAGACACCAAAGAACAGGCCAAGGCCGAAGAGCCCATGATCTTCGGGCAAAAGGCGCATCCTTGGAACAGGTTAAGCTTCCAAAGAGACTCCCATAAACAACCTCGGAAAGAGATGCAAAACCGAAGTCTACACTTCGGCTTTCCAAAGGGGGGCATGTGATAGCCAAACGCTATCGCCTCGATCTGGCCGAACTCCCTGCCACAAGAATGGCCAGAAGAACTGGCGCTACCCGAGAAAAAGGTGTGATCATGCAGCTCGGGAGATAGCCGAAGAGCTCCGAGCCCGGCGCGCCAGGAAAACCCGAGGACACTACTCGGCCCCCCAAGGTTGTGAACAGATCGCCTTCGGAAAAGCGGCACCAGACACAGCGACCCGAACATGATATCCCCGAAGGCGGAACTCCCTGAAACCGGGAACCCCCGAACTGAGGGCTTGTTTCCCGAAGAGGCTCTGTCCGTACCTAAGGACGACCTCACCCAGGGACCTCGGGAGTACGGCAGGAGCATTTATGGAAGCATTTAAGGAAGCCTCTGACACGTCATTTCACAGACGTCACAATCTGCCTCAAAAGGCGCTCTGCCACGCTGACGCCATCAGAATCACATCATGGCCCATCTCAGCACATGGCTCAAGGCAACCTGCTACCAGCTATCTGTCTCCTACGCCCAGAAATTCAGGAACATCCGACCGAACACGTGTCGCGATCTGAACGGGCTAGGCACTCCTATAAATACCAGGAATTAATACTTGGCAGGGGGCTGGTTGGCAAAAATACGAGCTCCCACACTCTGAGAAAATTACCAGGCGAGACTCTCCGGCAGCCCTGTGTGCTATTTTCTCTGCCTTTTTCTCAGCCAACCACTGACTTGGGCGTCGGAGGCTCCCCCCCCAGAAAAACACTCCGGGGGCCTCCTAACCCTTTGTTTCTGACGCTTTCAGGCCCCCCACCGGCCAATCTCTTCCTTTGGGCAATTCCAATCCACACTATGCCGCTTCTACCTCCCAGAAGTATCTCAACCAGTAATCATGACTCTGAAAGATGCGGACCCCTGGCCATCCTTTGGTACGGACAGAACCTCTTCAGGAAACAAGCCCTCAGTTCAGGGGTTACCAGTTTCAGGGAGTTCCGCCTTCAAGGATACCATGTTCGGCTCGCTATGTCTGCTGCCACTTTTCCAAAGGCGATCTGTTCACAACCCTGGTGTGGGCAAGGTATTCCATCTTGTTTTTCCTGGTCTTTCCTTTCTCTTTTATCTCTTTCTTAAACCTGTCTTCCTCGATTGGTTCAGTTCTGACCCCCACCTTTGGTCCTGATGGTTTAAGCGCCCGCTTTTTCTTCTAATCAGTCTTCCCTAATCTTATTTTCAACTTGTTTTCTTCCCTCGGTCTCTTGCTCTATCTATTGTTTCGCTAAGTCTCGGCTCGCAATCGACCCTGCAAGGATCCCCCTTACTGGAAGGCAACCTCAACTCCGAGGAACATCCTTGGAACAAAGACTGCCAAAACGCCTGGGATGAACTTAAGAGCTACCTAACCCGCCTGCCGACACTTCGGCAACTGCTGGGTGGAAAACCTCTCATCCTCTACCTCGCCATTACCAAAAGGGCTGTCAGTTCAGTATTGGTAAGGGAGGATGGAGGAAAACAATGGCCAGTATACTATGTAAGTAAGTCTTTGTACGGTTCCAAAGTTAGGTACCTTCTCCTACAAAAGGCCATCTATGCTCTAGTGCTGGCAAGCAAGAGGCTACGGCCTTACTTCCAAGGACACATTGTCCAAAGTAACCTACCATTTTGAGATGTCATGAGAAAGGTAGACCACTCAGGAAGATTATCAAAGTGGTGCATTGGGCTCGGTGAATACTACGTCGCTTATGAGCCAAGAAGGGTAATAAAGGCCCAAGCATTAGCAGAGTTCATCATCGAAGTACCAAAAATTGAAGATACCCTAGAGGACCTTGGAAATGATGAACCTGAGTGGACACTCTTTGTTGATGGAGCCTTTGGTTCTAAACATCAAAGAGCTGGAGTAATCCTCCACGGACCCAAAGCTATGAAAGCTATGAAGGCCATCAAATTCGGATTCAATGTCACCAACAGTGTCGTCGAATATGAAGTCCTTATAGTAGGCCTACGGCTGGCAAAAAGGGTAGGTGTGAGGAATCTAAAGGTCCACAGGGATTCTCAACTAGTGGTTCGATAGATGGCAGGGGACTACAGCGAGAAGGACCCAAACTTGGCAAAGTACCATGACCTCGTGAAAAAGCTCATCCAAGAGTTTGACACGGTACATATAGAAAACATACCGTAATGAGATAATAAGGGGGCAGATACTCTAGCCAATCGAAGAAATCAATCGAAGTGCTGTATCAGCCAAGCATAGCGGTAATGTGTATAGCAACCTTAGGTGAAGGGTGGAAATATCCTATTAAAAAGTAATTCACAACTTCTGAACTTCCCAGAGACCCTCTTGAAGCTGCTAGGGTGCGAAAGTGCTCTGGGAGATACTTCATGATCGGAGAAGAATTGTACAGACAAGGATAGAGAAACCCGTTCCAAAGGTGTGTCAGCGAAGAGGAGGTTGAGGTGGTTCTTAAAGAAGTCCACGAGGGGGTTTGCGGTCCTCACATTGGAACTAATGCCCTTGCCCGGGTACTACTTTGCTAAGGATATTTTTGGCATACCTTGAGGAAAGATGCGAGGTAGTTTGTCTAAAGATGCAACAGCTGATGGAGACACACTCCCATCCTGAGACTACCCTTGCAAGTCATAACCTCGGCAAACTATCCTTGCCTCTTCACTAATTGGGGTATTGACCTCTTGGGCCTCCCCCGACAACTCCAGGAGGAGTGAAGTTCTGCGTGGTCACAGTAGACTATTTCACCAAGTTGATTGAGGTAGAGCCTGTAGCAGCAATATCGATGAAGGACATACTAAGATTTGTTTGGAAGAACATCATATGCAGATTTGGTGTGCTGAAGGTGGTAGTAGCTGACAATGGTTCACAGTTTACGGATAAAGGTTTCAAAGAATTTGCTGCTAGCCTTAGGATAAAATTGCACTTCACCCCGGTCAGCCACCTTCAGAGCAATGGACAAGTGAAAGTGTCCAACAGAAAGATAAAAGATGGTCTGAAAAAGAGGTTGAAAGAAGCAAAGGGAAAATGGACAGGAGAGCTTCCGAGTATACTGTGGAGCTACCGAACCACTCCGAGAAGGGCGACAGGTGAGACACCTTTTCTCACTCGTCTTGGGTGCAGAGGCCATTATCCCTATCAAGGTTGTACAACAATCTGTTAGAATACAGGTGTTCGACAAAGAAGAGAACCACCTCGGGTTACGAACCAAGTTAGACATGGTTCACAAGCATAGAGAGATGGCCGAACTCAGAAGAAAAGTTTTTCAGCAAAGAGTAGCCATTGCTACGAACCTGCATGTCAAGCGTAAAAGAATCAAGAAATGGGACCTCATTCTCCAAAATGCTGAATTTGAAGCCCGAAGACCATCTTACGGAGTACTTCGGGCAGATTAGGATGGACGTTATTTGGTCTTTGAGGAAGTTCGGCCAGGTGTCTACAAGCTCAATGATACTGAATGTGGAGAATTGAAAAATACATGGCATTCAGACTTTGTGAAAAAATTCTACACTTAGGAAAATTTTTAATGGAAAAATTGTACTGTTTCTACCAAAGATGATAAACCGAACATGGTACGCACCGAAGGGGTAAAAATTGAATGTGGTCATTTCCAAAAGTGCATGAGTAAAATTGCCCAATTTTCATCAAAGGTAGTCAACCTAACATGGTCTGTGCCGAAGGTGGAAGAAAGAATACGGTTGTTCCCAAACATGGCAGATTCCGAAGGTGCTTAACTATTTTTTGCACAAATTAAGTTTAACCAAAGGTGATCGACCAAATACGGTTGGTACCAAAGGTACTTACTTATTCTTGGAAGCCAAGTTTTCCAAAGAGGTTTGACCAAAGATGGTCATCAAACCTTCAAAGGGACTAACTTTATAAGTCTTTAAAAGAATAGTATGACTCATAGCCTAAGATGGTTAAAACGCCGAAAGACGAAGACAGTGTCTGTGGTCATATTAATCAGGGACTTAGCCAAAATTTTGAAGAAAGAAAAGTTCCATTTCATCAACATTTCATTAAAAAAAGTACAAGGTGTAAAACTCCCCAAGCCAAAAAGAAAGAGGGCAAGGAAAAAGAGGCGTCTATTGCTTGTCTTGCCCATCTTCGGGGTCTTTAGCATCTTCGGCTGGGTCATCTTCTGACTCTACTTCTTCGTCCGCACCAACTTTGGTCGCTGAAGGAGGGCAAATGGAAAGGTTAAGAAACTCTACCCTCAACAATTCCAAATATGGTCCTTTTGGAATGTCCAGAGCCGCCAATGAGGAAAGGTCAAGGTCGGGAAACTTGGACAAGACCTGGTGGTGAGCAAGGCAAAAACTGTCCTGATAAGAGGACTTAGTCACCTTATCAGACTTAGCCTTTGTTGCCTTCAAGTCCTCCAGCTCTTTCTTGAGGACCTTGACCTCCTTCTCCAGCCTTTTCTTTTTTTCCTTCTTCTTCTCCTTCTTCAGCCGATCGACCTCGGCTTGGAGTTCACCGCTGAGCCCTAATGTCTTCATAAGGTTAGCGACAACTTCCTCGTTCTCCTATTGAAAAGCCTCATTTTCCAAGGTTAGCAATATCACCCTTGCGCCGAGGTTCGACGCCTTGAAGGAAAAATCCTCCATAAGTTCACCTTGGCTCTTCAGCACTTCTTGCCGAAGGTTGGCCAACTCCTCTCTGGTGATTTTATTAAGCTCACCGTATTTGATGACCGAGCTGGCAAAATGTTCCTTGGCCTTGGCCAAGCTCTCCTCCGACTGACTCCGAAAAAAAGACTACTTGGCTACCCAAGCCCGAAGGTACCCACTACACGCCAACTGCTGCAAAAGGTGAAGATTCCAAATAAAGGCCAAAAGCCAACAAAGGCACAGAAATTTTATATGTCCTGAAGGGTTGAAGTCTACCTGGGCAGCTTGTTCGCTCATACTCATGGTGAGGACCTCATGATTTGGGCACTTCTCTGTGAGGGACTAAAAAGTGGCATTCATCATAATGCCCTTTAACATCTGAGGGGCCATCTTCTGGCTATCCTTAGAGAACAAGTCCACGTCCTCCGTGAAAGTCCAAAAGGGCTCCCTTAGAACCTTGTCCTTCGGGATTTTGGAGTCCCGAACTGCCCTTTTTCGAGCATGGTCCTCTACCCATGGAGCCTACACCCCTTTCCCTGCAAAGTAACACCGAAGTTCCATCAGAACGTTATCCCTTAGCCATTCGTCTATGAGGTCTAAAATAAAAACATTTTTAAACTCATAGAGGGATGGCTAAGGGACACACCTTGGCGAAGTTCGGCGTCATCTCCCTTAGAGTCGCTGACATCGAAGACCTCGGTAGGAATACCTTTGCCCTTTCTTCTTCGGCACTTTTGCAGTTCTTCGGCCAAAAGCTGCCCGACCGAAGTCCCCAACATCTCAATAGCCGTGTTAGGACTTAAAGG